>JBBGZY010002591.1:0-443099 GCA_037952925.1 Lithobates clamitans | reverse complement strand
ACATCTTCAACATGACAGTCCAGTTGAATGTGACCAATACTACTAACGGATCTCAGATGTAGAATTCTGCAGCTTCTGAACATCCCAAGACCTGCTTGCTAGCTAATGGCTTAATATGTGTTCTTCTTAAATATCACGGTTTTATTTTGGTTACACTTTCTTAAAGCCTAGTTAAAAATCACAAAAATACATATTAGGCCAGGCAGGCATGGTACTAATAATAACCCTCGTTATCATAGTCTTAGCTCCACTTTCCTGTCTAATTATGACTGTGAAGTCTAAGAGGCACCAGAGAAGACCCACATGCACCTGGCCAGACACGCCCCCTCTCTTCTTCTGCAGTCTGCGTGCAGACATTTGATATGAGAGGTGTGGCTACTACTCAGCTCTGCCAGCACAGAGAGAGAAAGAGAAAAATTTGCCTCTGTACAAATCATTAGTAAGACCTCATTTGGAATATGCAGTTCAGTTTTGGGCTCCAGTTCTCAAAAAGGATATCAGGGAACTAGAGAAAGTGCAGAGAAGGGCAACCAAACTGATAAGAGGCATGGAGGAGATCAGCTATGAGAGATTAGAGGAACTGAATTTATTCTCTCTTGAGAAGAGGAGATTAAGGGGGGATATGATCTCCATGTATAAATACATAAGGGGGGATATGATCTCCATGTATAAATACATAAGGGGGGATATGATCTCCATGTATAAATACATAAGGGGGGATATGATCTCCATGTATAAATATATAAGGGGGGGATATGATCTCCGTGTATAAATACATAAGAGGGATATGATCTCCATGTATAAATATATAAGGGGGGGGATATGATCACCATGTATAAATACATAAGGAGGGATATGATCTCCATGTATAAATACATAAGGGGGGATATGATCACCACCATGTATAAATACATAAGAGGGATATGATCTCCATGTATAAATACATAAGAGGGATATGATCTCCATGTATAAATACATAAGGGGGATATGATCTCCATGTATAAATACATAAGAGGGATATGATCACCATGTATAAATACATAAGGGGGATATGATCTCCATGTATAAATACATAAGAGGGATATGATCACCATGTATAAATATATAAGGGGGGATATGATCTCCATGTATAAATACATAAGGGGGATATGATCTCCATGTATAAATACATAAGAGGGATATGATCACCATGTATAAATACATAAGGGGGGATATGATCTCCACGTATAAATACATAAGGGAGGATATGATCACCATGTATAAATACATAAGGAGGGGATATGATCTCCATGTATAAATACATAAGGGGGGATATGATCACCATGTATAAATACATAAGGGGGGGATATGATCTCCATGTATAAATACATAAGGGGGGGATATGATCTCCATGTATAAATACATAAGGGGGGATATGATCACCATGTATAAATACATAAGGGGGGATATGATCTCCATGTATAAATACATAAGAGGGATATGATCACCATGTATAAATATATAAGGGGGGGATATGATCACCATGTATAAATACATAAGGGGGGATATGATCTCCATGTATAAATACATAAGAGGGATATGATCTCCATGTATAAATATATAAGGGGGGGATATGATCTCCGTGTATAAATACATGAGGGATATGATCTCCATGTATAAATATATAAGGGGGGGGATATGATCACCATGTATAAATACATAAGGAGGGATATGATCTCCATGTATAAATACATAAGGGGGGATATGATCTCCATGTATAAATATATAAGGGGGGGATATGATCACCACCATGTATAAATACATAAGAGGGATATGATCTCCATGTATAAATACATAAGAGGGATATGATCTCCATGTATAAATACATAAGGGGGATATGATCTCCATGTATAAATACATAAGGGGGATATGATCACCATGTATAATACATAAGGGGGGGTATGATCTCCATGTATAAATACATAAGAGGGATATGATCTCCATATATAAATACATAAGGGGGGATATGATCTCCATGTATAAATACATAAGGGGGATATGATCACTATGTATAAATACATAAGGGGGGATATGATCTCCATGTATAAATACATAAGAGGGATATGATCACCATGTATAAATATATAAGGGGGGATATGATCTCCATGTATAAATACATAAGGGGGATATGATCTCCATGTATAAATACATAAGAGGGATATGATCACCATGTATAAATACATAAGGGGGGGATATGATCACCATGTATAAATACATAAGGAGGGGATATGATCTCCATGTATAAATACATAAGGGGGGATATGATCACCATGTATAAATACATAAGGGGGGGATATGATCTCCATGTATAAATACATAAGGGGGGGATATGATCTCCATGTATAAATACATAAGGGGGGATATGATCACCATGTATAAATACATAAGGGGGGATATGATCTCCATGTATAAATACATAAGAGGGATATGATCACCATGTATAAATATATAAGGGGGGGATATGATCACCATGTATAAATACATAAGGGGGGATATGATCTCCATGTATAAATACATAAGAGGGATATGATCTCCATGTATAAATATATAAGGGGGGATATGATCTCCATGTATAAATACATAAGGGGGGGGGGGGTATTATCTATATATATAAATATATAAGGGGGGATATGATCTCCATGTATAAATACATAAGAGGGATATGATCACCATGTATGAATATATAAGGGGGGGATATGATCACCATGTATAAATACATAAGAGGGATATGATCTCCATGTATAAATACATAAGGGGGGATATGATCTCCATGTATAAATACATAATACATCTATCTATCTATCTCTCTATCTCTCTATCTATCTATCTATCTATCTATCTATCTATCTATCTATCTATCTATCTATCTATCTATCTATCTATCTCTCTATCTCTCTATCTATCTATCTATCTATCTATCTATCTATCTATCTATCTATCTATCTATCTATCTATCTATCTATCTATCTATCTATCTATCTATCTATCTATCTATCTCTCTATCTATCTATCTATCTATCTATCTATCTATCTATCTATCTATCTATCTATCTATCTATCTATCTATCTATCTATCTATCTATATCTATATCTACATAGATATATCTATATAGATATATATATATAGATATGTATATACTGTATATATCTGTTTGTTCTTCCAGATGTAATTCCAAGTCCGGGTTTATTTTAGCACAATGGTAACACACAGATATTGTTGCCCAATCGCTTCTCTTGCTCACATGAGGCTTTGTATGAGTGACAGGTCCTCTTGCATTGGCCTCAGAGGCATACTTTACATGAATAACATGAGACCTACATGTGATATGACAGGCTTCCTGGGGGAGGCCCAGGAGATGCCAGGAATGGACTAGTTGGAAGTGACGGGTTGAGCGGTATTATCTATTCCCATAAGGATAAAAAGCCAGGAATCTGCAATGTGGGCTGCAGAAAACTTTCCACGCGCGGGATGTTGCTGCAATACAGGACAGGGTTTTTTCGCAAGGTAAAGGTAAAGGTCATATATGAGGTACAAATATCTTATTTATATTCTATATAACGGCCCCTGATTTTAAATCGTCAGAGGTCCCAGAAGGGGTCTATGCAAGCCCACCCTATAAGGACTGGGGTCTCCAAACTATGACCCATGGGACACATCCTGCCCGCAACAAAATTTTACCCGGCTGCAGCAACTTGCCCTGTATTTGCAGGGGGGGGGCTCTGATGTAAATGGGGGGCTCTGATATAAAAGAGGGAAATCTAATGTGAAAGGGGGCTCTGGTGTAAAGGGGGGGGAGGTTTCTGATGTAAAGGGGGGTTCTCATTTAAAGGAGGTCTCTGATGTGAAGGGGGCTCTGATGTAAAGGGGGGCTTTTGATGTAAAAGAGGGGTTCTCATTTAAAGGAGGTCTCTGATGTGAAGGGGGCTCTGATGTAAATAGGATGCTCTGATGTAAAGGGGGGTTTCTAATGTAAAGGGAGGAGCTCTGATATAAAGGGGGGCTTCTAAAGTAAAGGGGGACTTTGATGTAAAGGGAGTCTCCGATGTGAAGAGGGGCTCTGATGTAAAGGGGGGCTTCTGATGTAAAGGGGGGCTTCTGATGTAAAGGGAGTCTCTGATGTGAAGGGGGGCTCTGATGTGAAGGGGGGCTCTGATGTAAATGGAGGGCTCTGAGGTAAAGGGGTGTCTGATGTAAAGGGTGAGGGGTCTCTGATGTAAAGGGGGGTTTCTGATTTATAGGCAGTCTCTGATGTGAAGGGGGGCTCTGAAGTAAAGGGTGAGGGGTCTCTGATGTAAAGGGGGGTTTCTGATTTATAGGAAGTTTCTGATGTGAAGGGGGGCTCTGATGTAAATGGGGGACTCTGTTGTAAAGGGGGCTTCTGATGTAAATGGGGGGCTCTGATGTAAAACGAGGGCTCTGTTATCAAAGAGGGGAATCTGATGTGAAAGGGGGCTCTGATGTAAAGGGAAGCTTCAAATGTAAAGGGAGGATCTCTGATATAAAGGAGGGCTTCTAAAGTAAAGGGGAGCTCTAATGTGAAGGGGGGCTCTGATGTAAAGGAAGTCTCTCATGTAAATGGGGGCTCTGATGCAAAGGGGGCTACTGGTGTAAATGGGGGGGGCTCTGATTTAAATGGGGGCTCTGTTATCAAAGAGGGGAATCTAATGTGAAGGGGGGCTTTGATGTAAATGGGGGGCTCTGATGTAAAGAGGGGCTTCTAATGTAAAGTTAGGAGCTCTGATGTAAAGGGGGGCTTCTAAAGTAAAGGGGGAGCTCTGATGTGAAGGAGGTCTCTGATGTGAAGGGGGGCTCTGATGTAAATGGTGGCCTCTGATGTAAAGGTGGTCTTCTGATGTAAGGGGGGGGGGGGCTCTGATGTAAATGGGGGGCTCTGGTATCAAAGAGGGAAATCTAATGTAAAAGGGGGCTTCTGATGTAAAGGGAGTCTCTGATGTGAAGGGGCCTCTGAAGTAAAAGGGGGCTTCTAATGTAAAGGGGAGCTCTGATGTAAAGGGGGGCTTCTAAAGTAAAGGGAGTGCTCTGATGTTAGGAGGGGCTCGCTGATGTGAAGAGGAGGTCTCTTATGTTAAGGGGGGCTCTGATGTAAAGGGGAGGCTTAGATGTGAAACAGGGTATTAATATTCAGGCTGTGGATCTGCCTCTTCCAGCCCACTACATTCCAGAATCCTCCAGAAGGCAGGGGAAAGCAGTCGAACCTGCAGCCAGTGCAACTTAGAACAGCCCAAAATAATTACAAACTGCTCCACTGATTACAGGGGAGCCAAAAAAAGACTAAGGCCCCATTCACACCACCAGTTTTGTAGCTTGAAACTCGAAGCTCCAAAACGCTGGAGGAGAAAAAAAATCAATTATTCTCTAAGGAGATGGATCAAATCTCCACTCCAAACGCCTGAAACGCAAAAGAATTCTGGAGCTTTTTTGTAGCTCGATTTGGGCAGATTTGAGTGTTTTTGGCTCGTTTTTATTCCCTTAGAAATGAATGAAAAGGATCCATTTGCATGTTTTTGTGCACGTTCGTGCGTTTTTGGGCGATTTTCTGCGCAAATGCAAAAAATAGAAGAAAATAAAATAGTAATAATATATGAATAAATAAATGGAAAATTAATACACAGATAGCTAAAAATCATCATAAATAAAATAAAAACAAATGCCATTGCAAGCCCCGGTGTGCCTCCCTGATAACAGACCCGCCATTCGTTTGTAATGCATTCACATGCACTGCCTCTGAATACATTATTACCATGGAGCATCACCCCGACCAATCCGCTCTCTGCTCGCCTCTCAGCGCTGCGGCCGGAGGAGATTGTCAGCCGGAGGGAGATTACACCGATAGTCATCTTCCCGCAGACAGCCCGAATCTCCTATGTTTTTGGCAAATATATAAAAATATTAATTCCTTTGCTTATGAAGTATTCCTTTGTGTGTTATAAAAATTACAACATTAATGTGATAACCTGAAATCCAAGCTCCGGTGCCTGCTGAAAGTTGGAAGCAGGCTCGCAGTGGGAGTGTCTAATCTGACCAGTAAGGGGAGGTATTTGGGTTAGTTTACATCGAGGGGGTCTCCAAACTGTGTATAAGATTTTTTGCTGCGCTAGTAATAAATTCAGTTAAAACATAACAAATTCCAGAAAAAAAGTCTAGAGCAGCGGTCTCCAAACTGCGGCCCTTTGCTTGCCTTTGTCCGGGCCTTGGGGCACTATTCTATCCACTGACACCAACAATGGGGCACTATTCTTCCCACTGATACCAATGATGGGGCACTATTCTATCCACTGACACCAACAATGGGGCACTATTCTTCCCACTGACACCAATGATGGGGCACTATTCTATCCACTGACACCAACAATGGGGCACTATTCTTCCCACTGACACCAATGATGGGGCACTATTCCTCCCACTGACGCCAACAATGGGGAACTATTCCTCCCACTGGTACCAATGATGGGGCGCTATTCTATCCACTGACACCAACAATGGAGAACTATTCCTCCCACTGATACCAACAATGGGGAACTATTCCTCCCACTGACACCAATGATGGGGAACTATTTCTCCCACTGATACCAATGATGGGGCACTATTCCTCCCACTGATACCAATGATGGGGCACTATTCCTCCCACTGATACCAATGATGGGGCACTATTCTATCCACTGACACCAACAATGGGGAACTATTGATCTTTTATTGAAAAGAATCAAGCAACCAATTTTATACAAAAGTAAAAAACAAAACCAAAGTACAAAACTTCAACAGAAATCCAAGGAATACACATCCATGTTCAAAATATATACAATATATACATAATCCATTACCAAAACATTTTTAGAAAACTATTTACATAAAGCAGCAGAGAGGGCCTAAGAGGCACAACCCATCACCTATGTACGCAGCCATTTATCAAAAATGAATCCAAAAAATAATCTAGGGTGATAAGAGACAGACAGCCACACCCGGGAAAGAGACTCCTGGCAGTCAGGGAGGCTTGAAACCCCTCCACGCCTTCAACCAAGCCCCCTGACCCCGCTTGTCTCTCTCAAGTACCCGAATCTTCTCCACCTCATGCAAAATGTCATACACCACCACCTGAACAGGAAGGATTTTATGCCGAATGCTGACCTGACACCGTGCGTTCCAAGTGAAATAACGCACTACTAGGCTAACTAGAAAAAGTGTATCTAAACAAAAAACCCCACCAGTATTGAATGCTCCATACACCCACTCAGCATAACCCAGCCTGGAGAGGAAAGGGACACCGAGGGCCCGCCCCACCTGTTTGTACACCTCTATGTTAAAAGGGCAATGAAGCAGAAAATGGTCCATAGTCTCCTCCTCACCTGCACACTCCTCCCGAGGACAGCTACGATCCACCCCACTGCGGAATTTCAAATTGCCCCTAACATAGAGTCTCCCATGGAAGCACAACCAGGCCAGATCCCTAAATTTGAGGGGGACTCTATCCAAATTAATACTTCTTAACCCTGCCCTCAAAACTGGGCCTGGGCAATCCCTTAAGGCCAGTGGGTCATGAAAGACTTCGCTCAAGTCTCGACTCATAAGGACTTTCCTCGGAACCGATCTGAGATCTTCAGCCGACAATCGCTACTGCCGTAGTAACTTCAGGCACGGAGCGACATAGGCTGGTAGCTGACCACGATGACCCCTGAGATTCTTCACTTGGCCACCTTCTTCCCAAAGTCGCAGAAAATGCCTAAACCAAGATCTAAAAATGCCTACCCATCCAGGAGGTTCCACTGCAAGCATATTACCAATGTTAAATTTGAGAAATAGCAGTGAAAAGAAAAGAACTGGGTTGACCATACCTAAGCCATCCTCCCTCCTGGATAGATAGGTGACATTCTTCTTGATGGGATTCAGTCTGTTCCCCCACAGCATCTGGAAGAACACACTACTGACCCTAGCATAGAGAGACACTGGCAAGATGCAGACAAAGCTGACATACAAGAAGATCGGAATCAGGTAAGTCTTAATCAGATCAACCCTTTCCCTCATGGATAACTTCCATCTCTTCCAGCTGACCACCTTAGTATTGGCAATTTCCAGTCTGCCTTCCCAGTTTTTGAGGCCATAATCACTGGGTCCAAATTCAATGCCTAGAATCTTAATTCTTTCCTGGGGTACTGGAAAGGTGTCCGGGAGATCAAACCCCTCACCTCCCTTTCCCATCCAGAAAACTTCACTCTTTTCCTGATTGATCTTGGAGCCCGATGCTTCAGAGTAACGTGATGTCAGAGAGACCACCTCCTCTGCTTCATCCGCCCCAGTGACAATCATCGACACATCATCCGCATAGGCAACAACCCTCAAAGGCGGCTCACCCGGGAGCCCCACTGGCACCCCACACAACATGCTGCTCTCTAGCCTCCTGATGAAGGGGTCGATTGCAAACACATAGAGCAGGGGACTCAGGGGACAACCCTGGCGCACCCCAGAGCCAACCTCAAAGGACTGCCCAACCCAACCATTAACAAGAGGAAAGCTTTCTGCCCCTTTATACAAGACTTTTAACAAATCGACAAAACCACCCGGCAGACCGTACTTACTAAGGAGCAACCACAGGTACTCATGGTTAACACGATCAAAAGCCTTTGCCTGATCCAATGTCAGCAAATACTTTCTCCAGCCTGCAGCCCTGCACCGCTCCAAGGCCTCCCGGACAGCTAACACTGCTGTGAAGGTGCTCCTACCCTGGACCGAACAGTGCTGATGGCGAGAAAGCAAAGACTCTGCTACTGACGATAGGCGCCAGAAAAATATCTTTGCCAGTATCTCTCTATCGACATTGAGAAGGCTGATGGGGCGCCAATTCTCAATCATTGAAGGATCTTTACCTTTTGAAAGAAGAATCACAGCTGCGTGCCTCATGGAAGGGGAAAGCACCCCCTCAGCAAGGCAACTGTTAAAAACCTCTACCAAATGTGGGGCCAGAATAGACTTAAAGGCTTTCTAAAACTCAGCCGTCAAGCCATCCGGTCGAGGTGACTTTTTGATGGCAAGCTGTTCTATTGCCCTCATCACTTCTTCAACTGTGATCTCCTCTGTCACATTTACCAATGGAACATCTCCACCATTTAGACCTGGAGTAGACCTGGAGTAGAGTCCAAAAAGCTTTCCATCTTGTCACGGTCGAGCTCTTTCCTCCCAAGAAGGTCAGCATAAAAGGACCTCACGACCTCCAGAATCCCTGACCTGGACTTTGTCAAGGAACCTGTACTGTCCTTAAGGCCAACGACCGTTTTAACAGCTACACCTTGTTTGCAGTTCTGGTAAGGGTCAGGCAAGTGGTACTTCCCATAGTCCCTCTCCAGAACCAAAGAGGCATGCCGGTCATATTGACACTTCCTGAGAAGGAGTCTCACTTCGGAGATTGCCCCAGGATCTCCTCCTCTCGAGACAAGAATATCCAGCTTCCTCCGTAAACGTTGGTAGGTCATGTATTTATTAAACTGCTTTCTATTGGCTAGGCCCCTGAAGAATCCAGCGATCCTCTTTTTGGTCAGCTCCCACCACTATGCCTTGCTGCTACAAAAGTCCAGGATGGTCACCTGTGCCTGAAAGAATTCCTCAAAGGATTGTCTAACATGTTCTTCCTTGAGTAGAGTCGAATTCAATCTCCAGATGCCCTTGCCCCTCTGAGGGGCGTCTGAAGCATTCAGGACCACAGATAGCATACAGTGATCAGAGAACTCTACTGTCCGCACCACTGGGGGTGAGAAAGCAGAGGTCTCCTTAAAAAAAAACCTATCTATTCTACTCTGACTATTACCTCGATGAAAGGTGAAACCGGTGTCATCCGGGAGGTGCTTAATGTGCACATCCACAAGACCAGCATCCCTAACCATACTATTTAAAAAAACGCTATCATATCCCAGCCTGTCCTTGAAGTCCTTCCTGTCCTTGGGCCTAGTTACTGTATTAAAGTCACCTCCAAAGACCACTTGCCGGGATGTAAAAAGAAATGGCTTGATCCTTGTAAAAAGGCATTTCCTGTCCCACTTTGTGTGCGGCCCATAGACATTAATTAGGCGCAGGTCCTGCCCTCCCACAAGGACATCTAAGACCATACATCTCCCAATCTCCACCTCAATAACCCGCCGGACAGTTACCATGCTGGTTTTAAACAACACCGCCACACCGCCGTAAGGCTCGGCCGCAAGAGACCAGTAAGATGGACCATACCTCCACTCTCTCTTGGCCATATGAATATCTGCCAAGGAGGTGAGCCTAGTCTCTTGCAAAAATAAAATTTCAGCATCTAATTGGCTGAACAAAAAGAAGGCCATAGAACGAGCTCTTACTGACTTAATGCTGGCGACATTTATTGTCACCACTTTTAACAGAGGGGGAACCACCATTTGGGTTATTGGGTGGATTGCTTCTTAGCTCCCCTCTGATGCTCATCACCAGAAGCCTCTCTCTTTCTTGAGGCCGCCTCAAACTCCATTTCGGAATCAGAACTTCGCTCCGAAGAAGCTCCAGATGAAGATATATCCCAATTAGAGGACCTATAACGGTTGGAGACAGGCACTGGAGCCTGTTCCGTCCTCACCACCTGCTTCTTCTGCTTCCCAACCTTCCTTCTCTCCTCCAGGTACTGCAGGTCCGCTTCAGAGATGCCCTCATCTCTTGTTTTTTTCTTTGAAGTCTTTACAGAAGACTCCTTTAGAGAGGAAGAAGCGACCTTTTTAGTATCCACTACCACTCCTGGACGCTGGGGGGATGCTCCCTTTGAATCAGACTTAGGAGGGGTAGACTCCTGGGGGGGAACTGACTCGGGGGGCACAGACTTGGAAGGTTCAGACACGAGGAGAGGGTACAGTAGGCTGGGGGGACACAGAGACAGATACAGAAGGAATATTTACAGACACAGGAGGGGTGGCCACAGGAACTGGGGAGGGATCCTGAGCAGGACAAGGGGAGTCAGTCACCGCAGAGGAGGATGGTACACCAGGGGCCTCACCCTCCATCCTGTCCAGCCTTGACATGTCATCAATTACCTCCTTCTCCATATTGTGCCAGGCTTCAGGACATCTGCTATAGGGGTGGCCAAGGCGCAGGCACAGGTTGCACCTGATCATCTCGGTGCAGTCCTTGGCCATATGACCCTGACCCCGACACACTTAACATATCAAGGCTGAACAGGAAGAGCTCAAATGCCCCTTTTCTCCACAGCGGTGACACAGTTTCGGCTGACCAGGGTAGAAAATAGTCACCCTATCCCTTCCTATAAAAGCTGAGGAGGGCAGGTGACGGACAACATTCCCATCCCTGGCCAACCTGACTGTTACTGACCAACCCCCAGTCCAGATGTTACGCTCATCAAGGATTTTGCTGGGCTTAGTCAAAACCTCACCATAGTTCCTTAACCAGACCTCTAAATCTCGAGCAGGAACACTCTCATTGGTGAGTATGATGGTTATCTTTTTCACCGTTGACCTTTGCGAAACCGCAACTGGGGCCAGACCTTCCCATTCAGGTCTTGACCTGCACCGAGCCTCATATCGCTCCCAGAACAGGTCAAGACCCTCTGGCCTGGTGAAGCTAACTGTATAATCCCGTGTCCCAGCTACATGTATTAGAGCGTACAGGTCATTTGTCCCAAAACCCATCTCCAGAATCATGTCCACCACTGCACGCCGTGCTGGAGGGATTGCACCACCTTCCCATTTGAGAATTACCACATTTCTTCTTGGACCCCCAGCAGAAGTCAGAGACCCAAGACCAGATCCCGGGGTGCACAAAGTGGTAGGCCGCAGGGGGAAACCCGCTTGGGGGTGGAGCTACCAGGAGTAGAGCGTACCACCTGAGCAAATGTGGGTTTATCAGGGCCAAGGCCCCACACTGAAGTCACATTATTATTATTTGCTTGGACTGAGCTGGGACGATTGTCCATCACACTTGTACAATTGCTATCAGTCACACACACGTTCAATTTCCCATCAGGAATAGTCACAGCTGCTGCAATACCAGCTGTGTCCTGATGCTGCACTGTAGAGTCTCCAGCAGCTGTGGGGCAAACAGCTTTAGACTCAGCCAAAGGAGAGTTAATAGGCTCTGCTGACACCTGTAGTTCCTTTTCAGAAATGTCATTTTTTAAATGCAGCTCTTGCTGCGCTGCAGCATTAGCAGGTACAACATTGCTACACATAGCATTAGAAACTTGATTGTCACTGGGCACACAATCAACATTGCTCATGGTGTTAGATGACACAAAAACAGATTCATCCCCTGCTTGGGGCTTGTCATTATCAGGCACATTATCAGTTATGTCCTCATCACCAAACGCCAGCTGATCCCCCCGCACAGGAGACTCCATTACCTGGATGGCCCTGAGCATGCCTCCTGAGTCCTGGGAAGGCATGGGGCTGCTTACCTCTCCTTGAGGGGGCAGGGGGTCAGAACTGGGGGTCTCCTCCTCCACCTCCATCTTTGTCATCCTCGCAAACCTTTTATCATTACAAAACTTTTCTTTAAATGGCCCATCTCTGCCTTCCATCATGGCCACAATGGTCTCCTGATGTTCCACCTGAACCTTGGCCAGTTGGATCTCCGGATCCATGGACCCTCGTCTCTGGCTATGCAAGCCCTCACGCTGTCTTCTCAGGCGCTTCAGCTCCACTCTGAGCTTGTAAAGCTTGTCTCTCTCCTTATTCAGGACCTTAATCCCGGCCACCACTCGCTCCCGGATGGCCCCGGAACCTTCATCTTCACCAGGGGTAGAGAGATCCCCAGCCATGGTTTGTACAGAGGAAGGTATGTCACCTGATGGCCCAGGAGATGGCTGAGAGCTTCCAGCAGGAGAGGCCCCGCTGGCCTCCATGGCTTCCCCAGAAAGGAGCCAGGAGAGCTGGGAGAGATTTCACCACCACTCCCCTCTCACACGGATCACCTGCAGCAGCTCCAGATAGCTTCCTCCTGACACACCTGTGCTCCAATGATGGGTGGGGCACTATTCCTTCCACTGACACCAATGATGGGGCACTATTCCTCCCACTGACACCAATGATGGGGCACTATTCCTCCCACTGACACCAATGATGGGGCACTATTCCTCCCACTGATACCAATGATGGGGCACTATTCCTCCCACTGACACCAATGATGGGACACTATTCCTCCCACTGACACCAATGATGGGACACTATTCCTCCCACTGATACCAATGATGGGGCGCTATTCCTCCCACTGACACCAATGATGGGGCACTATTCCTCCCACTGACACCAGTGATGGGACACTATTCCTCCCACTGACACCAATTATGGGGCGCTATTCCTCCCACTGACACCCATGTTGGGGCACTATTCCTCTTACTGACACCAATGATGGGGCACTATTCCTCCCATTGACACCAATGATGGGGCACTATACCTCCCACTGACACCAATGATGGGGGCACTATTCCTTCAACTGACACCAATGATGGGGCACTATTCCTCCCACTGACACCAATGATGGGGCACTATTCCTCCCACTGATACCAATGATGGGGCACTATTCCTCCCATTGACACCAATGATGGGGCACTATTCCTCCCACTGACACCAATGTTGGGGCACTATTTCTTCCACTGGTACTAACGATGGGACACTATTCCTCCCACTGACACCAGCAATGGGGCATTAATAATTCCCCTAATACAGTGGTCTCTAAACTTTCTAAACAAAGGGCCAGTTTACTGTCTTTCAGACTTATGAGGGGCCGGACTGTAGGCATTGGGAGTAGAAAAGGCCCCAATGTTAGTGGGAATAAACAATGCCCCATCTTTGGTGTCAGTGGGAAGAATAGCGTTGTTGTTGGCGTCATTGGACCCCATTTTTGGTGGCATTAGGAGGAATTGTGCCCCATCTTTGATGTAATTGGGAGGGTTTCTGCCCCTTCATTGGTGTCAGTGGGGAGTGGGATTTTGCCCCATTGTTGGTATCCTTGGATGAAAATATTGCCCCAAGGGCAGGATAAAATCAAGCAAAGGTCTGCATTTTGGGACCACTGCCCTAATACCAAGGATGGGGCATTGTTTACTCCCAATGATGCCAGCACATTTTCTACTCCCAGTGGCCATGGTCTGGGCCCCCCTAAAGTCTGAAACACAATAAACTGGCCCTTTCTTTAGAAAGTTTGGAGACCCCCGGTCTAGTGGATATAATAGAAAGTGAGTCCGATGTGATAAAACAGTCTAATATATCCCAGTATGGAGATTCAAGTGTAAAGTAAGTCATAAAAACAAGCAAGTCGATAAAAAATACCGGCCCCGGGATCTGATCCGACCAACTTGTGGCTTTAGCGTGCGTGGTGACGTCACGAGGCGCCATTGTGGGTGATTGTGATGAAACACATAGGGCGGAGTTTACACTTGTAAACACACCCCCTGTGTGGATAAGTTTTAGTAGCACATTGTGGAGTGAACAGTATCACATTCTGCCTTCCTATAGACACTTAGTTCTGCAGAAGACTCCCAGCCGTCTGGCTGCCACCAGCCCACCGGTCTGCTTGCTTCCCCCAGTCCTCCTGACTGGCACACACACATGAAGATTCCCAGGACAAGGTTAGATGAAGGCTCTTCAAGAGGGCACAGGTACAGCTCACAGTCTCTCCCCTTGTCTGATCCCTACACTGTGCTGATCTCCTCACTGCTCCTCACTGCTCCTCACTGCTCCTCTGCTTTCTCTCTCCCACTGCCTCTCCTTTATGAATCCCTCCAGCTGCCTCTCCTGATAGGATCCTTCCAGGCCAGCTATCTCAAGCACCAGCCCGAGGTAAATCCTCTCCCCAGCAGGGGTCCCTCGAGGGCCACCGACAGCCTCTCCATCTTCCACCCGACTGCCCCGCTGGCATGGCCCATGTCTATTTATGGGTTATCTCAGTCCCCTGCCAGTCCCACCTCTGGGGATTGGCTGAGGGCCCATAAATATTCAAGGCTGCCCCTCCTAACCTCCGCCCACTAGTTCCAGAACATTCTCTGAAATTCTAGAAACAGGGGGGGGCCAAGGGAGCTGCCAGGATGAGTCATCCAGCCCTGAACTCTTGTAACCCTGACCCAATTACAGACTCACCATGTACCATGAGTCAGGATAAAGCTTCACTACCGGTAGCACACACTAGAGGGTGCTGCCTATCCACTAGACTTTTTCTGGAATTTGTTATGTTTTCATTGAATTTATTACTAGCGTGTCAAAAAAATGTTATACAATGGAACCTCAGATTGCAAGTAACGCGGTTAACGAGCGTTTCGCAATACGAGCAATTATTTAAAAAAAATCCTAACTTGGTTTGTGAGTGTTGTCTCGCAAAATGAGCAGGATTCAAGCCTCTGAGGTGTGCAGTACCGCCTTTGGCAAGAGGTGTGGGGGTGCTGGTGACACTCGGAGCTGTTTGGAGCCGTTCGGAAATACTCGGAAATACTCGTTCCCGAGCCATTCCAAGGGTTTCCGAGTGCATCCGAGTGGTCTCCGAGTATTTCCGAGTCTCTCCGGCGCCCCCCCACCTTTGGCCACATGCAGTATTGCATGTTATAGAAGTCAATGCGGAACAAATTATCTTCGTTTCTATTGATTTCTATGGGGGAACTCGCTTTGATATGCGAGTGCTTTGGTTTACAAGCATTCTCCTGGAACGGATTAGGCTCATAATCCAAGGTTCCACTGTACATACTGTTTACAAACCAAGCCGATACTTTATTTGCCATTCGCTTTCTTTTAATCTACCAGCTGAATATTTATGTGTTTTTTTGTCTCCTAACTATGGCCGGTGGGCCAACCCCGGACTCCTATGAGGACTCTGATAGAGACTGTGATGTAAGGTGAGACTCTGATGGGGACTCTCATGTGAAGAGGGGGGGGATTCTGTTGTAAAAGGGGCTGCAATGCATAGCTACCAACTGTCCCGGATTTCGAGGGACTGCCCCGGATTTGTAACGAAATCCCTCTTTCCCTCTTTCCTCCTCATCTGTTGTGGGGTGTGGCAGGGGGTGTGTCCTATGCCTACATACTTTTGCTAATATAGGTGTCCCTCATTCTCATCTCAATAGGTATGTACAATGTATAGGGGAGGGGGGGTTTTGAAGGCGGGTGTGATGTAAGGGGACTCTACTAAGGACTCTCATGTAAGGGGGTACTCTGATGAAGTCTCTGATGTAGGGGGACTCTGATAGGGTCTTTAATGTAAGGGAGGGACTTGATGGGGACTTTGATGTAAGGGGGTTCTGATGGGGTCTCTTATGAAGTGGGGCATTCTAATGGGGTCTCTGATGTAAGGCGGGGCTTTGATGGGGACTCAGATGTAAGGAGATACTCTGATGCAAATTCTGATGTAAGAGGGGGGCTTTGATGGGGACTCAGATGTAAGGAGATACTCTGATGCGAATTCTTATGTAAAGGGGGGGGCTCTGATGGGGACTCTCATGTCAGGAGGACACTGATGGGGACTCAGATGTAAGGGGGTTCTGATGGGGTCTCTTATGAAGTGGGGTACTCTGATGGGGTGTCTCATGAAAGTAAGTACTCTGATGGGGTCTCTGATGTAAGAGGGGGATTTTGATGGGGACTCAGATATAAGGAGAGATTCTGAGAGGATCTCTACTGTAAAGGGGGGCTCTGATTGGGGTCTCTCATGAAACGGAGTACGCTGATGGGGACTCTTAAGTAAGGGGAACTCTGATGTAAAGGGGGGCTCTGAAAGGGGCTATGATAATGAAGACTCTGATAGAGACCCTGTTGTAAGGGGGGACTTTGATGGGGACTCTGATGTAAGGGGGGACTTTGATGGGGACTCTGATGTAAGGGGGGACTTTAAAGGGGACTCTGATGTAAGGGGGGACGGACTTTGATGGGGACTCTGATGTAAGGGGGGACTTTGATGGAGACTCTGATGTAAGGGGGGACTTTGATGGGAACTCTAATGTAATTGGGAACTTTGATGGGGACTCTGATGTAAGGGGGGACTTTGATGGGGACTCTGATGTAAGGGGGGACTTTGATGGGGACTCTGATGTAAGGGGGGACTCTGATGTAAGGGGGACTTTGATGGGGACTCTGATGTAAGGAGGGACTTTGATGGGGACTCTGATGTAAGGGGGGACTCTGATGTAAGGGGGACTTTGATGGGGACTCTGATGTAAGGCGGGGCTTTGATGGGGACTCTGATGTAAGGGGGGACTTTGATGGGGACTCTGATGTAAGGGGGGACTTTGATGGGGACTCTGATGTAAGGGGGGACTTTGATGGGGACTCTGATGTAAGGGGGGACTTTGATGGGGACTCTGATGTAAGGGGGGACTTTGATGGGAACTCTGATGTAATTGGGAACTTTGATGTAAGGGGGACTTTGATGGGGACTCTGATGTAAGGGGGGACTTTGATGGGGACTCTGATGTAAGGGGGGCTTTGATGGGGACTCTGATGTAAGCTGGGACTTTGATGGAGACTCTGATGTAAGGGGGACTTTGATGGGGACTCTGATGTAAGGGGGACTTTGATGGAGACTCTGATGTAAGGGGGGACTTTGATGGGAACTCTGATGTAATTGGGAACTTTGATGTAAGGGGGACTTTGATGGGGACTCTGATGTAAGGGGGGACTTTGATGGGGACTCTGATGTAAGGGGGGCTTTGATGGGGACTCTGATGTAAGCTGGGACTTTGATGGAGACTCTGATGTAAGGGGGACTTTGATGGGGACTCTGATGTAAGGGGGGACTTTGATGGGAACTCTGATGTAATTGGGAACTTTGATGTAAGGGGGACTTTGATGGGGACTCTGATGTAAGGGGGGACTTTGATGGGGACTCTGATGTAAGGGGGGCTTTGATGGGGACTCTGATGTAAGCTGGGACTTTGATGGAGACTCTGATGTAAGGGGGACTTTGATGGGGACTCTGATGTAAGGGGGCTTTGATGGGGACTCTGATGTAAGGAGGGACTTTGACGGGGACTCTGATGTAAGGGGGGACTTTGACGGCGACTCTGATGTAAGGGGGGACTTTGATGGGGACTCTGATGTAAGGGGCGACATTGATGGGGACTCTGATGTAAGGCGGGGCTTTGATGGGGACTCTGATGTAAGGGGGGACTTTGATGGGGACTCTGATGTAAGGGGGGACTTTGATGGGGACTCTGATGTAAGGGGGGACTTTGATGGGGACTCTGATGTAAGGGGGGACTTTGATGGGGACTCTGATGTAAGGGGGACTTTGATGGGGACTCTGATGTAAGGAGGGACTTTGACGGCGACTCTGATGTAAGGGGGGACTTTGATGGGGACTCTGATGTAAGGGGGGACTTTGATGGGGACTCTGATGTAAGGGGGGACTTTGATGGGGACTCTGATGTAAGGGGGGACTTTGATGGGGACTCTGATGTAAGGGGGGACTTTGATGGGGACTCTGATGTAAGGGGGGACTTTGATGGGGACTCTGATGTAATTGGGAACTTTGATGGGGACTCTGATGTAAGGGGGACTTTGATGGGGACTCTGATGTAAGGGGGGCTTTGATGGGGACTCTGATGTAAGGCGGGGCTTTGATGGGGACTCTGATGTAAGCTGGGACTTTGATGGGGACTCTGATGTAAGGCGGGGCTTTGATGGGGACTCTGATGTAAGGGGGGACTTTGATGGGGACTCTGATGTAAGGCGGGGCTTTGATGGGGACTCTGATGTAAGGGGGGACTTTGATGGGGACTCTGATGTAAGGGGGCTTTGATGGGGACTCTGATGTAAGCTGGGACTTTGATGGGGACTCTGATGTAAGCTGGGACTTTGATGGGGACTCTGATGTAAGGTGGGACTTTGATGATGACTCTGATGTAAGGGGGGCTTTGATGGGGACTCTGATGTAAGGCGGGGCTTTGATGGGGACTCTGATGTAAGGGGGGACTTTGATAGGGACTCTGATGTAAGGGGGGACTTTGATGGGGACTCTGATGTAATTGGGAACTTTGATGGGGACTCTGATGTAAGGGGGACTTTGATGGGGACTCTGATGTAAGGGGGACTTTGATGGGGACTCTGATGTAAGGGGGCTTTGATGGGGAGTCTGATGTAAGGAGGGACTTTGACGGGGACTCTGATGTAAGGCAGGGCTTTGATGGGGGCTCTGATGTAAGGGGGGACTTTGATGGGGACTCTGATGTAATTGGGAACTTTGATGGGGACTCTGATGTAAGGGGGACTTTGATGGGGACTCTGATGTAAGGGGGACTTTGATGGGGACTCTGATATAAAGGGGCATTGATGGGGACTCTGATGTAAGGGGGCTTTGATGGGGACTCTGATATAAGGCGGGGCTTTGATGGGGACTCTGATGGGGACACTCATGTAATTGGGCACTCATATGTAAGCGGGCTCTGCTAGGGACCCTAATGTAATTGGGAGCTCTGATGGGGACTCTCATGTAAGGAGGGGTCTTCAATGTAAAGGGGGGCTTTGACGGGTACTAAGATATAATGGGGTTCTAATGGGGACTCTTCTGTACGGATGGACTCTGATGGGGACTCTAATGTAGAAGGGGACTCTGGTGGGGTGTCTCATGTAAGCGGGGACTCTGATGTAATGGGGGACTCTGACGGGGACTTTAATGTAAGGAGGACAATAATGGGGTCCCTGTAAATTCATCCCTAGTGACAACACAGGAACACTATTGGGAGACAGGGACAGAGTGTTGTCACCCTATAACAGGAAGTTCCTGAATAAGGACCTTCACAGCAGGATCACCGGGATATATTTTCATGAAAAAAAAAAAAAAAAAAAAGGAAAAGTTGAAAACTTCAGAAATACAAATAACTCGATGAATCTTCTATGGGATTTTACTGATGGAATTTATATCTCCTTTAATAATAAATATCATCCGTCTGACTCTCCCGTCTTCTGTTTGTGGTGTTTTTGCAGCAATTGGAGCTCTAAATTAGTAAAATTGTCATTTTTTTCCCACTCACTTTATGAGAAATGTTCCCTCCGCTCCGCTCATTTCTCATTTTGAGTAATGAACCAATTAAAGATCATTGGCCAATTTCTGCTAAACTGAACAATCACAGCAATTATTCTATTATTGGTGTTTATTATACAGTATAATTCCGGGGTCCTCACAGCCTGGAAGTGGAGGGGGGGGGGTTGTTGGGGGGGGGGCACTGAAACTCTGTTTCCACTAATAGGGGGAGAGCAGCTGACATTCATCTCCGGGGTACCTGACCCACCCACAGAGTATCGGGGGAATTCAAGAAGAGTGGAATGGATGATGTGTAGATGTCCGTCTGTCAAGGTAAGTTAAAATGTATCTAAAGAATATGCTGTGTATACAGATACTTTTTTAATATAGATACCGTATTTATCGGCGTATAACACGCACATTCATTTTAAGAGGGAAGTTTCAGGAAAAAAACTTACATTTTAAAAAAGGAACTTGGAAGCAAAATAAGGGTCAGTGCCCATCTTCAGCCTCACCATTGCCATCAATGCAGCCTCATCAATGGCCATCTGCAACCTCACAAGTCCCTCAATGCAGCCTCACCACTGCCTTCAATGCAGCAGCCTTGCCATTGCCATCAGTGCAGTCTGATCGATGCCCATCTGCAGCCTAAAAGGGGACAAGGAGGGGGGTGGGACAAGCGCCGACAGATTACATACAGTGAGAATCTCCTTTGATAGACAGAATAGTGATCCAATGGCGGCCCAAGAGATGGGACTTCCTATTATAGAGGCCGCCAAGTAAACAGGAGATTCTCACTGTATGTAATCTGACGGCGATCGTCCCGCCCCCCCTCCCTGTCCCCTCTGAGGCATCTAAAATTGAAGTATTGGCGTATAACACGCACATGCTATTTGCACCCAATTTTCATGGTGAAAAAGTGAGTGTTATACGCCAATAAATACAGTATATATGTAGCGGTGGGCTCACCACTTGGTTATTAGCAATCCGCCAATCACCCCGCTGCCATCTATCAGTTAAGACAATGAGCAGTCATTTGCGTAGTTTTGTTACGTTTATTGCAGGATATTGGGTAGGACACTGGATGAGAGGGGATGCCCATAGCCAGTGGCATCGCTAGGGGGTGGCTTTTGGGGCTATAGCCCGAATCTGGGGCCCATAGCCCAGAGTCTCTGCAGGGGTCCCTAAGGGGAGGGGAGGCTCTCTAGGGACCCTGATGCAAGGGGGAGGCTCGCTGGGCACCCTGATTTTAGGAGGGAGGCTCTCTGGGGACCCTGATTTAAGGGGCAGGCTCTCTGGGGACCCTGATTTTAGGAGGGAGGCTCTCTGGGGACCCTGATTTAAGGGGCAGGCTCTCTGGGGACCCTGATGAAAGGGGGAGGCTCTCTGGGGACCCTGATGTAAGGAGGAGGCTCTCTGGGGACTCTGATGTAAGGAGGAGGCTCTCTGGGGACCCTGATGTAAAGGGGGCTCTCTGGGGATATATACACACAGACACACGTATATTACTTTATATATATGTGTATGCCCGCCCAAGCATATGATTTTCTTTATTACACTGCTATGGGCTCTAGCCCCAGATCTTTTGTAGACCTAGCAACGCCCCTGCCCATAGCATTTGTTGACTTCTACTTGTATTTGCTCAGCATTAATCAGTAGCTTCTGTCTTGCAATGAAAACAAATCTCCATACTCCATAGTCTATTCCTTCAGCGCTTCTCCCTCTGCAGACTATTGCTCCTCCTTCTCTGGACTAACTCCTGCAGAGCATCACTTCTCCTGTACAGACTTCCATTGCAAAACTGTTAAGTTCAATGCTGTTTTTACTTCCAGTACTACAAAGAAGAATCACTCTGAATAATCCTCTGCATGATAGATGTACTTTAAAGTCCTTTTGATCAGTGTGACTAAGACAACTCAGTAGGCCAGAGACACACTCTACCTCTCCCCGGTAACTTAGCGAATCTTGATGGCCACACAGACTTTTGGAAGTTATTAGCAGAGTGCATACCAGGCTGGAGATACTCGGTACCTCTCTCTGTAATCCTAACACGTGGTAATAGGCGGACTACTGATATCAGCCAGTCCAAAATTGCAAACACTGCATTCCTCGGGCGCAGCATTTCTCGCTACTCTCAAAGGTCCTCTGCTAATTCCTCAGCGCTGACCTCCCTCTCTGGACTAGCCTCGCGTTCCCCGGTCACAGCAGCTTGACCTTATCGCTGCAACTTTCCTCCTGACTCTTTACTGCTACTTCTTCTTCACCAATCTTCATCTGTGTACAAGTCCTGTGTTCCCCGGTCACAGCATCCCGATACCAACTCCTTGATGAAGACCTCTATTCTCTGGAGCATCTCAATGACTCCTTCAGCCCTCCTCCGCGCCCGGCGCGCCCCCCCCCCCCCCCATGTGGGGCCGCCCTGCGGTAACCACCTAACACTCCATTCCTTCTTCCTGCACCATCCGAACTCCCTCCGTAGCATGTGATCCCAGCTTATATGGGAAGCCTGCCCCCTGCCAATGCCGAGAGGTAATTGGTCAGAGCTCCCCACATGAGCTGCCTGCCACTCAGACTTATACTTTTTTTAATATATATATATATATACTTATTATTTTATGATAGATAGATGGATAAATAAATAGATAGATCGATACTGTTGATCCAGGGAATTGCCTTCAAAGATCACAAAGGAATTTTTGTAGGGCAAACTGGACAATAGGGGGCTTTTTTCCTTCCTCTGGATCAACCATATGTATAAGGTATATTCTGTACTTGGAGTTCTTCAGTGTATTTTTTTCTATTGATTGAACTGGATGTGGTTGTGGCTGTTGATTTATATATATATTATTTTTTTTATTATTCATTTTATTTATTTTTTGTAAATACATTTTTTGAAATCCCCTAAAATACTGTATATCTTCACACTTATGTCTTTGTTGATATATATATATATATATATATATATATATTACAGGGTACAAGCACTTTATATATTGTACACTCACATCAGTCCCTAACCTAAGGGAGCTTACAATCTAATCTATCCATCTCACATACACACATACTTGGACATATTTAGAGAGGAGCCAATTAACTTACCAGCATGTCTTTGGAATGTGGAAGGAAACCCACACAAGCACAGGGAGACGATACAAACTTCATGTGTGTGTGTGTGTATATATACAGTATATACGGTATATTAATTTAAATTATACAGGTTTGTATTGTTATATAATTTTTATATATTTCTATGTAATATTCTATATTATATAATTCTATAATATTCTACAATATATTGATAATGATATATTTTAGTTTTTTCATTTTTAAATAATGTATATTATTAAAGAGGCGCTCTAGCCTGTAAAAAAAAAATAAAAAAATAAAGTCAGCAGCTACAAATCCTGAACAAATCCTGTAGCTGCTGACTTTTACTATAAGGACACTTACCTATCCATTGAGCCCGCAATGTCATCACCCCAAGCCAATCCGTCTTATCTGATATAAGTGAAGATAAAACTTGAGATAGGAGCCTGGCAACTCAACTTTCACTGACTATGGCAGACTATTCATTTCTCATGACAGGTCCACTTTAAGTCAAAATTGATGATGTCTATGACCTGGATTTGTAGGTTGGTTCGTGAAGATAAAACACGAAGCCTTGAGATACGTGACTAGAAGCCGAACTATGGTTGACTATGGCAGCCTATGTGTTTCTCATAACAGGTCCACTTTAAGTCGAAAGTAATAGTAATGTCTATTACCTGGATTTGTAGGTTGCTCTGAAAATAAGAGAAGGTCAAACATGAAGGCTTGAGACAGGAGACTGGTAACCCAACTATCATGGACTATAGAAGCCTCTGAATTTCTCATGACAGGCCCACTTTAAGGAAAGAGATATAGTGACATCTATCACCTGGATTTTTTTTTTCTATCACCTGGATTTGAAGGATATTATGACATATGTGTAGTGAAAAAATTAAACCAGGTCCACTTTAAGCAAGGAGTCATAGTGACATCTGTCATCTGGATTTGCAGATTTTTCTGATATGAGTGAAGATAAAAAATGATACCTTGAGATAGAAGCCTGGCAACCCAAATATCATTGATTATGGAAGCCTATGCATTTCTCATGACAGGTCCACTTTAAGTCAGAAGTCATGAGGTCTATCACCTGGATTGGTAGGTTGGTTCGTGAAGATAAAACACGAAGCCTTGAGATACGTGACTAGAAGCCCAGCTATGGTAGACTATGGCAGCCTATGTGTTTCTCATAACAGGTCCACTTTAAGTCGAAAGTCATAGTAATGTCTATTACCTGGATTTGTAGGTTGCTCTGAAAATAAGAGAAGGTCAAACATGAAGACTTGAGACAGGAGACTGGTAACCCAACTATCGTGGACTATAGCAGCCTCTGAATTTCTCACTTTAAGGCAAGAGATATAGTGACATCTATCACCTGTATTTGAAGGTTATTATGACATATGTGTAGTGAAAAAATGAAACCAGGTCCACTTTAAGAAAGGAGTCATAGTGACATCTATCATCTGGATTTGCAGATTTATCTGATATAAGTGAAGATAAAAAATGAAACCTTGAGATAGAAGCCTGGCAACCCAACTATCATTGATTATGGAAGCCTATGCATTTCTCATGACAGGTCCACTTTAAGTCAAAAGTCATGATGTCTATCAACTGGATTTGTAGGTTGGTTCTGGCATACGTGATGATAAAACACGTAGACTAGAGATAAATGCCTCACAACCATCATCTACAAAGTAGGTTGTAAGTGAATATAAAACATAAAGACTTGAGATAGGAGCCTGGCAACCCAACAATTGTTGATTATGGCACTCTATGAATTTCTCATGACAGGTCCACTTTAAGGCAAAGTGACGTCCATCGCCTGGATTTGTTGGTTGCTCTGACATATGTGGGGATAAAACATGAAAACCTGAGATAGGAGCCTGGAAACCAAGCTATGGCTGATTGTGGCAGACTATGCATTTCTTATGAGTTGGTGACTAAAATGCTGGCCATGGTCTGCCTGCGGAGGATTGCTACATTGTTGCACAATATAGCATTTATCAATTCAATATGTATCAGTTTGCTTCCTATATACTTTGTATCTATAACATAATATTTGCTTTCTATTACAACTATAGGGATTCTTATGCATGTAGAAACACAGCAGTATAGTTATTATACTCATAAAATAGTCTCTTATGATTTCCTATTTTTTTTTTTTTATCTGCTCAGTAATGGCAAAATACTTTTTATAACCATTTTATTAGAGGTTTGTTTGTTTCTTTTATGAACACTCATGTGATTATTTATCTATCTTTATCTGAGTTGTAGAATGTAATCACACCATGGATAATTATTATTGTTTTTATTATTATTGTCTTTATTATGCACTTGCAGACCCGGCCTTTTCTGGCACTTTTGTTTACACGTTTAAATCAGTATTTTTTGTTAGAAAAGTACTTATAGCCCCCAAACATTATATAAATACATTTATATATATATATATATATATATTTTTTTTTTTTAGCAGAGACCCTATGGAATAAAATGGCAATCTTTACAATTTTTTAATGTCAGATGGTATTTGCGCATCATTTTTCAAACGCAGTTTTTTTTTGGAAGAAATATACTTTAATTAATAATAAAAAATAAAATAAATAACACAATATACATTGCCTTGAAAAAGTATTCACACCCGTTGACATTTTCCACATTTTGTCAGGTTACAACCAAAAACATAAATGTATTTTATTGGGATTTTATGTGATAGACCAACACAAAGTGTCACATAATTGTGAAGTGGAAGTAAATGATAAATCATACAAATAAATATGTGAAAAGTGTGTGTGTGTGGGGGGGGGGGGGGGGCATTTGTATTCAGCCCCCTTTACTCTGATACCCCTAACTAAAATCTAGAGGAACCAATTGCCTTCAGAAATCACCTAATTAGTAAATAGAGTCCACTTGTGTGTAATTTAATCTCAGTATAAATACAGCTGTTCTGTGAAGCCCTCGGAGGTTTGTTAGAGGACCTTAGTGAACAAACAGCATCATGAAGGCCAAGGAACACACCAGACAGGTCAGGGATAAAGTTGTGGAGAAGTATAAAGCAGGGTTTGGTTATAAAAAAATCTCCCAAGCTTTGAACATCTCACGGAGCTCTGTTCAATCCATCATCGGAAAATGGAAAGAGTATGGCACAACTGCAAACCTACCAAGACATGGCTGTCCACCTAAACTGACCGGCCGGGCAAGGAGAGCATTCATCAGAGAAGAGCCAAGAGGTCCATGGTAACTCTGGAGGAGCTGCAGAGATCCACAGCTCAGGTGGGAGAATCTGTCCACAGGACAACTATTAGTCGTATTCTCCACAAAAAAACATCCCTTGTAATAGAAATAACGATGAGAGGTCCTCTTCTTGGAGAGATCTGGGGTCAAAAAGACCCCTCTGGAGAAGCTGACAATCACTATAGTAGTCGGGTTCATGATATTCCGGGACAGCGGCTTCCCCTTTACAAACCGGCAATAGGGGAGCACTCGCTTGGCATTGCTGCCATTCACAGAACAGCTTGTATTTTTTCAATACTAAAAGGCATTCTGTGATTGGACAAGATGGGGACTGTGACCTCACCACTCCTCATACTCTCCACCTCATCCAGTCAGAAAATGCCTTGTATTCCCTGAAAAAAATACAAGATGTTCTGTAAATTATGGCAGTACCAAGCGAGGGAGACCTCCTGTGGTCAGTGTGCAGAGGGGACGCCTCTGTGTGATGTGTCCCTATGGAATATGCAGATCCACTTTAAGGCAAGAGTCATAGGGAAGTCTATCTACTGTACTTCATTTTTCAAATTTTTTTTTATGTTGGTCTGAAGTAATTTTAGATAAAACATGAAGGTTTGAGATAGGAGCCTCAGCCTGGCAACCCAACAATCCCAACCAATTACCCATCTAGAATTCCTCTTTACATAATGACTGCCAGTGAAATGTGGTCCTCATTCATCATCCCCGGCCCCACGGGGAGTCCTAGAGCTGAGGGATTTGACTTTCTATGGAATAATACACCACCCGGGAGATATAGTCATGTGTGCTGGTGACAAACATCCAGGCTTTGTATCTTTTTATTTGCCTACAAATACATTCCGTCTTTATTAGCCGCTGACCGCGTTATTTATTGGTGGGACTGGTTAGCATTAAGTTATAGAGACCACCTTGTAATTATAATGGATTTTTTCTGGTAACATTACAAGTCCACACAAAATAATCGCTAACCTGTCACGATAGAGTATCGTCTTTTATGGAAAAGCTTTACCTTTTATTTAAAATGCCGTATTTGAACTCTAATGAGTGACTGTACCAAAGCTGAGATGATGTCATCGGTCTGCTGCAGGCAGGAGGAAGTATTTCCTCTGTCTCTTCTTCCCCGGTGATTGGACTGCAACATTATAACTTTATAGCAAGCCACAAGGTGGGAAGGCTGCAGTATGGGCTGATCTGTGTCAGATATTTGTGAATACAGTCAAGAACAGACACTGGTGATGGTGACCCTGAATGATGGATCCTCCACAATCCTCACTTGTTCCTCCTACCGAACCCCAACTACCTACCTGGGATTTCCCCTCATTTCGAAGATTTCCTCTGACTTTCTGTTGAGTCTTATGGACAGGAAATGAGAGTTGATGGAAATGCTGTACACTGAACGGCCCAAATGGTTCCTATATCCTAGATTGATCACTGTCATATGTTTTATTTATAAAAAAAGACATTACAATACCTTTTTTTATTTTTTTACACACAGTCATATTACAATCTTTTCTCCCAGAGAGAGAATAAGAAAGAAATAAAATGTTATGAGGGACGTCACTCAACCCAAATTAATCCTTTAATTACTTTGGCAAAGAAAAAGTAAGAAGAAGGGGGGGGGGGAGAGAGAGAGAGAGAGAGAGAGAGAGAGAGAGGAGAGAGGGGAGAGAGAGAGACAGAGAGAGAGAGAGAGAGGGAGAGAGAGAGAGAGAGAGGGGGGGGGAGGGGGTAGAGAGGGGGGAGGGGGAGAGAGAGTGAGGGGGAGAGAGAGAGTGAGAGAGAGGGGGGTGGGGGAGAGAGAGAGGGGGGGGGAGAGGGGGGAGAGGGGGGAGAGAGGGGGGAGGGGGGAGAGAGAGAGGGAGAGGGGGGGAGGGGGAGAGAGAGAGTGAGGGGGAGAGGGGGGTGGGGGAGAGAGAGAGTGAGAGAGAGGGGGGTGGGGGAGAGAGAGGGGGAGGGGGAGGGGGGAGAGAGAGAGTAAGGGGAGAGAGAGAGAGTAAGGGGGGAGAGAGAGAGTGAGGGGAGGGGGTAGAGAGAGGGGGAGAGAGTGAGGGGGGAGAGAGGGAGTGAGGGGGGAGAGAGAGAGTGAGAGAGAGGGGGGAGAGAGAGAGTGAGGGGGAGAGAGAGAGAGTGAGAGAGAGGGGGAGGGGGAGAGAGAGGGGGAGGAGAGAGGGGGAGGGGGGAGGGGGAGAGAGAGAGTGAGGGGGGCTAGAGAGAGTGAGAGAGAGGGGAGGGGGAGAGGGAGAGTGAGAGAGAGGGGGAGAGAAAGGGGGGAGAGAGTGAGAAAGAGGGGGGAGAGAGAGAGAGGGGGAGAGGGAGCGACAGAGAGGGAGAGTGAGAGAGAGGGGAGAGGGGGGTGAGAGTGACATAGAGAGAGAGGGGGGAGAGAAAGGGGGAGGGGGAGAGAGAGAATGAGGGGGGAGGGGGAGAGGGAGCGACAGAGAGAGAGGGGGGGAGGGGGAGAGAGAGAGAAAAAGAAAGAACATTTTATGGGAGACAGAGACGTCACTCAACCCAAATTAATCCTTTAATTACTTTGGCAAAAAAAAGAAAGAAAGGGGGGAGGCAGTGGCGTCTCCAGCTTTCATATTTAGGGGGGGACATGGGGGGACAGGGACAAAAGCAGGGGGGCAACTATAAAATGCCATTATTTATATATATATATATATATATATATCCTGGGGCCCTTTACTACGATCCCACAACGGGCCCTTTCACATGTTCTGCAGTGAGCTCCCTTCTATTGGGCCCTCCCCCCCAGGGTGGCAGAAAACAAGAGATATATGTCACCAGCATACCAAGAAAATATAAGGGTCCAAAGCAGTGGGAGAACTATCAGGGTTGCAAAGGTTGTCTTGCCTCCGGGCCCTGGTGTTCTGTCACTGTGGGGTTCCCCAGCCCCCTCTTGCTGTCCTGCCTCTGCTATTGACAGCGCTGGTCTGGCATCTCCTGGAATTTACAGGCTGGTTTTCCTGTCCTAAGGACGGGAGAAATCAGTCTGTTTTTTCAGTAACTGAGAATCCTGGTGGAGTCCTTCCTGCAACTCGCTCTTCTCCCTGCCAATGAGGATGCAGGGGAAGGAGCAGATCGGGCGGCCATGGTTGTGTGAGTGCTCGCATTATGCCGTGTCAGCGAGCAGAGGGAGGGGGGAGGAATCACCCGCAGGAGCTGACTGGGGATGCTCTCCCTCTTAGACATTGCCTTTTTGTAAAAAAAAAAAATGTTTTTTAAATTGGGGGGCCACATGATGGGGCACAGCATAATGTTGGGGGGTCAGGGCCCCCTTTGGCCCCCCTAGGGACGCAATTGGGGGGAGGAGAGAGAGAGGGGGAGAGAGAGAAAGAGAGAGGGTAAAAGAGAGGGGGAGGGAGAGAGAGCACAAGAAAGAGGGGGGAGGGAGAGAAGGGGAGAGCGATAAAGGGGGAGAGAGAGTGACTGCTGCTCCTCTCTGCCAATCCCTTCACTGGCTTCCCCTCCCCCACCGTATAAAATTCGAAATACTAACCACAACATACAAGGCCATCCACAACATCGCCCCGAGCTACATCGCTAACCTCATCTGCACATATCACCCAAATCGTCCCCTCCGCTCCACCCAGGACCCCCTGCTCTCTAGCTCCCTTGTTACCTCCTCTCATACTCGCCTTCAGGACTTCTCCAGAGCCTCTCCCATCTTCTGGAATTCCATGCCCCGATATATACGATCAGCCCCTAACCTGTCCACCTTCAGGACTTCTCCAGAGGCTCTCCCATCCTCTGGAACTCCCCACCCCGGTATATCCGATCAGCCCCTAACCTGTCCAACTTTAGGAGATCCCTGAAAACTCACTTATTCAGGGAAGCCTATCCCACCCCCACCTAACAACTGTCCCCGAATCACCCCCATCAAATCATTCCCACATCTATTACCTTTTGTACCAGCACCCCCTCCCTTTAGATTGTAAGCTCTATGAGCCGGGCCCTCCTGTCCCTTCTGTATTGAACTGTAATTGTGCTGTCCACCCCCCTCTACATTGTAAAGCGCTGCGTAAACTGTTGGCACCATATAAATTGTGAATAATAATAATAATAGAGCTTCATCTCAGTATCTCTAAAGACAAAATTGATTCCTCCGTGTCTCTGGCGGAGTCATTAGTGGAAGAGCGATGTGATTTTTATCCTCGTTATCCCCCGAGGAAGTCTGACAGATTTTTGGAATAGTGACAATTTTACACTTTGTACAAAGAAGACCGATTGTGACAATGCGGATTGGATAGACTCGGGTGCAGAGCGAAGACGCTTCTACAGATTTGACGTTCGTTATGAAGTTGTGTCAGACGAGGTCGGAGAGTTTTGGCGTTTATTCTGTGACTTTTGTGTGTGCGTCTTCAGCTGATACCCGATAAACGGCAGAGCAGACGATTATTGGAAATTCTTCGGTGCGGTATTAGTGGCTGGCGGGGGACGGGATCGGGTCAATGGAGATCATTGCTTAACCAGTTGTGGTCAGTGGGAGTACCACACATACTGTGCGCTGCTGTGCTATTCACATGGGATCCGGGGTGCAGTGCGATTTCAGCCCATTCATTTGAATGGGTTATAAATGAACTGGACTGCACCAAATGTAGTAAATGCACTACTTTGAAAATGCACAGCAACCACATGGCAGGGTACTACTGTACTATGGGATCCTGTGCAGGCAAACACACGTCATTTGTGACCTGTGAGATGTCATTAAATGAACACAGACACCTGCTGCACACAGACACCTGCTGCAGACCGCAAGTGCCGTGCATTTCAAATGCAGTGCAGAAAACGCGAGTTTCCCCGCACCGTCTTCTGTTGTGACCTGGCCCTAAAACAAAATATGTCCCAATTTACCCCCTATTACCCCATTCACCCTGTGTTTTCCCTAATTAGCCCCAATTAACTCCTTCTTCCCCTTCTCTCCTCAACCATTATTTTTCGATTATTATTATTTTTTTTTCATCTCTATATTTTTTTTATACGTTTTTTAGAGTTGCATGTGAAAAAAGAAATCCAGCACAGCGTTATAGATAAATAAAGGCTATCACAAATGAAATTGGAAAAAAGTGTGTTTTTTGTTATTTTTCTTATGTTGCATAAAAATAAAGCCAATTTTGCAGGATAATATCACCAAAAGAAAAAAATAATCTTTGTATTACTTTGTTATCTAAAAGTGTTTGTTGCTCCAACACTCATCCAGCTGTCTGCCTTTGGTACAAGTCCTGGGAATACTCCAGCCGCCAGCCTTTGTTATCAGCCCTCGGAATCCTCCAGCTGCCTGCCTTTGTTATCAGTCCTGGGAATCCTCCAGCTACCTGCCTTTGTTACCAGTCCTGGGAATCCTCCAGCTGCCTGCCTTTGTTACCAATCCTGGGAATCCTCCAGCTGCCTGCCTTTGTCACCAGTCCTGGGAATACTCCAGCTGCCTGCCTTTGTTATCAGTCCTCGGAATCCTGTAGTCGCCTGCCTTTGTTATCAGTCCTGGGAATCCTCCAGCTGCCTGCCTTTATCAGTCCTCGGAATGCTCCAGCTGCTCGCCTTTATTAACAGTCCTGGGAATCCTCCAGCTGCCTGCCTTTGTTATCAGTCCTGGGAATCCTCCAGCTGCCTGCCTTTATTACCAGTCCTAGGAATCCTCCAGCCGCTTGCCTTTGTTACCAGTCCTGGGAATCCTCCATCCGCCTGCCTTTGTTACCAGTTAAGGAAATACTCCAGCCGCTTGCCTTTATTACCAGTCCTGGGAATCCTCCAGCCACCTGTCTTTGTCACCAGTCCTGGGAATCCTCCAGCCGCCTGCCTTTGTCACCAGTCCAGGGAATACTCCAGCCGCTTGCCTTTGTTACCAGTCATGGGAATCCTCCAGCCTCCTGCCTTTTTCACCAGTCCTGGGAATCCTCCAGCTGCCTGCCTTTGTTACCAGTTCAGGGAATACTACAGCCGCCTGCCTTTGTCACCAGTCCTGGGAATCCTCCAGCTGCCTGCCTTTGTTACCAGTTCAGGGAATACTCCAGCCGCTTGCCTATATTACCAGTCCTTGTAATCCTCCAGCCACCTGCCTTTGTCACCAGTCCAGGGAATATTCTAGCCTCTTGATTTGTTACCAGTCCAGGGAATACTTCAGCCGCTTGCGAGTATACCGTACCCAGACCTGCCCTGGACTTGCTGTTGCTGTTTATGTACTGTACAATTTACTGAATTCCCAAGAGCTGTATAAAAGGTGATTTGTTGCTCCAGCTTTTACAGAAAACTGCAGTATTAGTTTAGGGTGGGTGCCCTTCAGTGTAGTTTCTTCCACAGTGCTATTTGACCTGAAGCTGAGAGACCCCCCAAAGCTGTTCTTTTACTGTATCATAGACATCTGTAACTTAACCCCTTCACACTAACCCTGGCTCTAATCTAGATCAAACCTTGATCTGGGTATTTTTTCTTTATTATGTCTTTTTTTTTTACAAACTTTTTTCTCCCTCTAAGCAAGGATACAAGGGATACAAAGATACAAGGGATATAAGATTTACTAAAGGCAAGTAGACTGAGCACTCTGCAAGTGCAGTTGCTCCAGAGCTTAATAAATGAGCAGAAGCTCTGCAGACTTCCAACATCCAATCTTGTGCAAGCAAAAATGCTGTTTTTATTTTCCTTGCACGTGACTGGTTACTCTTTGCGAAGTGAATCTTTACCTCATTTACTAAGCTCTGGAGCAACTGTTCTTCCAGAGTGCACCGTCTATTTGCCTTTAGTAAATCAATCTCCCAGTTACCCCCACTAGCACATACCCCCCCAAAAAATGAATATATATATATATATATATATATATATATATTTATATATATATATATATTTATATTTACCCTCTACCATATTACTTTTATAGCACAAACTCTTCAAACCCCCCCCTACAGATCCCCCCAACCACCACCAAATTTGCCCTCCTAGCACAAATACCTCACAACTATCCCTACTAGCACAAATCCCCCCCCCCAAAAAAAAATATTTTCCCTCTACCATATTACTTTTATAGCACACACCCATCCCCCCACCCAAAACAAATCCCCCCAACCACCACCAAATTTGCCCTCCTAGCACAAATACCTCCCAACAATCCCTACTAACAGAAATCCCCACCCCCCAATATATTTCCCCTCTGCCATGTTACTTTTATAGCACAAACCCCTCAAATCCCCCCTCCCAGCACAAACATCTTCCCCCATGCCCCCTCCCAACACAAATCCCCCCAAATCACATCCAAATTTGCCCTCCTAGCAAAAATACTTCCCAACTATAGCTACTAGCACACCCCCCCCCACACAAAATATATATTTCCTCTCTACCATCTTACTTTTATAGCACAAACCCCTTAAATCCTGCCTCCTAGCACAAATCCTCTTCCCCCTCCCCCCCTTCCAACACAAATCCCCCCAAACTACCACCAAATCCCCACTCCTAGCACACACATCTACCCCCACCCCCCAACACAAATCCCCCCAAACCACCACCAAATTTGCCCTCCTAGCACAAATAATTCCCAACTATCTCTACTAACACAAATCCCCCCCCAAAAATATATATATATATTTCCCCTCTACCATATTACTTTCATAGCTCAATCCCCTCCTAGCACAAATCCTCTTACCCCATCCCCCCTCCCAACACAAATCCCCCCAAACTACCACAAATCCCCCCTCCTAGCACAAACAACTACCCCCACCCCCAACACAAATCCCCTCAAATCACCTCCAAATTTGCCCTTCTAGCTCAAATACTTCCGAACTATCCCTACTAGCACAACCCCCCCCCCCCCCCCAAAAAAAAAAAAAAAAATCCTCTCTACCATATTGCTTTTAAAGCACAAACCCCTCAAATCCCCCCAAATCACTACACAATTTGCCCTCCTAAAATAATTCTTCCCCCCCCCCCGACACTCCCCAAATTCCCCTTTTGAAAACAAATCCTCACATGATACCACAGTGTCGAGGGCAGCCGCCCCTCCTGACCCCCCTTGTCACGGCCCTGATACTGGGTGTCCTCCAGCCAGGAAATGAGGTGGGTCTCTATATGACTTGCTGCAGCTTCTAATGTACATTATGAGAAGCTCACAGTGTGCGGTGAAATCAGAAGAAGCCATTTCAGTTCATGAGATGAGCCGGTACAACTGTCCTAGACTGAAGGGAAGGCTGGAGATCAGATTTATTAAAATAATTTCCATTTTTTTGGTGAGATGGCTGTGAATGGCCTTCCCTTATGCAGGTTAATGCCAAGCCAGACAGTTTCAAGTTTCTAGGCACGTCCCAGCAATATTGCACCAATGAATAATGTATGGGACAATCTTCCGTGGCATAATGCTGCTGTGTTTAATGAATAAACGTCCAGATTAGCATGTGCAATTCAACACTTCCCCTGCGTGTGTGGAGGGAGGGTCATGGACTGCTTGTCTAACCCCTGCAAGCAATACATTGTGCTACATGGCTTAGCGAGCCCAACTTGTTGACCTCCATCCTATCTTCAACACAAGATCGGAGAGGCTTTTCAGCTTAGATCCTTTGATGTACTCTGTGCAGTTATCTCTGCCATTGTTATCTAAATGTGGTTTATATCTTCTTGTTTTCTTTTTTTACTGTGGTTAAGAAATGTAGAAGTTTAAATGATGTCCTTCATTGGCTTCTCAAACAATTCACGAAACAAAGACATTTGCCCTTTATTGGTTTCCTAAACAATTCAAGAAATGTAGAATGTGCCCTTCTTAAACAATTTAAGGTTTCATCAGCAGGCATTGTACATTTTTCTAATACCCAAAGAGGAAATTTGAAAGTTGCATCTTCAATAACGTCAGCCATTCACACAAGAACTTTCCAAATTCATGAGGGCTACCTCTACATACCCCAAAAAAAGTTCCTCTCAGTCCTAGCCATTCCAAAAAAAAAAAAAGTTAATGAGACCTGATTTTACTTACCCATATCCACTGCCATGTGATGATCCTCCTCCTCATCGAAGAGGGATTCTCTTCCAATATTGGTGATCGAAAGTTGCTATTTAATCCTCCAACCTATCTTGGAGCCACTACATACACCATAACGCCATGGTGCTACTACTTGAAATCTGTAGGACCCTATGAGGACCCTTGTAAAGAGATCCTCATTCTGAAAGCCAATGGGGAACATGCACGTCAGCGGGGAGCAATGTGGACTTTGGAAGAGGGATCCTCTTTTAGTAGTGGAGAGCGGTGATCGAAAGGGGCTATTTAAGCCTCCAAGCCATCTTGCAGGCCACCACATACACCATAATGTCATGGTGCTACTCAATGAAGTGTTTAGGAGGACCCTTGTGAAGAGGACCTTGTTGTGAAAGCCAATAGGGTGCGTGTTCATCACCGGGGAGCAATGTGGACCTTAGAAGAAGGATCCTCTTCCAATAGTGGAGAGCAGTGATTGAAGGTTGTTATCCAAGCCCACCACTCATCTTGGGGTGACTACATACACCATAATGTCATAGTGCTACTGCTTGAAGTCTGTGAAACCCTTGTGAAGAGGACCTCATTCTGAAAGCCAATGGGGAGCCTGCACATCAGTGGGGAACAATGTAGACCTTCGAAGAGAGATCCTCTTCCAATAGTGGAGAGCGGTGATCGATAGTTACTATTTAAGCCTCCAACCCATCTTGGGGCCACTACATACACCATAACGCTATGGTGCTACTGCTTAAAGTCTGTAGGACCCTATAAGGACCCTTGTAAAGAAGCCCTCATTCTGAAAGCCAATGGGGAGCATGCATGTCAGTGGGGAGCAATGTAGACCTTTGAAGAGAGATCCTCTTCCAATAGTGGAGAGTGGTGATTGAAAGTTGCTATTTAAGTCGACAACCCATCTTGGAGCCACCACATACACCATAATTTCATGGTGCTATTGATTGAAGTCTTTAGGATCCTTGTGAGGGGGAACTCATTCTGAAAGCCAATAGGGAGCGTGCATGTCCCCGGGGAACAATGTGGACCTTGGAAGAAGGATCCTTTTCCAATAGTGGAGAGCGGTGTTTGAAAAGTTGTTATCCAAGTCTCTAAGCCATTCTGGGGCCACCACATACACCATAATGTCATGGTGCTACTGCTTGAGGTCTGTAGTATTCTTGTGAAGAGGACTTCAGTCTGAAAGCCAATGGGATGCGTGCCCATCTCCGGGGAGCAATGTGGGCTTTGGACGAAGGATCCTTTGCAAATAGTGGAGAGCAGTGATTGAAAGTTGATAGCCAAGCCCCCAACCCATCTTGGGGTGATCACATCCACCATAACACCATGGTGCTACTGTTTGAAGTCTTTAGGACCCTTTAAGTACCCTTGTGAAGAGGACCTCATTATGAAAGCCAATGGGGAGCGTGCACATCACCAGGGAGCAATGTGGACCTTTGAAGAGGATCCTCTTCTAATATTGGAGAGCGGTGATCGAAAATTGCTATCCAAGCCTCCAACCCATCTTGCGCAGTCACATACACCTTATCATCATGATGCTACTGCTTAAAGTCTGTAGGACCCTGTGAGGACCCTTGTCGAAAGTTGCTATTTAAAACTGCAACCCGGGGAGCAATTTGGACCTTGGAATAGGGATCCTCTTCCAATAGTGAAGAGCGGTGATCGAAAGTTGGTATCCAAGCCTCCAACCCACTGGACCACCACATACACCGGAACATCATGGTGCTACTGCTTAAAGTCTTTAGGATCCTGTGAGGACCCTTGTGAAGGGGACCTCGTTTTGAAAGTCAATGGGAAGTCCAGAGAGCAATGTGTGCCTTGGGAGAAGGATCTTCTAAAACTACAGACCAGAAGAAGGTAAACTTAGGACCTGTTGCATGGCCATGATTCCAGGTAATAAGTTGGGGCCTTTATTTATTTATTGGTTATTAATATCTAGGGATTAGCTAAAGGGGATGATAAAGGTTTGTGGGCAAGGGAAAAAACAACCAGGGCTGATGAGGAATATAATGCTTGTTTCTGGGGTCATCTCAAATAAAATATTACTGGCCTTACTCAACAATCCTACATTCTTCCTCTAAGTCTCCAGTTGTGACGACCAGTTCCCCAAAGCTTCTCTTCTCACTGGTCCCCAACCTCCACAAAGCCATCATGTACAATGTAGGACCAGGGACTTCCACCGTTCCTGTATTGTATAGAACAACATAGAAGGAGATTTTGGTACCGGAGATTGGGAAAAATGAATTCTGCACCGCTTTCTCCTCCACTATCTGACAAGACACACACTGTCACCTTATATACAGATTACTGACCCAGCACGGCTTCCTCCTCCACTAAGGAATCCATACTTATTACAGAATATTATGGAGATTGCCCATATACAACACGTGACTCTTCCATTACACTGACGTCCTGAAGCTGAACAATTTGCATATTTTATCCTTTCACACCGTAGTATGTTTCTCTTTCCAGGAAAGCCTCCAGCTCCATTTTTAATCTCCCTTGTCACCCCCTTCATCCTCTCCTGAGCCCCTCGCTCCCAATCGCATTTCTGCTAGCAACTTCTTTACTCCGGTCTGATGTGAGACAGCTTATTATGTATCATGTTCAATCATCGTAAGATTTAAATCTAGACAGCTTATTACCGACCTGCCAACGACGTCACACCTGCCAACCGGAGCGCTTGTGTTCACAAAGTGATTATTTCCTGATATGGCTTCAACCGCCAACTCCCGAACTGCCAACTTCCTAACTGTCGTGACCCAGGCTGACTTCATTAAGTGGCAGTAAAAGGTCACCTTTACATAGAAGGACGTCAATGCAGATTGTGTTCCTCCAAATCAGACGCCGATTAATATTATTAACAGACACTCAGTGGGCAGGCAGGGGAAACCTTGAAATGACTATGAACATAGATAGATAGATAGATAGATAGATAGATAGATAGATAGATAGATAGATAGATAGATAGATAGATAGATAGATAGATAGATAGATAGATAGATAGATAGATAGATAGATAGATAGATAGATAGATAGATAGATAGATAGATAGAGAGATAGATAGATAGATAGATAGATAGATAGATAGATAGATAGATAGATAGATAGATAGATAGATAGATAGATAGATAGATAGAAATGCTAAAATATATTTGGTCCTGCTGATACAGCTTATTTGAATATTGATTTTAAAGAGTGCGATAATGAATAAAAGAAAGATAGATAAATAGATAGATAGAGAAAAGAGAGAGAGAGATTAGTAAAAAGAAACATTATACATAGATTATGAAAAAAAATGGAGGGAGAGAAAACTAGAGATAGATAGGTACAGTGCCTTGAAAAAAGTATTCACACCCCTTGAAATTTTCCACATTTTGTCATGTTACAATCAAAAACGTAAATGTATTTTATTAGGATTTTATGTGATAGACCAACAAAAAATGTGACACATAATTGTGAAGTTGAAGGAAAATGATAAATGGTTTTCAATTTTTCTTACAAATATATATGTAAAAAGTGTGTGTGTGTGTGGGGGGGGGGGCATTTGTATTTAGCCCCCTTTACTCTGATACCCCTAACTAAAATCTAGTGGAGCCAATTGCCTTCAGAAGTCACCTAATTGGTAAATAATTAATAAATTAAACCCACCTGTGTGTCATTTAATCTCAGTATAAATACAGCTGTTCTGTGAAGCCCTCAGAGGTTTGTTAGAGAACCTTAGTGAACAAACAGCATCATGAAGGCCAAGGAACACACCAGACAGGTCAGGGATAAAGTTGTGGAGAAGTATAAAGCAGGGTTAGGTTATAAAAAAAATCTCCCAAGCTTTGAACATCTCACGGAGCTCTGTTCAATCCATCATCGGAAAATGGAAAGAGTATGGCACAACTGCAAACCTACCAAGACATGTCCGTCCACCTAAACTGACCGGCCGGGCAAGGAGAGCATTCATCAGAGAAGAGCCAAGAGGTCCATGGTAACTCTGGAGGAGCTGCAGAGATCCACAGCTCAGGTGGGAGAATCTGTCCACAGGACAACTATTAGTCGTGTTCTCCACAAATCTGCCCTTTATGGAAGAGTGACGAGAAGAAAGACATTGGTGAGAGAAAGTCATAAGAAGTCCTGTTTGTAGTTTGTGAGAAGCCATGTGGAGGACACAGCAAACATGTGGAAGAAGGTGATCTGGTCAGATGAGTCCGAATATGAACTTTTTGACCTAAAAGCAAAACGCTATGTGTGGGGAAAACTAACACTGCACATCACCCTGAACACACCATCCCCACCGTGAAACATGGCGGTGGCAGCATCATGTGGTGGGGATGGTTTTTTTCAGCAGGGACAGGGAAGATGGTCAGAGTTGATGGGAAGATGGATGGAGACAAATACAGGACAATCTTAGAAGAAAACCTGTTAGAGTCTGCAAAAGACTTGAGACTGGGGCGGAGCTTCACCTTCCAGCAGGACAACGACCCGAAACATCCAGCCAGAGCTACAATGGAATGGTTTAGATCAAAGCATATTCATGTGTTAGAATGGCCCAGTCACAGTCCAGACCTAAATCACATTGAGAATCTGTGGCAAGACTTGAAAATTGCTGTTCACAGACGCTCTCCATCCAATCTGACAGAGCTTGAGATATTTTACAAAGAAGAATGGGCAGAAATGTCCCTCTCTAGATGTGCAAAGCTGGTAGAGACACCCCCAAAAAGACTTGTAGAGAAAGGGGGTTCTACAAAGTATTGACTCCGGGGGGCACCATACAAATGCCCCTCCCCCCACACTTTTCACATATTTATTTGTATCATTTATCATTTTCCTTCCACTTCACAATTATGTGACACTTTGTGTAGGTCTATCACATAAAATCCCAATAAAATACATTTACGTTTTTGGTTGTAACATGACAAAATGTGGAACATTTCAAGGGGGTGTGAATACTTTTTCAAGGCACTGTAGATAGATATGAGTTCACTTAAGAACCAGAACTCTTTATTTAAAGTTTGAAGTTTTTTTTTTTACCTTCACGTATTCTATGTATGAAGGTAAAAAAAAAAAAATTCTGTGTGCTGCTCCCCCACAGCCCTCCCTTATACTTACCCGAGCCCCCTCTTGATCCAGTGATGTGCATGAGAGCAGCGGCTCTCCAGGGTCTCTGCCTCCTCATTACAGTATAAGAGATAACTGCGCTGACCCTAAAAAATATATGTCCTACCACATATCTCAAACAGTGAATATATATTCTTCAATGGTCCATCAATAATTAATAGTAACCATAAATTATAACAAGTGCATGGTATACTAATATAGGGAACATTACATAAGTGAAATGAACAAGTAGTAGTGTATTAAACAAAGAAATGTCAAAGTGTTTCTCTTCAGAAAATGGGTATCCAGATCCCACCTGCACAGATCTGCATCCGTAATTGAAGAAATCTCCACCAATCCGTGAATTCCCCACCACCACCTTCTAGAACGAACACCCGCCAAAAACAAATGAAAAAAGCGCCTTGGTTTATGCCTGGGTCAACCACTCCACTCATCAGACTATAACTGGGGATTCAGGAAGCTCCCTGAAGACGCATGATTTGTATGTGAAACGCGTAGAGGCTTCTGGGTAACGCCGACGTCACTTCCTGTCCTAACCCGCACCTTCCCGAGGCTTGGAGCGCACGCCGGCATCTATAGACGGAACGGTGCCTAACAAACCCCTAAGAGTATTGCTGGAAAGGCCCAGTGCCGGTCCAAAGGAACCTTATTTGTGAGTGCAAAATCCTTATACTAATTTTATTGATGAAATACATTTTATACACGTTGCGCAATGATGGCCGTTTACTTTTTATGAGATCCTGAGATCACCTAATATGGAGATGTATGGAGTGATTACTGGCACATCGTTTGGAAATTCCCCGTTAGGCTCCATGCGCACTGGAGCTCATAAACGGACGTTTTTTTGGAGTTTGGGGCGTTTTTCTTTTTTTTTAACAGCCCATAAACTCCCCTCTATGTTATCCTATGTGTCCGTGCACACATGGAGGTTTTTTAGCTTTTATCAGCAGTGGAGCTATATGGGCTGTTCTCTGAACGCCATAAAATCACGTTCAAAGCGCCACAAAAAAAAGCTTAAAAAACGCCAAACGCCGATAAACGCGCATAAACACGTGTTGATTAGCGTTTGGCGTTCTATTTTTTCAATGCATTGTGGGAATGTGGGAATGCATTGTGGGATTTTTGGAGTGTCCTCCGTGTATTTTTATTAAAAATGCTCTTCAGAATAGTAGTGTATTAAACAAATAAGCTTATTTGAATTTAAAATTGAATATGTGAGATAATGGATAGGTACAGTGGGGATCGAAAGTTTGGGCACCCCAGGTAAAAATGTGTATTATTGTGCATAACGAAGCCAAGGAAAGATGGAAAAATCTCCAAATGGCATCAAATTACAGATTAGACATTCTTATAATATGTCAAAAAAAGTTAGATTTTATTTTCATCATTTACACTTTCAAAATTACAGAAAACAAAAAAATGGCGTCTGCAAAAGTTTGGGCACCCTGCACAGTTAATATCTTGTACTGCCCCCTTTGGCAAGTATCACAGCTTGTAGTCGCTTTTTGTAGCCAGCCAAGAGTCTTTCAATTCTTGTTTGAGGTATCTTTGCCCATTCTTCCTTACAAAAGTCTTCCAGTTCTTTGAGATTTCTGGGCTGTCTGTCACGCACTGCTCTTTTAAGGTCTATCCATAGATCTTCAATAATGTTGAGGTCAGGAGATTGTGAAGGCCATGGCAAAACCTTCAGTTTACGCCTCTTGATGTAATCCCTCCGTGGATTTTGAGGTGTGTTTAGGATCATTATCCATTTGTAGAGGCCATCCTCTCTTTAACTTCAGCTTTTTCACAGATGGCATCAAGTTACCATCCAAAATTTGCTGAAATTTTAATGAATCAATTTTTCCTTCTACTTGTGAAATGTTCCCTGTGCCACTGGCTGCAATACAACCCCAAAGCATGATTGATCCACCCCCATGCTTAACAGTTGGACAGAGGTTCTTTTCATTAAATTCTGTGCCCTTTCTTCTCCAAACGTACCTTTGCTCATTCCGGCCAAAAAGTTCTATTTTAACCTCATCGGTCCACAGAACTTGTTTCCAAGATGCCTCAGGCTTGTCTATATGTTCATTTGCAACGTTCAAACGCTGATTTTTGTGGTGAGGACGTAGAAGAGGTTTTCTTCTGATGACTCTTCCATGAAGACCATATTTGTACAAGTATCTCTTTATAGTGGAATAGTGAACCACAACTCCAGTGTCTGCCAGATCTTTCTGGAGGGAAAGTCAAACGTGGGTTTTGAATTGCTTTTCTCACAATCCTGCGAGCTGTTCTGTCTGATATTTTTCTTGGTCTTCCAGATCTTGCTCTAACTTCCACTGTTCCTGATGACTGCCATTTCTTAATTACATTCCGAACAGAGGATATTGACATCTGAAAACGCTTTGCTATCTTCTTATAGCCTTCTCCAGCTTTGTGAGCGTCAACTATTTTCAGTTTCAGTTTTCTAGACAACTGCTTAGAAGAAGCCATGGTGCTGATTGTTGGGGCAAGGTCAGATGAGTCATTTAAAACCTTTGAGATGGACATCACCTGGTCTTCCCAGAGGATGATTGAGAACAATCCATGACACTGGCAGGTCTCAAGTTTGCAAAGGGGGCAGTGCATGCTATAAATTCTGCAGGGTGCCCAAACTTTTGCAGACGCCATTTTTTAGTTTTCTGTAATTTTGAAAGTGTAAATGATGGGAATAAAATCTAACTTTTTTTGACATATTATAAGAATGTCTAATCTGTAATTTGATGCCATTTGTAGATTTTTCCATCTTTCCTTGGCTTCGTTATGCACATTAATACACATTTTTACCTGGGGTGCCCAAACTTTCGATCCCCACTGTAGATAATTAAACAGTGAGATTGTTTTATTAAAACTGGGGAGTGCAAAATCTGGTGCAGCTGTGGTAACCAATCAGCTTCTGACTTCAGCTTGTTCAATGAAGCTTTTGCAAAAGAACCTGGAAGCTGATTAGCTCCCATGCACAGCTGCACCAAATTTTGCACTCTCCAGTTTTAGTAAATCAACCCCAATGAGAGAAAGAGATAGAGAGATATAGAGAGAGAGATATATAGAGAGAGATATAGAGAGAGAGAGAGAGAGAGAGAGAGAGAGAGAGAGAGAGAGAGAGATAATGAAAAAGGGGGAGAGAAATGCTAAAATGTATTTGGTCCTGCCAATAAAGCTTATTTGAATCTAAATTTCAAAGTGTGAGATAATGAATAGATAGATAATTAGACAGTGAGATTGATTTACTAAAAGTGGAGAGAGCAAATCTGGTGCAGCTGTGCATGGGAGCCAATCAGCTTCTGACTTCAGCTTGTATAATGAAGCTTTGGCAAAAGAACCTGGAAGCTGATTGGCTACCATACTCAGCTGCACCAGATTTTACACTCTCCAGTTTTAGTAAACCAACCCCAATGAGAGAAAGAGATAGATAGATCGATCGATAGATTGATAATGAAAGAGGGGGAGAGAAATGCTGAAATGTAATTAATTCTGACACTAAATTATTTGAGTTTACAATTTATAGAGTGAGATAATAGAGAGATAGAGAGATAGATAGATAGATAGATAGATAGATAGATAGATAGATAGATAGATAGATAGATAGATAGATAGATAGATAGATAGATAGATAGATAGATAGATAGATAGATAGATAGGTAGGTAGGTAGGTAGGTAGATAGGTAGGTAGATAGATAGATAGATAGATAGATAGATAGATAGATAGATAGATAGATAGATAGATAGATAGATTTCCGGAGATGAGTGCATTATGAATGACGTAGAGGGTACGGCGGCTCGGATCTCCAGGTTGCCGTGAATCAGCGATCGGCGAAGAGTCGTCTTCAACAAGGCGAGGAGCTTCCAAACCATCCAATTGTTATTTACTGAGGGGGGGGGGCATTAACCCTTCACTGCTCGCTCCTCACAGGGCTGTCCCTCTGCTTCTTAATTTAGAAAAGCAAGAAGGAGAAGGAGGAGGAGGAGGAGGAGGAGGGGGGAGGAGGAGGGATGGGAGGAGGACTCCGGGAGGTTTATTAATAAAAAGTACCCGGTGAGAATCTATCAGTTTACAACTGACTGCCATAAGTAGCAGCTCTCTTCACACCGGCAGCGGAGAAGGAAGCCTCTTCTCCAGATGCTCCATTGACCTCCCCGGGTATCACCCGGCCACCCTGAGGGATCAGAGATTTGGAAATGCCACCAACTGCCAGCATGCAGCAGCCTAGAAGACAGAGGACAGTCTGGACAAGTTCTTTCCCCCATTCCGGGACCCCTCAGCAGCCAGGTAAGCCGGGATGCTACCGATGGGAAGACCACCTGCATGGAGCGCAGCTGCTGCGTTCACCTCCATGGCGTTGGGTCTCAAGGGTTAAACTCCCCCCCCCCAGCTCCAAAGACCTTCCACGGCAATAATAGTTCCCCTGGCCATTCATTCATTCATTCTCATTATTGCGTGTTGTGTTACGAAGCGGTGGGGATTTTGCGCCGGCGTTGGGGGGGCTATTCAGCGGAGCACTGCAGAGGTCATTGCTTCGGGTCCTATCTGGAATAAATTGGAGGAGTTGGGGGGGGGGGGGGGGGGGTCAGTGAAGGGTTTCCCTAACCTCTGCCGGCTGGGATTTGCTGTCATTGACTGTTGACTGCTGTCGTCTGCAAACATGGGGGGGGGGGGGTCATCTGCAGTCACTCTGACCCCGGGGGGGGGGGGGGGGACATAGCACTGGTACTCGTGGAACACCTTGCTGCGTTCTTGCTTTAGTTACATGCATATGGCGCATCTGCGGCGATTCGCATTCGCCACGGCGGCGCTTTACATTCGTCGTCGCAACAGGACCAGATGTAAGTAGTCCCTGTCCTAAATGGGATTAGGAGGGGGGTCAGGACAAGAGGTGGGGAGGAGGGGCAGCTGACCTGGGCGCAATGGTTTATTGCAGGGATGGGGGTACCCTGATCCTAAGGTGGGGGCGCAGGGGGGGGGCACAGTTTGGCATCTTTGTCCTGGGCACTGGATGGCCTTGTCCCAGCACTGGGGGAGAAGGGGGGTCATACACATATGCGCAGTCTGGAATGTAGAACGCACGCCGTCCAGACTTATTTTTACGGTTCTGCGTTTGTTTCCTTGCGGATTACGTTCATCCCATTAGACATGCTGCATGGTGAACTCACGTCTGCATCAGTGCAGATGCTTTCAGTGCAGCACAGACTCAGAGCTACGGGGTGTCAGTGCTGAATCGGGGTCACTGAGATCTGCCATACCTGGGCAACCTACCTAACCATGAAACGAGTTGATTGCAATGGGTTGTATCCCAGTTGTAGATGGTAGGTGGTTGGGGGTCTAGGGCTGCTGCCTTTTCAGATGTAGAACATGAGGCTGTTACAGCGGGGGAACACTTGGGTGATTGTAGAGGGGCACCCCGGGGTCCAGAAAAATGTCGCACTTGATTTTTTTATAATCGTTTATTGAAGTTGCATGCTGCAGAGCCGCTAATCAAATATGTTTTCCCCTGCTCAGAGCCTAACCATTCTCTAAGAAATACAGCTCTAAAGAAGGGGGGGGGGATCCCCCCACGAAACGCGTTGGGTCTATTTGTATGCTTCCACACCAACATGATTTTTATAATCGTTTATTGAAGATAAAAGTATACAAGTACACATTTTCGGGGTAATTGCCTCTTCTCTTCTTCAGGGCTGTATTTCTTGGAGAATGGTTAGGCTCTGAGAGGGTTAAATATATTTGATCAGCGGCTCCGCAGCATTCATCTTCAATAAACCATTATAAAAATCATATTGGTGTGGAAGTGCATAATTAGAGCCAACGCATTTCGGTGGGAACTGCCTTCCCCCTTCTTCAGTTTTTCTGGGCACCGGGCGCTCCTCTCCAATCACCCAAGTGTTCCCCGCGGTAACGGCCCCATTGTCTGTATCAGAAAGGTAGCAGCCCTAGACCCCAATCAGCCACCACCTACAACTGGGATACAACCCATTGGTATCAATTCCCTCTATATCAGGGGTCTCCAAACTGTCTAAGCAAAGGGTCAATTTACTGTCTTTCAGGCTTTAGGGGGGCCGGACTGTGGCCAGTGGAAGTAGAAAATGCTCTGGCATCAATGCCTCATCATTGGTTTTAATGGGAGAAATAGTGCCCCCATTGTATCAATGAGAAGACTGGTGCCCCATCATTGGTGTCAGTGGGAGGAATAGTGCCCCATCATTGGTGTCAGTGGGAGGAATAGTGTCCCATCATTGGTATCAGTGGGAGGAATAGTGTCCCATCATTGGTGTCAGTGGGAGGAATAGTGCCCCATCATTGGTATCAGTGGGAGGAATAGTGTCACATCATTGGTGTCAGTGGGAGGAATAGTGCCCCATCATTGGTGTCAGTAGGAGGAATAGTGCCCCATCATTGGTGTCAGTGGGAGGAATAGTGTCCCATCATTGGTATCAGTGGGAGGAATAGTGTCACATCATTGGTATCAGTGGGAGGAATAGTGTCCCATCATTGGTATCAGTGGGAGGAATAGTGTCCCATCATTGGTGTCAGTGGGAGGAATAGTGCCCCATCATTGGTATCAGTGGGAGGAATAGTGCCCCATCATTGGTGTCAGTGGGAGGAATAGTGCCCCATCATTGGTGTCAGTGGATGGAATAGTGCCCCATCATTGGTATCAGTGGGAGGAATAGTGCCCCATCATTGGTGTCAGTGGGAGGAATAGTGCCCCATCATTGGTGTCAGTGGGAGGAATAGTGCCCCATCATTGGTGTCAGTGGGAGGAATAGTGCCCCATCATTGGTGTCAGTTGGTGGAATAGTGCCCCAAGGGCCAGATAAAGGCAAGTGAAGGGCCACAGTTTGAAGACCACTGCTCTACACCCTCCACATAGACAGCCTGGGAAGCCTCTAGCGGCACCAGTCCAGCACTGTCTTCCACCCAAACTTGATACCTAACCATGAAGGAATGGCGGATACACCCACCCGGTGCTGGGACAAGGTCATCTAGAGCCCAGGGTAAACATGCTTACCCCCTAAGCATAAATTCCCCCTCCTCCCAGTACAGATCTGCCCCCTGCTGAAATCCCCCCTCTCAGCACGAGTCTTTGCCCCCCCATCCCCCAACCCCCCATCCCCCCCCCAAAAAAATTACCCCTCCTAGCACAAATCCTCTACCCCTAAAATTTCCCCTCCTAGTGCACATCTCCCCACCACCCGTTTCAAATCCCCCTTCCCAGCACAAATCTTCTTCCCCCATCCCAGCACAAATCCCCCTAAATTACCACTGTTTCCCCCCAATCCCCCAGCTCAAATGCCCACCCTAAAAAAATTCAGCCCTCCTAGGGTCTCACCCTAAAATTTCCCCTCCTGGTGCACATCTTCTCCCCCCCACACTTCAAATCCCTCCTTCCCAGCAACCCCCAGCTCCCCTCCCAGCACAAATCCCTCTAAATGACCACTCTTTGCCCCCCATCCCCCAAATCCCCCCAGATCAAATGCCCCTCCCCTAAAAAAAATTCAGCCCTCCTAGCACAAATCCTCTACCCCTAAAATTTTCCCTCCCAGTACACATCTCCCCCCCCACTTCAAATCCCCAGTTCCCAGCACACCCCCCCCCCCAAAGTCCCCTCCTAGCACAAATCTTCCTCCCCCATCCCCCCTCCCAGCACAAATCCCCCCCTAAGTCCACTCCTAGCACAAATCTTCTTCCCCCATCCCCCCTCCCAGCACAAATCCCCCCCTAAGTCCGCTCCTAGCACAAATCTTCTTCCCCCATCCCCCCTCCCAGCACAAATCCCCCTAAATCACCACTCTTAGCAACCCCCCAAATTTCCCCTCCGAGAACAATATTGACCCCCTGCCGCCCCCAAATCCCCCCTTTCAACACAAATCCCCTCCCTGTGGTGCCTCCACCCCCCCCCCCCACCTCACATGAAACCACAGTGCCCAGGGCAGCTTCCCCTCCTGCCCACCCCTTGAACCGGCCCCACACCTTCCGGACTGGGCAATGGTCTGTGCAGTGATAAAAGATTCTTCCTATAGAAAAAAAGGGGGGCGATCGGCGAATGTCCGGAGTGCCGAGAAATCTTTCCATTCCTTTGCTGTGTGTTCCATGCAGCTTGTAATTGTTGCAAGTGATGCTGACAACAATGTATCAAATGTATGGTGTGATATTTCCAGGTGGTAGTGGGGGGGGGGGGGGGGTTTGCCCTTGGGCACAACATTTTTTTGCCAACAGTTTTTATTACTTTTATTTCAATCGTATCTGATTGGCGTGTCGGGGATAGATGAAAATCAGCGGACAGCTGCATGCAGCGGCGTAACGCGGCACAGAGCCGGTGAAGTGCTGAGAAGATCACGCAGAAATATGTCATTGGAAATCATCATGTGGAAGTCAATGGGAATCGCTGTGTTCCTGGCAGAGGTTCAGCGTTCTGCAGGACGTGTCCATCTGCCCTGCGGGCGTCGCGGGGTGCAAGCCTAGCCACAGTGCCGGACAGCCGGGCTTGTCTCATAGTCAGCAATGCAGATCAGGGTTGCTTGTTATTCATGACACAATCTCATTTAACTCTTAGCTGTCTCAATGCTTTAGGCAGACGTTGTATCCAATATATATCTTTATGTTAAATACATTCTCAGTAATGTGTCAGTGTAACCCTTCCAGGTGTTTATTACCCCTCACAGAGATCACATTACTGCCCCTGACAGCACCATATTTGTTCAGGCATCACCCAGGGTCACCATCTACTTCCTGGACTGAGATCCCAGGTCAGGGTGTTCTCTGACGCAGGTCAGCTCCTGCTGCAGCCTCTCACCTTCTTACTTGCTACATAGTTACAATGTTGCAGTCTTATCACTAGGGGACTGAGGAAATGCTTCCTGCTGCCTGCAGCTGACTGAGGACATCATTTAATCCTGGACTGGAGCTCAAAGACGGCTTTTATAGATGGAATGTTTCCTGAAAAATAATATTGTTGCTGAATATTTTTTCTTGGCTGAGGTGATGTCATCAGGAAAGAGGAAGCATTTCCTCAGTCTCCTCTCCCCCAGGCTGAGATGATGTCATCAGTCTGCTGCAGGCAGGGGGAAGCATTTCCCCAGTCTCCTCTCCCCAAGACTGAGATGATTTTATCAGTCTGCTGCAGGCAGGGAGAAGCATTTCCTCAGTCTCCTCTCCCCCCAGGCTGAAATTATGACTTCAGTTTGCTGAAGGCAGAAGAAATCATTTCCCCACTTTCCTCTCCCCCGGGCTGAGATTATGTCATCAGTCTGCTACAGGCAGGAGGAAGCATTTCCTCACTCACCTCTCCCCCAGGCTGAGATTATGTCATCAGTCTGGTACAGGCAGAAGGAAGCATTTCCTAAGTCTCCTCTCCTCCAGGCTCAGATTATGTCATAAGTCTGCTAAAGGCAAGATGAAGCATTCCTCTGTCTCCTCTTCCCCAGGCTCAGATTATGTCACCAGTCTGCTGCAGGTAGGAGGAAGCATTTCCTCAGTATCCTCTCCCCTAGGCTAAGATGATGTAATCAGTCGGCTGCAGACAGGAGAGAGAATTTCCTCAGTCTCCTCTCCCCCAGGCTGAGATGATATCATCAGTCGGCTGCAGGCAGGAGAGAGAATTTCCTCAGTCTCCTCTCCCCCAGGCTGAGATGATGTCATCAGTCTGCTAAAGGCAGGAGGAAGCATTTCCTCACTCACCTCTCCCCCGGGCTGAGATTATGTCATCAGTCTGGTACAGGCAGAAGGAAGCATTTCCTAAGTCTCCTCGCCTCCAGGCTCAGATTATGTCATAAGTCTGCTAAAGGCAGGAGGAAGCATTTCCTCAGTCTCCTCTCTGCCAAGTGACCAGACTGCCACATTGTAATATTGCCCCAAGGGCCAGATATAGGTAGCCCCAGAGCCACATCTGACCCCCAGGCTGCAGTTTGGAGACCACTGGTGTAGAAGATAAATTCAGAAACAGGGTAAAATGCTTTAAAAAAATGATAAAAGCCATAAAAAGAGGGAAAAAAATCAGTAAACGTTCATCTTTTGGGACTGTGGATACCCGGCAGGGTGGGGAACATGCAGCCTTCCAGGTATGCAGGTAGAGAAAACCTGTCGCCATGCCGGGTCAGTGTGGTCCCTCTCTATATCTCGGGGAATCCCTTCCTGGGCACTCTGTGGAGTAAATGAATTGATAAAAGGAATCAGTGTAAAAAGCCTGCCGATAATCAGTCGCCGGCTTTATTAACATTGAATTTCTTTATTTGACCTTTTAGAGCAGATATTTGTTGTGCACATAGAATTTCTGATCATTATAAAAGTGTTATAGGCTAATTATAACCTATACGGGTGATATAAGACATGAGGAGCAAATTTTATATAAGTATCTAACCCAACTTTTCACAACCTTTTTACTGTGGAGGAACAATGGAAATATATTTCAGGTCTCATGGAACCCCTGGAAAAATGTATTAATCTGGGGTCAGTGAGAAGAATGTTCCTTACATTGGTGGTCAGTGAGAAGAATGTCCCTTACATTGGTGATCAGTGAGAAGAATGTCCCTTACATTGGTGATCAGTGAGAAGAATGTCCCTTACATTGGTGATCAGTGAGAAGAATGCTCCTTACATTGGTGATCAGTGAGAAGAATGTTCCTTACATTGGTGATCAGTGAGAAGAATGCTCCTTACATTGGTGATCAGTGAGAAGAATGTTCCTTACATTGGTGATCAGTGAGAAGAATGTTCCTTACATTGGTGATCAGTGAGAAGAATGCTCCTTACATTGGTGATCAGTGAGAAGAATGTTCCTTACATTGGTGATCAGTGAGAAGAATGTTCCTTACATTGGTGATCAGTGGGAAGAATGTCCCTTACATTGGTGATCAGTGAGAAGAATGTCCCTTACATTGGTGATCAGTGAGAAGAATGTTCCTTACATTGGTGATCAGTGAGAAGAATGTTCCTTACATTGGTGATCAGTGAGAAGAATGTTCCTTACATTGGTGATCAGTGAGAAGAATGTTCCTTACATTGGTGATCAGTGAGAAGAATGTTCCTTACATTGGTGATCAGTGGGAAGAATGTTCCTTACATTGGTGATCAGTGGGAAGAATGTTCCTTACATTGGTGATCAGTGAGAAGAATGTTCCTTACATTGGTGATCAGTGGGAAGAATGTTCCTTACATTAGTGATCAGTGAGAAGAATGTTCCTTACATTGGTGATCAGTGAGAAGAATGTTCCTTACATTGGTGATCAGTGGGAAGAATGTTCCTTACATTGGTGATCAGTGAGAAGAATGTTCCTTACATTGGTGATCAGTGGGAAGAATGTTCCTTACATTAGTGATCAGTGAGAAGAATGTTCCTTACATTGGTGATCATTGGGAAGAATGTTCCTTACATTGGTGATCAGTGAGAAGAATGTTCCTTACATTGGTGATCAGTGAGAAGAATGTTCCTTACATTGGTGATCAGTGGGAAGAATGTTCCTTACATTGGTGATCAGTGAGAAGAATGTTCCTTACATTGGTGATCAGTGAGAAGAATGTTCCTTACATTGGTGATCAGTGAGAAGAATGTTCCTTACATTGGTGATCAGTGAGAAGAATGTTCCTTACATTGGTGATCAGTGAGAAGAATGTTCCTTACATTGATGATCAGTGAGAAGAATGTTCCTTACATTGGTGATCAGTGAGAAGAATGTCCCTTACATTGGTGATCAGTGGGAAGAATGTTCCTTACATTGGTGATCAGTGAGAAGAATGTTCCTTACATTGGTGATCAGTAAGAAGAATGTTCCTTACATTGGTGATCAGTGAGAAGAATGTTCCTTACATTGGTGATCAGTGAGAAGAATGTCCCTTACATTGGTGATCAGTGAGAAGAATGTTCCTTACATTGGTGATCATTGGGAAGAATGTTCCTTACATTGGTGATCAGTGAGAATAATGTTCCTTACATTGATGATCAGTGAGAAGAATGTTCCTTACATTGGTGATCAGTGAGAAGAATGTTCCTTACATTGGTGGTTAGTGGGAAGAATTTCTCCTTACAAATGTTTGTTGGTGTCATACCACTGATGCTGCCTTTTGGTATTGAACCTGGAAACCATGAAGGCACCATAAGATGGGAGGACAACCAGCCACGGCTCAAGAAACTCCTAACCACCTCTGGAGGAACCCTAGAGTTCCACAGAACCCTGGACGAGAATCCCTGATCTAAACCTACGTTACAAAATGTAAAATTCAGAAAAAAATACAGCTCACAAATTTTTCATACTCTTTTTTTTAAAGCCGGCTATAGACAATTTGAATGTTGGCAGGTTCAGAAGGGATCGAGAGAAATTTGAACCATGTATGGGCAGGCTGAATGTACTCAAGTTGATTGATCGACCAACTTGGGTACAACTAGCCCGTGATACTTAACATGTGACTGTGATTATTGATAGCGGCTATTATAAGGGGGAAAGACACCACATGACTCCCACTGGCTCCCAATTATCTACAAAGCAGGCAGGCGTAGAGAACAAAGTATCAAGAGTAACAGGTTTAGCTTAATTGTATATTAGAAGCCTTACCAAGTTTATATAGTGAGGAAAAATTGGTAGGAAGTAAAGTTGAAATATCTAAACATCTCTGGCATTATAAATGATAGAACTGGTTGTATTGCAGATAGGCATAGTGTGTCTCTCCTTTTACTTTAGCTGAAGGAATTTCTGTCCCTCTGTAGGTGTTGGAGAAAGCAACCAACCAAAGATACCAAAGAGCTCTTTAGAAGCAAAGTTTAACAAATAAGCCATGTCTATCCTTATAATGCCCACCTCTGATCTAGAAAAGTTTACTAGGTTACAATATCAACTAAAGACATTTAGACTGCTATAGCAAGATATACTGTATGCATCTGAACATGCAATAATTGACCAATGTTTTTTGATGATTACTTGCAGAACGTTCTCTGAGGAACATTAGTTGAAGTGCCTTAAAGGTTTCCAGCTAACCTCCAGCAGAAGCAACCATCTACCTTCATACAACAGAATGTCTTTTCATGAAGGACCTCAAGGAAGATTATCCATGACCACAGAAATGCCCTTGAAGACCAATGCAACTATCCCCATAAATACTACTTTGGATTTCCCACCATCCTCAGGTGCAATGGAGGACATGATAGCGACATTCACTATCGGGGTAATTTTATCCCTCATGTGCATAGTAGGAGTTGCAGGAAATGTCTACACTTTGGTGGTGATGGGTCAATCCATGCGCACGGCAGCTTCCATGTACATCTACATCATCAACTTGGCCTTGGCCGATCTCCTTTACCTGCTCACCATCCCGTTTATTGTGGGCACTTATTTCATCCAGGAATGGTATTTTGGAGATGTCGGCTGCCGCATCCTTTTCAGCTTGGACTTCCTGACCATGCACGCCAGTATTTTCACCCTCACCATTATGAGCACTGAACGCTATTTTGCAGTTCTGAAGCCCTTGGACACGGTCAAGAGATCTAAGAGCTACCGAAAGTGCATTGCTATAGTTGTCTGGCTAGTATCACTACTCCTAACTTTGCCCATGTTGATCATGATTAAGCTGGTGCACAAAGACAACAAGAGCATTTGTCTGCCCATGTGGAGTAGGATGTCGTACAGGGTCTATTTAACGGTGCTTTTCTGTACAAGTATAGTAGGTCCGGGGCTAATCATAGGCTACTTGTACATTAGGCTGGCTAGGACGTACTGGGTGTCACAAACTGCTTCCTTCAAGCAGACCAAGAGGTTGCCCAACCAGAAAGTTCTGTATTTAATTTTCACTATTGTCCTGGTCTTCTGGGCCTGCTTCCTCCCTTTCTGGATCTGGCAGCTCCTCGTCCAGTACTGTGAATCTCTTCCCATTTCCCCCAAAACCAACAGGAACATCAATTATATAACCACATGCCTAACCTACAGCAACAGTTGCATCAACCCATTCTTGTACACCCTCCTCACCAAGAACTACAAGGAATACCTGAGGAACAGACAAAGGTCATGGAGCAACAGTGGTTACTTCAGGAACCGTTTTCAAAGGATGTCGGGAAGATCCATGTCCACCAGTAGTCAACAGTGCACCGAGAGCTTTGTTTTGGCTCAGTGTCCCGGGGGCAACAACAGCTCTTAAGAACTTTAAAATAAGACTTCACAGGGACCAGTAAGAACCTCCATGTGCCAAACAGCCCCCAAATATCCCAATACTTGTATATTGTAAATTTTTTATCGGTATAGATTGAATTATGTAAATTAATGATGCTTGCAGAAAGGATATTCAAGTGTTCTTTTTGCATACCGATGCCAAGGAAAGACCATAGCTATGAGACAATGGAGATGCAGTTAGGTATTTGAATTGTATAAAAACATGGATGGGATTTTCACTTGTGATATCGCACTGTGTTCTATGACTTTTCTAAAAATTGGAGATGTCAACATGGCTACATTCTCAAAACCTTCTTCCTATCCCCCACTGTTATGAGGTTTTCCGTACCATCTTCCATATGTTTATGGTCGAGATCTACTAAAATAGAAACATTTTGTTTACCGTTGGTGCTGCTAAAAAAAGTGACCAGCTTTGGTTAATGTTTACTAACTATCTACCATGAAAAGGACTTGGTTTGGGGTTCCAGACTCCAAGGGACTCTTGGGTTTCAACTAGACCTCAATGGCTTGCTCCTAACTTTTTTCAGTTAAGACTTGGTTGAGTATTATTTAAATTGAATATTTGATGGCGTTCCAGCAGACGTAGCACAAGCCAGTCGTGATGTGGCAAACAGCCATTGACTGACAAACATGGAGGTCCAAACTTTATCTCGTGCCTTCAAGGGAGCTTTAAGCCACCGTCGCAAACTCTTGGAATCATAATGGATCTGCAAGATGACCTTCAAACCATACACAGTGTTGTAAATGAGAGTTGCATAGTGTATGGTCCCAAACATTAGATACATCAAACAGAACTGTCCAGATGTTCCCCACTCCACAAAACACCTTTGTCCAATTGTTCCCTGCTCTACTGGAAATCCATTCACTGGGCATTTGTGGAGCAGAACGCTGAACGTGATCGTGGACTTGCAATGGCTTTCAGGATGGGAAGAACTTCTAAGTTACCTACAAGATCTAGATATCCATGGACCGTTCTGTTTACCCAATTTAAACAGGAACGAAACTTCCATTCTATACAAAAAATATTGCTAAAGGATGAGGAAAATAATTTGATTCCAATACTGATAAAGGCAGATCTCTTTTGAAAAAAATGGTTCTGCACCCATGACTGTCCTAATCAAATCAAGAAGTCCCCCTTTTATCTTCTTTAGCCGGGAAAGAGGCTTCTGTTGGCCCTGTGGATCCTAATTACACTTTGTTACTAAACGTTTGTCTCTCAGGTTTTGGAAAGAACAATGATGGGAAGGGTGCATCTCAGACCCAGGGGGCAGCGCTTAGGACCAAATTCAGGAAAACCGAACTCTTCGTAATAGAGTGATATTAAAATTAGATGGATGCAGAGATGAGACTAACTCTAGTAGTAGCAGACACCTGGGGCTCAAAATTATAAAATGACTGGCTGGTACTCTTTAAAGCAAACCTGTCATATGCAAGGTTTTTGACCCCCAGTCCTCTCCAGGAACCCCATTTCCCAAAAAGTTTTCCCTATCCTCCATCGGAAGCCTCATCCCCTACAGGGCCACCAATGCTCCCCCTCCCCCCCGTGACACCCAGCTCCATCCAGAGCTTTCCAGCAGTTTAATACATATTTAACATGGACATAGAGAGAAATATAAGCATAGGGCTAGAGGTTTTAGACCCCCAGTCCTCTCCAGGAACCCCATTTCTCAAAGTTTTCCCTATCCTCCATCGGAAGCCTCATCCTCTACAGGGCCACCAAGTCTGCTGCACAGAGCCCCCCAGTGACACCCAGCTCCATCCAGAGCCTTCCAGCAGTTTAATATATATTTTGCATGGACATAGAAAAAAAAGCATAGGGATAGAGGTCTTAGACCCCTCAGTCCTCTCCAAGAACCTCATTTGTCAACGTTTTCCCCATCTTCCATCGAAAACCTCATCCCCTACAGGGCAACCAAGTCTGCTGCACTGAGCCCCCCCAGTGCCACCCAGCTCCATCCAGACCCTTCCAGCAGTTTAATACATTTTTTGCATGGACATAGAGAGAAAAAAAAGCATAGGGCTAGAGGTTTTAGACCCCTCAGTCCTCTCCAGGAACCCCATTTCCCAAAGCTTTCCCCATCCTCCAATGGAAACTTCATCCCCCTACAAGGCCACCAAGTCTGCTGCAGAGTCCTCTACCCCCTCATAGTTACACCCAGCTCCATCCAGAGCCTCCCAGCATGTTAGTACATATTTTGCACAGAGAGCAAGAGGGAAAAGAGCACAGGGCTAGAGGTTTTAGACCCCCTACTCTAGTGTACATTTAAAAATGCCGATGCAACAAAAATCTAGAGAGATTCCTCCAAAATACGAATACAAATACAGGGATTGCTGCAAATCCGAGAGCTCCTTTCCTGGCGATAAGTGGAACTGGAAGTCCCATTTGAGAGTTTATCAGCATTTATATAATTGAATATTGTAATGCCATTAATTGCTCATCACTTCTCTACGGTACTGCATGGTTTTTCCGTAGGGGAATTAGATCCATCATTGCTACAAGCTTAAGTGTTAACCCTTCGGGGGGGCCCAGCAGTTCCAAGCATGGCGATGTACCGTGTCACCATCCAGTGTGCCAAGACATTATTTTTGATGCTTATCTGCTCAGCAGTCGTCTGGTCATTAGCATATTCTATTGCGGAGCCAACTTCTTCCCCTGACCCGTCTCAGTTCTCACTGTAAGATAGCAAAAAATAAAAAATAAAAAAAAGCACTTTATTCCTCACTAGAAACACTTTATCAGCTCACCAGGCTGCTCACCTCATAGGATAATCAGCACTGTGGAATAAATCGGCACTTTATAAACCTGAAAGAATACACAGATTATTGTACAACATGTCATTTTAAACAGATTAAAATCTTATAGACTGTGTCTCTTTATCTGGTTGTTGGTTCGGTGTGTTCTGGGTGTTCTCAGTAAGGTTCAGGCAACGGTTGCGTTTTCAACACTTGCTATTATCCAAATGGAAATCCATATCATCTATCAAATTTATTTATAATTTATTTTAATAATTTATTATTATTTTTTTTTTTTTTTTTTTTTTTACTGTTTTTCTATTTTTATTATTATTTTTTTTTATTTTTATTTTTTTTTTAAATCAGAAAAGTTTTATTAAAAAATAAAACAGGAAACACAAAAGAATTAAACATTTACTTTTCCAAGACAGCTTCACCTAGACCGCACGCATTTACATTTAGTGTCATACACTGCACCATTATTTTGAAACAGCGGTAGAAACGTGAAAAACCAAAAACGGAACAGTAACCTCCTTTTTTTTATTAAATACATTCCGGGACATACTCCTTAGACCCCCCATACACGCTATTAGATTTTCTGCAGATTTTTGTCTTCAGATTTACCAAAACCATATAATATGAGGTCAAACCTTTTAGGCACTGGCCTTTTAAATCATATGGCAACAAACAGTAAACTAATGGACCTAACCGAGCCTATAAGTAACCTATCCATCACTAATTCTACTGGGCTCGGGCCTGGAGTGTCCACTGACCACGTAGATTATCAAATTTATGGGGCCGTCCCCTATGCTGATTTATTTTATGGATTTATTTATTTAATTATTATTTCTCTATTTTATTATAATTTTTTTATGGATTTATTTGTGTCATTTATTTTATGGATTTATTTTATATATTTACCTATTTATTTTATTATTATTATTATTATTCTATTTTATTATAATTTTATTCATTTTATGGAATTATTTATCTTTTTTTTTACCTTTTTATTTTATGAATTTATTTATCAATTTTATTAGTTTATTTTTTCTTATTTTTTATATCAATTTTATTGGTTTATTTTTTCTTATTTATTTACGGTATGTTATTCATTTTATTTTTTTATTTTTTTTTTAAAACTTTTTAACATTTTTTTTTTTGTTGCTATTCTTAAAGTGGATGTAAAACCTTATCGAATGACATTTGCTAAAAAAGCAATCTGTGTCATAAACATAAATTTACAAACTATATTTATAAATATTTTAATAAAATACATGTTTTCACCTTTTTTTTTTTTTTTCATCCTCGGTTACATCTCAGCGCTGACGTTCTCCTGCTCCCTTTTTTCTGCAGTGACCTTCCTTTCTCAATGCACTCCACCAATGGCAGCCATGACATGTCTCAGCTCGGGTTACCTGGTGGTGGCAACAATGGACCATAAAGGGCCACTCGAAGTCTTATATTGGAAGGCCATGTGACGGGGTGAAAACGCAGGAGCACAATTGGGAGGCAGGGATAGAGGGTTGTCACCCTGAAACAAAAATTCACCGGGGTGGGGGGGAGGGGGGTGCTTCAATGAAAGCTGCAGATTTAATGTGATTAAAAATGACTTTTTGGGTGACAATGACACGCTAAGGATGATATGAGATTTTAGTGGCTGGGTTTACTTCTACTTTAAGTCAATATTGAAAACTAAGCTTGGAGCCAAAAATGCAATATACATTTTTCATTACTTTTCAATGATAACATGCAAAGAGATGGTGCCAATGTAACATCGGCACAGTTACTCTGCAAATGCCCCCCTCCCAGGGGACAGCTCCGCTACACCCTGTACTCACAGCGTGTCTTCAGTCTTCCGACATTGGATGCCATTCAACCTGGAAGATGGAGAGCCTCTAGTGGCAGAATGGCATTACTGCAAGGCAAAGCACTGGAGAAAAGGTCAGTGTTTCAGCAAGACACTTTTTTTTTTTAATAATGTCCAGGCATCCCTTTTTAAAGAAAAAAAAAAAAACGTACCTGGTGTTGTCCTTTAACAACTTCAGCCCCGGAAGATGTCGGAGTGCCGCATCGCCATTTTTTGCGATACGGCACGGCATCGCTTTTACTGACAATTGCGCGGTCGTGTGAAGTTGTACCCAAACAAAATTGATGTCCTTTTTTCCCCCACAAATAGAACTTTTTTTTGGTGGTATTTGATCACCTCTGCGTTTTTTTTTTTTTGCGCGATAAACAAAAGAAGAGCGACGATTTTGAAAAAAAAATACAATATCTTTTACTTTTTGCTATAATAAATATCCCACATTTCTTTTTTTAAAAACAGATTTTTTCCTCAGTTTAGGTCAATATGTATTCTTCTACATATTTTTTGGTAAAAAAAAATCGCAATAAGCGTATATTGATTGGTTTGCGCAAAAGTTATAGCATCTTCAAAATAGGGGGTAGATTTATGGCATTTTTTATTATTATTATTTTTTTTTTACTAGTAATGGCAGCGATCTGCGTTTTTTATCGGGACTGCGATATTGCGGCGGACAAATTGGACACTTTTGACACATTTTTGGGACCATTGACAATTATGCAGCGATCAGAGCTAGAAAAATGCATTGATTACTGTATAAATGTCACTCGCAGGGAAGGGGTTAACACTAGGGGGCGATCAAGGGGTTAACTGTGTTCCCTCACTGTGTTCTAACTGTAGGGGGAGGGGACTGTCTAGGAGGAGAGAGAGTTTGGTGTTCATACTTAGTATGAACACACAATTTGTCTCTACTCCCCTGAAAGGACCGGGATTTGTGTGTTTACACACACAGATCCCGGTTCTCGCTTTGTCACGAGTGATAGCAGGTGCCTGGCGGTCATCGCTCCCGCGGGGCACTCGCATCGGCTGCGGGCGCTCTACATAAAGATGGCCTAGGCTATAAGAAGATTGCCAAGACCCTGAAACTGAGCTGCAGCACGGTGGCCAAGACCATACAGCGGTATAACAGGACAGGTTCCCCTCAGAACAGGCCTCGTCATGGTCCACCAAAGAAGTTGAGGTCACGTGCTCAGCGTCATATCCAGAGGTTGTCTTTGGGAAATAGACGTATGAGTGCTGCCAGCATTGCTGCAGAGGTTGTAGGGGTGGGGGGTCAGCCTGTCAGTGCTCAGACCATACGCCGCACACTGCATCAAATTGGTCTGCATGGCTGTCATCCCAGAAGGAAGCCTCTTCTAAAGATGATGCACAAGAAAGTCCACAAACAGTTTGCTGAAGACAAGCAGACTAAGGACTGGATTACTGGAACCATGTCCTGTGGTCTGATGAGACCAAGATAAACATATTTGGTTCAGATGGTGACAAGCGTGTGTGGGGGCAACCAGGTGAGGAGGACAAAGACAAGTGTGTCTTGTCTACAGTCAAGCATGGTGGTGGGAGTGTCATGGTCTGGGGCTGCATGAGTGCTGCCGGCACTGGGGGGCTACAGATCATTGAGGGAACCATGAATGCCAACATGTACTGTGACACACTGAAGCAGAGCATGATCCCCTCCCTTCAGAGACTGGACCGCAGGGCAGTATTCCAACATGATAACCACCCCAAACACATCTCCAAGACCACCACTGCCTTGCTAAAGAAGCTGAGGGTAAAGGTGATGGACTGGCCAAGCATGTCTCCAGACCTAAACCCTATTGATCATCTGTGGGACATCCTCAAATGGAAGGTGGAGGAGCGCAAGGTCTCTAACATCCACCAGCTCTGTGATGTCATCATGGGGGAGGGGAAGAGGACTCCAGTGACAACCTGTGAAGCTCTGGTGACCTCCATGTCCAAGAGGGTTAAGGCAGTGCTGGAAAATAATGGTGACCACACAAAATATTGACACTTTGGACCCAATTTGGAGATTTTCACTTAGGGGTGTACTGACTTTTGTTGCCAGCGGTTTAGACATTAATGGCTGTGTGTTGAGTTATTTTGAGGGGACAGCAAATTTACACTGTTATACAAGCTGTACACTCACTACTTTACATTGTAGACAAGTGTCATTTCTTCAGTGTTGTCACATGAAAAGATAGAAGAAAAGATTTACACAAATGTGACCGAGGGGTGTACTTACTTTTGTCAGATACTGTATATAAAAGTAATTTTCTCTTCTGGCAGAGATAACCTTACTAATAATAAAAATCTATACTGTGGTCCGCTGTACAAATAAAATGAATACTATAGTGTATAAAATATTTATGCTATGCAAAACGTTCAGTTATAATAGTGTATGCATCCATATAATAATCAATAATATAACAACTGAACACTTTGACAACTGTATGAGATTTTATACACTATAGTATTCATTATTATTCAACATTCATTAATTGCAACAATGACTGGAATTGTTCTTATTGAATGTTAGTGTGTTTTGAGTTTTTCTCCATATGTATACAGTGGGTTACAGTATGGATTTTTATTGTTGGTAAGGTTATCTCTGCCAGAAGAGAAAATTCCTATTCCAACATGACTGCCCACCAGTGTACAAAGCAAGGTCCATAAAGACATGGATGAGCGAGTTTGGGGTGGAGGAAATTGACTGGCCTGCACAGAGTCCTGATCTCAACTCTATAGAACACCTTTGGGATGTATTATAGCAGAGACTGTGATCCAGGCCTTCTCGTCCAACATCAGTGCCTGACCTCACAAATGGAAGAATGGTCCAACATTCCCATAGACACACTGCTAAACCTTGTGGACGGCCTTCCCAGAAGAGGTGAAACTGTTATAGCGGCAAAGGGCGGAGCCAACTGAATATTGAAGACTGGGATGCCATTAAAGTTCATGTACGTGTAAAGGCAGATGTCCCAATACTTTTGGTAATAGGTCCAGTTCACCCCACGTGTTCCGGTGGTGTTGGATCCTATCTGTGGGATCCTTCTAGAAGCTGGAAATCACTGTAGTAGCACCACTACTGCACCACTACTCCAGTGATCTCCCCTAGCTTCTGGCTCCAACCAAAACAAAGGACTGGCTTTAGCGATACTTGCGCATGACATTATCTAAAATGTCTTGGTATGCTGATGCCTTAGGAGTTCCCTTCACTGGAACTAAGGGGCCAAGCCCAACCCCTGAAAAACAGCCCTCACACCATAATCCCCCCTCCCCCAAATGATTTGGACCAGCGCACAAAGCAAGGTCCATAAAGACATGGATGGGTGAGTTTGGGGTGGAGGAACATGACTGGCCTGCACAGAGTCCTGACCACAACCCGATCACCTTTGGGATGAATTAGAGCGGGGACTGCGAGCCAGGCCTTCTCGTCCTTCTCGTCCAACATCAGTGCCTGACCTCACAAATGCCCCTCTGGAAGAATGGTCAAACATTCCCATAGACACCCTCCTAAACCTTGTGGACGGCCTTCCCAGAAGTGTTGAAGCTGTTATAGCTGCAAAGGGCGGAGCCAACTCAATATTGAGTATAATTGAAAGTTTATTTTCCTCCCAGTATTTCCACAGAGTGGTACTGTGGATACGATACTAAGTTAAAATTATTTGGCCACTTCCCGATATTTAGAGTATAAGAAAAAAAAAAAAAAAAAGGTTTTGGATGATGGACTTTTTAGGCATAACACATTCTTTATAAGAAATTGATATTTATTACAAATTTAAAATCAAGACAATTACATAGATTTCTTATATATTTCATTCACATAAAATAGCCTATGAGCATGAAAGGCACACCACCTATGAACAATAAGGTCAAACCCCGGAGGGCCGGACTGATCACCATTGGAATGATAGAGCTTGAAGAGGTAGCGTGTCATAAAGTGCGCAACTCTGCTCTACAGGTTACGCGTAAGGAAACACTTCTTCAGGAGCTATGGCGAATTATTTAATCATAAGTAAAAAAGAAAAGAGAAGCGATGAGGCAGAGAGTTATATCCTCGATCATGGTAGAAATTCGCAGGCGGGTAACACTTCAGGAACTATATAGGTTTAATCCACAGGGTAGTTCTATGCCACCGTCAATTAGAAAGTGGTCTTTAAGGTAAAAGATGGCACACAGGACTACTATTACAATGCTGGCTTGTTCAATGTAAGGAATCCTCCCATTGTATCCATGCCTATTGTCCCATAAACACTGATACCTTAGACACTAGGTTCCTGGCAGAGTCTCCTCTTGGCAACCGCGCCACATTTTAATAGTAGTCCTGTGTGCCATCTTTTACCTTAAAGACCACTTTCTAACTGACAGTGAATAGAAAGAAGAATAGAAAGGGTATCTCTGTATATTGCAAGTCAAGTCAACAGGTAACGGAATGGATTTACATTGTTTGGAACACAATATTAGCAATTAATTGGCATTCAGTTTAATAACTGGCAGGGTGTGAAGTACTGTCGAATTTAGGTCTCCAAACCAGTTAGGCTTCATGTACACTAGCAGCTCCTTTTTTTTGGCCAAAGCTCCTAAACCCAACTCGATAAAAGCCTATGTGTCAATGTACACTTTTAGCAGAGTTTAGGAGCTGGTTTTCGGTTAGGGGAGGTTCAACCTCCCTCTCCTGAACGTGGAAGAGTCGACTTCAGGATAGGAGCGTTTTGACTGCCGGCCGCGGGAAACCACACAATGCAGCCGCGGTACATCATAAAGCCTAAACAGTATCAACAGCACCACCAGTAGTGCGACTGTAAGTAGAGATGGAATTGGAACTACAAACAGATAAAGGGTGGCACAGTGGTGTAGTGGGTAGCACTCTCACCTAGCAGTAAGAAGGGTCGCTGGTTCGAATCCCAACCACGACACTACCTGCCTGGAGTTTGCATGTTCTCCATGTGCCTGCTTGGGTTTCCTCCGGGTACTCCGAAAAGCGCAGCGTAAATTGACAGCGCCATATAAGTACCTGAAATAAAAAAAAAATAAATAAAAAATAAAATAAAGCTTTTGGAAGAAACACAGACCAAACAAATGTGATGATAAAGTAGATTAAATAGAAGAATGAGGGATAACGTAAGGGGCAGTCTCAAATATGATCTGCCGGCTATTGTCGGGGCCCGTGAAGAACATTGGTGCGCTTGATGAAAATCCCTGCTGAATGTCAAAATCTGGCCTGCTGCTAAATATTCTTTACTGATCGCATTTGGGGGGTCAGTGACCTCTCACGTAAGTCTTCAGGTCAGCCTGTGCTCTCCATTACTCCTCAACATCCACCCTCCCCCCCCCCCCGGTCTCCAGTGCAGGTTCTCCTGGCTGTGCTGTCATTGTCCTGCCATTGGTTGCTAACACCGCTGGTGTCCTAACAACCAATCATGAAAGTTCCCTTTACATCAAAGCTCCCCTTACATCAGATGCCCGATTGCATCACCCCTCCCCCTTCTCCTTTTTATATGTCAGAAACCATGAAATCAGACTGAGACAGAGGTACAGTTAAGGCTACTTTTACACTGAAGCGTAGGGGGCGCTGTCGGTACAGCGGCGCTAAATATAGCGCCGCTTTACCGTCGTTTTAGCGGCACTAGCGGGGGGGTTGTTTTAACCCCCCCCTAGTAGCACCCCCAAGGGGGGGGTTGTTTTAACCCCCCGCTAGTGGCCGAAAAAGGGTTAAAACCGCTACAGCGGCGCTTGGGTTTGCAGCGCTGCCCTATTGTTTTCAATGGGAAGGGGCGCGCTAGGAGCGGTAAATACACCGCTCCTACAGCGCTCTAAAGATGCGGCTTGCAGGACTTTTTAGACCGCCCTGCTAGCGCACCGCTCCTCGGGGCTTTCACATTGGAGTGCATTGAGCAGCTCTTTCGGGGCGCTTTGCAGGCGCTATTTTTAGCACTTTAGCGCCTGTAAAGCGCCTCAGTGTGAAAGGAGCCTTAATCTCACTTGTTAAATAATAATAAAAAAAGGTAAACAGAGTAAACGTAGTCAAAACACAGCCAGAGTTCAGGAACCGGAACGGATAGTCAGACAAGCCAAAAACGTCAGGGAGCCGGAGATGAGCGTAGTAGAACAGCAAGCAGGATCTGGAGCCAGAAGGGATGTCAGCCAAGCAAGTCTTTAAGACCTCTTTCACAACGGGGCGCTTTGCAGGCGCTACAGCGCTAAAAATAGCGCCTGCAAAGAGCCTCTGCTGTGCCTCCAATGTGAAAGCAGCATCTTTGGAGTGGTGAAGGAGCGATGTATACACCGCTCCTTCACCGCTCCTGCCCATTGAAATCAATGGGGCAGCACGGCCATACCGCCAGCATAGCGCTGCTGCAGCAGTGCTTTGCGGTGGTTTTAACCCTTTCTCGGCCGCTAGCGGGGGGGGGAAAACCGGGGGGCTAACGGCCGAATAACGCAGCTAAAATGACGGTAAAGCGGCGCTTAAAATAGCGCCGTTTTACCGCCGCCGCCCTCGCCTCAGTGTGAAAGGAGCCTAACAGGAACACAGAGGTGCGTCTCTAGAGATGTGACCAAGGCGAAGGCAGAGATCATCAGGGCTGGATGGCTTAAAGCGGGGTTCCACCCAAATTTTGAACATTATCTGCATGTATTCTCTTCCTTGCCTAGATGCTGACATGCCGTTTAAAAAAATTTAAATCGCCGTAATTACCTTTTATTTTTCTATTCTTCTTTGCACTTCCTGGTTCTCCTCCCGTGGGAGTAGGCGTGTTTCTAGCCTCTCCCAGACTCCTGGGAGCTAGTCTCAGGCTTCCCAGGATGCCACTGAGCATGTGCGGGAACGAGCGGTGAATGCTGGGAGCACAGCATTCACCACATCCAGGAAATAAATGCTTGTGGGCTTCAAATGCCCACAATGAAGATGGAAACCGCCTGCAGTGAATAATATAAGTTATTCTTTCCGACGAAATCTGACACAGGCGGACATATTACACACAATATGTGAGTATGTAATGCTGAGAAGAAAAGTTTGTGAATGAACTCAAAAAAAAAAAAAGATAAATAGGTGGACCCCCGCTTTAAGTAGGCAGGATATCATCAACAGCTGAGTCACTGTGGAGAAAGATAGGAGCTGGCAATTAGCCGACAGCTGAGCAGCCAGCTCAGAGAAGGAAGGGCTGAGCCCAGCCCTGACAATATAAAGGTCCAGATCAGAGTCCTCCTTTACATGAGAGTCCCCATCAGAGTCCTCCTTTACATGAGAGTCTCCATCAGAGTCCTCCTTTACATGAGAGTCCCATCAGAGTCCTCCTTTACATGAGAGTCCCCATCAGAGTCCTCCTTTACATGAGAGTCTCCATCAGAGTCCTCCTTTACATGAGAGTCTCCATCAGAGTCCTCCTTTACATGAGAGTCCCATCAGAGTCCTCCTTTACATGAGAGTCTCCATCAGAGTCCTCCTTTACATGAGAGTCTCCATCAGAGTCCTCCTTTACATGAGAGTCTCCATCAGAGTCCTCCTTTACATGAGAGTCTCCATCAGAGTCCTCCTTTACATGAGAGTCCCATCAGAGTCCTCTGTTACAAGAGAGTCTCCATCAGAGTCCTCCTTTACATGAGAGTCTCCATCAGAGTCCTCCTTTACAAGAGAGTCTCCATCAGAGTCCTCCTTTACATGAGAGTCCCGATCAGAGTCCTCCTTTACATCAGGGCCCCATCAGAGGGGGCTGATAGGCTGAAGTTTATTTGTAATTTCTTTGCTTTGTCCTACTGAACTTCTTTCTCTATTGTTCCGAATCACAACCTGCTGATTACAAAAAAAGCTCCAAGTAAAACATATTCATTCATTTACATATTATTCATTTATTGGAAACGCTTGGAGACAAATGTTCTAGAAAACTCCATAATGAAGTGAACCTGTTGAATTTAGAGATGTTATTTCACTGACATCATAGCGGATATGTCAGATGGATTTGGTGTTTGGAAAAAAAAAAAGAATTCCCTAATTTTGGGATGAGAGTTTGGAATGGAGGAAGATATCCCGCCAGCATCCATTGTGTTTCTGCAGTGCGACAATTGTAGAAATCTTTCCACTTTTGGGACCCGGAACCGCCTTTCCATTCTCGCTGTGCTGCTATGCAGGAGACTTCAATCAGAATCTTCGGGAGGGACACTCATACAGCGCATTGTGTCCGCTCGGCTGGAGAGTCAGAACATTGCCGCACTGCCTGTAGGGAAAAAAAACACAATTTCCAATGAATGAACAAAATGCGCAAATATGTTCAGCTACAGACTCGGGGAAAGGTAGAGAGTCCACCGGGTTTGTCTCTGAACCAGAGGAGCTTACACTCTAATGTCCCCACGGCAATCACATATTATTATACATTTATATAGCTCTGACATATGCTGCAGCGCTGTACAGAGATCACTGAGCCAGTCACATCAGTCTCTGTACCAGAGGAGCTTACACTCTAATGTCCCCTCCCCCACACTCACACACTATTATTATTATACATTTGTATAGCTCTGACATATACCGCAGTGCTGTACAGAGATCACTGAGCCAGTCACATCAGTCTCTGTACCAGAGGAGCTTACACTCTAATGTCCTACCTCAGTTACACGCTATTATTAAGCATTTATATACACTATATTGTCAAAAGTATTGGGACACTGCCTTTACACGCACATGCCCCGTACACACGGTCGGACATTGATCGGACATTCCAACAACAAAATCCTAGGATTTTTCCCGACGGATGTTGGCTCAAACTTGTCTTGCATACACACGGTCACACAAAGTTGTCGGAAAATCCGATCGTTCTAAACGCGGTGACGTAAAACACGTACGTCGGGGCTATAAACGGGGCAGTGGCCAATAGCTTTCATCTCTTTATGTATTCTGAGCATGCGTGGCACTTTGTCCGTCGGATTTGTGTACACACGATCGGAATTTCCGACAACGGATTTTGTTGTCGGAAAATTTTTTTAGCCTGCTCTCAAACTTTGTGTGTCGGAAAATCCGATGGAAAATGTCCGATGGAGCCCACACACGGTCGGAATTTTCGACAACACGCTCCGATCGGACATTTTCCATCGGAAAATCCGACCGTGTGTACGGAGCATTAGTCCGTAGGGTTCAATATTGAGTTGGCTCCGCCTTTTGCAGCTATAACAGCTTCAACTCTTCTGGGAAGGCCGTCCACAAGGTTTAGGAGGGTGTCTATGGGAATGTTTGACCATTCTTCCAGAAGAGCATTTGTGATGTTCAGGCACTGATGTTGGACGAGAAGGCCTGGCTCACAGTCTCCGCTCTAATTCATCCCAAAGGTGGTATATGGGGTTGAGGTCAGGACTCATCCATGTCTTTATGGACCTTGCTTTGTGCACTGGCGGGCAGTCATGTTGGAACAGGAAGGGGCCGTCCCCAAACTGTTCCCACAAAGTTGGGAGCATGAAATCGTCCAAAATGTCTTGGTATGCTGACGCCTTAAGTGTTCCCTGCACTGGAATCAAGGGGCCAAAACCAACCCTTGAAAAACAACCCCCCACCATAATCCCCCCTCCACCACACACCATAATCCCCCCTCCACCAAATGGTTTGGACCAATTTCTCCAGCACACTTACACATACATTGTAGGGTAATCACCATAAAATACCAGTTGACCAAGCTGTATGTTTTTCAGATTATGGGAGGAACACAAAAGGTAAAACCAATGATGCCATCACAGGAGTGTGTCTGGTTGTGCATTCTTTACCCAGGATCCAGCGCCGCAAGGCTACAGTTCTACCGACTTAGCATGTCTAGGTATTGTGCTTTATGACATCTTTGCCCTGGTCATTTGTAAAAGCCTAAGCCATAGATCTGATCTTTCCTCCAATCCAAGATATAGACAATCAATTCAAAATTCAATTGATATTTCCCAGTGAGTCAACCGCAGCTCCCTCAGTCTCACCATGACCAGGCAGCCACCGTTTAATGCTCGTTGAACTTGGATGGGGCGTAGAGAAGCCTTTGGATACTCCTAAATTTAGTAAATTATGTACTCAGAGAACTCTCTCTCTCTTTCCTCTGCCTACTCTCTTCAGGAGAATCGCTACCATTTCTACAGATAGACTACCGGCTTCTGGGATTCCCAGTAGGATGAATCCCGCATTGGCAGCACCAGCACAGTCACACAAGGGGTTAAACAGCAAGCAGTCACTAGGATCCAACTTCTAGGCCTTTACTCATGTACCTCCAGATACTTGGATTGGTGCTGTCCAATACTGGCTAGACACTGTACCATGAACCTTCAGGCCCCATCCTCAGGGCACCCCCTTAGTTGGCTCTGGACTGCTTCCGGGAAATTAGGCCCCCCCAGTCCTAGCATGGCTGAAACCTTGGTGAACTCTCTGCACGCTTTCAGCTGGCATGCCCAGAAGGGCAGCAGCCCTTCAAGGATGGAATCTCTTCCTCCAGGATAAGACCCTGCTGCTCCAGGTCTACAACTATTTAAGGTCTCTCTTTCTCCACCTTCTGAGAACACTGCCCCAGGGATTGGCTAGAGTCCTATAAATATTAAAGCTCAGGCTCTGCCTCTGCCTCTTCCAGCCCACTACATTCAAGAACCTTCTAGAAGGCAAGGGGAAGTAGTGGAGCCTGTGCAACCCAGAACAGGCAAAAATAATCACACTCCGCTCCACTGGCTACAGAGGAGCCAAAAAAGACACTAAATTTAGTTAATTCTCACTACCAACCTAACCTAGGGGGTGCTACACACACTAAAGTTTGTTGACTGCTCAGCAAATTGGATAAAAGATCATGTAATCATGTAGCAAACAGAATATTGGCATTAAAAAGGGGGATCAACTCCAGAGATAAAACGATAATTCTCCCGTTCTACAAGACTCTGGTCCGGCCGCACCTGGAGTATGCTGTCCAGTTCTGGGCACCAGTCCTCAGGAAGGATGTGCTGGAAATGGGGCGAGTACAAAGAAGGGCAACAAAGCTAATAAAGGGTCTGGAGGATCTTAGTTATGAGGAAAGGTTGTGAGCTCTGAACTTATTCTCTCTGGAGAAGAGACGCTTGAGAGGGGATATGATTTCATTGTATAAATACCGGACTGGTGACCCCACAATATACAAATACCGGACTGGTGACCCCACAATATATAAATACCGGACTGGTGACCCCACAATATATAAATACCGGACTGGTGACCCCACAATATACAAATACCGGACTGGTGACCCCACAATATATAAATACCGGACTGGTGACCCCACAATATACAAATACCGGACTGGTGACCCCACAATATACAAATACCGTACTGGTGACCCCACAATAGGGAGAAAACTTTTTTGCGGAAGGGAGTTTAACAAGACTCGTGGCCTCTCATTAAAATTAGAAGAAAAGAGGTTTAACCTTAAACTACGTTGAGGGTTCTTTACTGTAAGAGCGGCAAGGATGTGGAATTCCCTTCCACAGGCGGTGGTCTCAGCGGGGAGCATCGATAGCTTCAAGAAACTATTAGATAATCACCTGAATGACCACAACATACAGTTGTAATGTAATACTGACACATAATCACACATAGGTTGGACTTGATGGACTTGTGTCTTTTTTGCAACCTCACTTACTATATAATACTATGTAATCTATGTAATGTAATCTATGGCCAGGCAAAAATTTGCCAAAGTCAACCCCAACACCAGGTGGCGCAATCCTTGCACTCGTAGCAGTGGACACTTTTTAGGACAGGATATGACAGCACTGGTCATGTGGTCGCCTAAAGAAACGTCGCTGGTCATCTGATCCCTACAGAGATGGTTCTGGTCATCTGATCCCTACAGAGATGGTATTGGTCATCTGATCCCTATAGAGATGGCTCTGGTCATCTGATCCCTATAGAGATGGTTCTGGTCATCTGATCCCTACAGAGATTGTGCTGGTCATCTGATCCCTACAGAGATGGCTCTGGTCATCTGATCCCTACAGAGACGCTGCTTGTGATCTAATCACTACAGAGATGCTGCTGGTCATCTGACCCCTACAGAGATGGCTCTGGTCATCTGATCACTACAGAGATGGTGCTGGTCATCTGATCCCTACAGAGATGGTCCTGGTCATCTGATCCCTACAGAGATGGTGCTGGTCATCTGATCCCTACAGAGATAATGCTGGTCATCTGATCCCTACAGAGATGGTGCTGGTCATCTGATCCCTACAGAGATGCTGCTGGTCATCTGATCCCTACAGAGATGGTGCTGGTCATCTGATCACAACAGTGATGGTGCTGGTCATCTGATCCCTACAGAGATGGTGCTGGTCTTCTGATCACTACAGAGATGGTGCTGGTCTTCTGATCGCTACAGAGATGGTGCTGGTCTTCTGATCACTACAGAGATGGCCCAGGTCATGTGATCACTACAGAGACAGACACATTTTGTATTTGTACTGTACAGATAGCTAAATTCCGACTACACACCATAGGGTCAGAGCGCTAGTCAATCTCGAGAAAATGATTCCCACAGCCCCAAAATGCTCCATTTCCTTCCGAAGAGCCGATCATAAATCTCGAGGCGGATGGAGCCAAACTTCTCCGCGTAGATATTGTATTTTGTCCTGCGAGACGACTGCGCCATAAAGCCTGGATGATTCCCTCGCATTGCCGTTATTGTTTCCCGAGGAACGTTCGGCATTTATATAATGATGTATCTGTATTTCAAAAGCGTGTTCGGGAAAGAAGAGTTCACAACTTTATGGCTCCCAATTAGTTTTGTCGAAAAATAAGCAAATACAAATTGTTTGGAAATGTGGCGTTATTACAGGCCCATAAAATGGAAGAGACTGGAAAAAGAACAGAACCGCTTTACGAATCTTCCACAGACAAAACTGGTCATGGCAGGTCTCTATGCTGGAAAAGCCACACCAGTGCCCATTAATGCAGTCTTATCAGTGCCCATTAATGCAGTCTCATCAGTGCCCATTAATGCAGTCTCATCAGTGCCCATTAATGCAGTCTTATCCGTGCCCATTAATGCAGCCACACCAGTGCTCATTAATGCAGCCTCATCAGTGCCCATTATTGCAGCCTCATCAGTGCCCATTAATGCAGCCTCATCAGTGCCCATGAGCACAGCCACACCAGTCCCCATTAATGCAGCCTGATAAATGCTCATTAATGCAGCCACACCAGTGCCCACCAGCGCAGCCACACCAGTGCACATTATTGCAGCCTCACTAGTACCCATCAGCGCAGCTACATCAGTGCCCATCAGTGCCACCACACCAGTGCCCATTAATGCATCCACACCACTGCCTATCAATGTTGTCACACCAGTGCCCATTAATGTAGTCTGTCAGGAGACTATACTTACCGAGGCCGAGATGCCGAGAGCGGCTCGCCCTTACGACCACGCGCACCCGACCCCTGGAGGTGATACAGGGAGTTGGGGGCACGCGGAGGCACGGGCTTCCGGAAGGGACTGGATTCCTGGAGGAAGTCCGTGTAACTGCAGACACCGGAGAAGCTGCAAACAAGAGGTTAGCTGAAACTGGGGTAACTGGCCAGAGCAAGTCCGTGTAACAGGCTGAGATCAGGGGTATCTGGCAGACAAGGGGTATCCGTAAAACAAGCAGAGGTCAGAGGTATCCAGCAAGCAGAGAGAGTGTCCGTTAAACGTAGCAGAGGTCAGGGTATCCAGCAAGCAGAGAGAGTATCCGTTAACTTAGCAGAGGTCTGGGGGTATTCAGCAGGCAGAGAGAGTGTCCGTTAAACGTAGCAGAGGTCAGGGTATCCAGCAAGCAGAGAGAGTATCCGTAAACTTAGCAGAGGTCTGGGGGTATCCGGCAGGCAGAGAGGGTATCCGTTTAGTAAGCAGAGGTCTGGCGGCAACAGTAGTCAGAGAGAGTATCACAGGGAATAAGTATATTGCAGGGTACAGGACAGGGCACAGCTGACGACTAACCAGCAACCCGACTGGGCGCTGGAGCCGTCAGAAGTAGCCCACCGGCGAGCGCGTCAGCGTGACGCGCCGCCGGGCACCCGCACGGCCACGGCGCGCACACGGGGACCGCCGTGCACCCGCGCGCGCCGCACAGCTGGGCCGCGAACGAGTGCACGGCGCAGCGTGAGTCCTCCGCGCATGCGCCGTGGAGCCCGGCGGACGGAGGCGGCTTGTGCCTCCTGACAGTGCCCCCCTCCTAAGGGCGGACACTGGACGCCCAGACTGGACATTACTTCCGGGTGGTCTCGGTGGAAGGCTTGAATTAAGCGTGGTGCATGTAGGTTCCTTGCAGGTTCCCAGGAGTTATCCTCAGGTGGATAACCCTTCCACTGGATCAAATACTGCAATTGTCTGCCCTTCTTCCTACAGTTGAGGATGGACTCCACCTCAAATTCGTTCTCACCATCCACCCTAACTGGTGGCGGAGGGGGCTCCCCTCTTTCCGGAAAGGTGTTGTCCACCACAGGCTTCAGTAAGGACACGTGGAAGACGGGGTGGATTCTATAAGTCTTCGGTAATGCTAGCTCCATAGCCACAGGGTTGATAATCCTTTTGATGGGGAAAGGACCAATAAACTTGGGTCCCAATTTCCGTGAAGGCACGGATAGTTTAAGGTTGGTAGTGGATAACCAGACTTCTTCCCCAAGTTTAAAGGTTGGATCTTCTCCCCTGCCTCGGTCATATTGCTCCTTGTAATCTGTTTGAGCCTTCAGCAACATGTCCTGAATTCTTCGGAAATTTGCCTGTAAGGAGGTCACTCTGTCATGCACGGCAGGGACTGTTATTTCGGGAACATTGTTGGACAGGAAGGTGGGATGGAAACCACAATTTGCCCAGAAAGGCGTTTGGTTAGTAGCGGTGTGAACCGAATTGTTATACGCAAATTCAGCGTATGGGAGAAGGCTTGCCCAGTCATCTTGGGATCCCGAGCAGAAGCATCGCAGGTATTGCTCTAGGGTCTGGTTCGTCCTCTCCGTTTGGCCGTTACTCTGAGGATGGTAGGCTGATGAGAGGCAGACTTTGATATTTAAGACTCTGCAAAGCTCCCTCCAGAATTTGGATGTGAATTGTACACCCCTGTCCGATACGATGTTCTTTGGTAAGCCATGGAGTCTGATGATTTCCTTGAGAAAAATATTGGCAGTTTCTAAGGCCGAGGGGGTGCCTTTCATGGGCAAAAAATGGGCCATTTTGGAGAGACGGTCAACCACAACAAAAATGGTGGTAAAGCCCCCCGAGGCTGGCAGGTCTACTATAAAGTCCATGGAGACGTCAGACCATGGTCGTTCAGGGATTGGTAGAGGTCTTAGTAAACCCCAGGACTTGGTGTTTCGCCCCTTGTTCCGCTGACACGGGGGGCAGGATGCCACATACTTCTTGCAATCCTGTCTCCACCCAGGCCACCAAAAGGAACGGGAAACCAGCTCAGACGTTTTCCTCACTCCAAAATGCCCTGCGAGTCTATGGTCGTGGCACATCTGGAGGGTTAGTGCCCGTGTCTCCTGGGGCACAAAAATTTTTCCACGGATCCAGAAGAAGTTACCATTTCTTTTCAGGGACTGCACCTCTGGTTCCGTGCAAGAGTTGGATGATGATTTGATGGATGACATCAAATCCACTTGTGCCACCCCAAGGAAGTTTTGGGAAGAGAGGATAGTACCAGGTTCTGACGTCTGGGATTCTGCCGAGAACATCCGTGAGAGTGCGTCTGCCTTTCCATTCTTTGAACCGGGTCTATAGGATATGTGGAAGTTGAAGCGAGAGAAAAATAGGGCCCAGCGGGCTTGTCTAGGTCTTAATCGCTTTGCTGTCCGTAAGTACTCCAGGTTCTTATGGTCTGTAAATATCATTACCGGATGTAATGCACCTTCGAGCAGATACCTCCATTCTTCAAGGGCAAACTTTATGGCCAGCAACTCTCTGTCACCTACATCGTAGTTTAGCTCGGGCGGGCTGAGCTTCCGAGAAGCGAATGCAACAGGGTGAAGGATAGCCTTGGGCCCTTGCCTCTGAGAGAGAATTGCTCCTGTGGCAATTTCTGAAGCGTCCACCTCCAAAACATATGGTTGAGCAGGATCAGGATGGCAGAGAATTGGAGCCGAACTGAACAGATTCTTTAATTTCAAAAAAGCCTCCTGTGCGGCCTCACTCCACCGGAAAAGGTTGTGCTGACGGGTTAGCTGGGTGATGGGTGCTACAATGGTCGAGAATCCGACAATGAATCTCCGATAGAAGTTAGCAAAACCTATGAAGCGTTGAACCCCCTTTTTATCAGCTGGAGCTGGCCAATCTTGGATGGCCTGTATCTTCCGGGGATCTATTGCGATTCCGCCGGCCGATATGATGAACCCCAGGAATTGTACCACTGATCTCTCGAATTCGCATTTTTCCATCTTTAGATAAAGCTTGTGTTGTCTTAGTATAGTAAGGACCTTCTTGACATGCCCCCTGTGTAACTCAATCGTAGGAGAGAAAATGAGTATGTCATCCAGGTAAACGACAAGGAAGTCATCCAGGTATTCTCGGAATATGTCGTTTACTAGGTGCTGGAATGTGGCTGGAGCATTGCATAGCCCGAATGGCATCACCAGATACTCGAAGTGTCCAAACCTGGATCTGAACGCTGTCTTCCATTCATCCCCGGCTCTGATTCTAACAAGGTTATAGGCCCCCCGCAGGTCTAGTTTGGAAAAGACCCTAGCAGATCGAAATCGTTGGAATAGCTCCGGGATGAGTGGTAATGGGTATCTATTCTTAATGGTAATATTGTTGAGCTGCCGGTAGTCCACACAAGGTCTAAGGGACCCATCTTTCTTCCCGACGAAGAATATTCCTGCTCCAGCAGGTGAGGATGAAGGACGGATAAACCCCTTTTCCAGATTCTCCTCGATGTACTGTCTGAGCGCCTCCAGTTCGGTCTCGGAGAGAGGGAATATACGACCGAACGGGATCACGGATCCCGGCAACAGGTCGATTGGACAGTCATAAGGCCGATGAGGTGGTAGGCGGTCAGCCAGTTGTTTGTTAAAGACCTCTTGGAACTCCAGATATTCAGAGGGGATCTGTTGAAGGTTGTCTGACGAGGCAGTAACCGTGGCACACACCTTCGGAGTTAGAGGGAGGCAATGCTCCAAGCAGTATGGAGAGGAGAAGGACACCATCTTGGAGCTCCATTGGATCTGTGGATCATGAGCTTGTAACCAAGGCAGGCCAAGGATGACTGGGAAGATGGGAGAATGGATGAGATCGAGCCGTAGGAATTCCTGATGCCCGGAATCGGTAATTACTAAGATAGGCTGGGTCTCCTGGGTAATGGTACCTGAACTAGGAAGAGAGCCATCGGCTAGATGCACTTGTAGGCCTTGGGCCTTTGTTTGCAGGGGAATACGGAGGCTGCGGGCCAAGGCTGCATCCATGAAGCAGCTACAGGCCCCTGAATCAATGATGGCGGGTAGGCGAGACTCCCCTTCCGGCAGCTGCAAGGAAACAGACAACATCACATAAGATTTTGGAGCATTGTTATCCAGATGATTCATTAATCTAGGCTGAAGGAACTTACTGGGCCTTATTGGACAATTGCGCAGGAAGTGTCCCGCTCCCCCGCAGTACAGACACAGATTGGACTGCCGTCTGCGTTGCCTTTCTTCCGAAGTTAGCGGGGCCCGGACCAGGCCTAGCTGCATGGGCTCAGCTTCAGGAGGTGTTGTAGCAGATGGTGGTGGCGTGGGTGGAGTTCTGAATGGCGTCCACGTAGGGCGTGGACCCTGAAACCGCTCCGAGCGACGTTCTCGCAAGCGCCTATCCAGCTTCGTGGCTGCCTGAATAAGCTCTTCCAAGGTCTCCGGGGTCTCCATCCTGGCTAACTCATCTTTTAGGAGTTCAGACAAGCCTTGACGGTACTGGTAGCGGAGAGCCGGCTCGTTCCAATTTGTGTCGGCCGCCCACTTGCGGAATTCCACCGTATAATCTTCGATGGGTCTTCTTCCTTGGGACAAGTGATGGAGAGTGGCTTCAGCGGTAGCCTTCCGTTGTGGATCATCATATAGTTGGGACATACCCTCGAAGAAGGTGTCTATGGAATTCAACATAGGACTTCCCTGTTCCATTAAGCCATGAGCCCAGGCCTGAGGTTCCTCTGACAGCAGTGAGATAGCAAAGCCCACTTTGACGATCTCTGATGCAAATGTCCGGGGTTGAAGGGCGAAGTATAGCGAACAGGCGTTTTTAAAAGACCTGAATCTTTTACGGTCTCCAGAGAACCGTTCGGGCGTAGGGACCCTGGGTTCAGGAAGTGCCATGACAACGGTAGGGCTGGCGGCGGCCTGGGGGAGTGCCCCTTCATTGCTGGGTGCCGGAGCTGCAGTGGTGGAAGGAAGTACTCCCGCAATCTGTTGGAGGCGGCTGTCCACTTGAGCATACCCCTCCTGTAGCTTCTGGACTGAGTCGGCCAGGGTGGAGACCTGTTGGCACAGGATCTCCAAAGGAGAGCGCGCTCTGTCGGCCTCAGACATCTGGCTGGTTAGTACTGTCAGGAGACTATACTTACCGAGGCCGAGATGCCGAGAGCGGCTCGCCCTTACGACCACGCGCACCCGACCCCTGGAGGTGATACAGGGAGTTGGGGGCACGCGGAGGCACGGGCTTCCGGAAGGGACTGGATTCCTGGAGGAAGTCCGTGTAACTGCAGACACCGGAGAAGCTGCAAACAAGAGGTTAGCTGAAACTGGGGTAACTGGCCAGAGCAAGTCCGTGTAACAGGCTGAGATCAGGGGTATCTGGCAGACAAGGGGTATCCGTAAAACAAGCAAAGGTCAGAGGTATCCAGCAAGCAGAGAGAGTGTCCGTTAAACGTAGCAGAGGTCAGGGTATCCAGCAAGCAGAGAGAGTATCCGTTAACTTAGCAGAGGTCTGGGGGTATTCAGCAGGCAGAGAGAGTGTCCGTTAAACGTAGCAGAGGTCAGGGTATCCAGCAAGCAGAGAGAGTATCCGTAAACTTAGCAGAGGTCTGGGGGTATCCGGCAGGCAGAGAGGGTATCCGTTTAGTAAGCAGAGGTCTGGGGGCAACAGTAGTCAGAGAGAGTATCACAGGGAATAAGTATATTGCAGGGTACAGGACAGGGCACAGCTGACGACTAACCAGCAACCCGACTGGGCGCTGGAGCTGTCAGAAGTAGCCCACCGGCGAGCGCGTCAGCGTGACGCGCCGCCGGGCACCCGCACGGCCACGGCGCGCACACGGGGACCGCCGTGCACCCGCGCGCGCCGCACAGCTGGGCCGCGAACGAGTGCACGGCGCAGCGTGAGTCCTCCGCGCATGCGCCGTGGAGCCCGGCGGACGGAGGCGGCTTGTGCCTCCTGACATAGTCACACCAGTGCACATTAATGCAGTCTGATCAGTGCCCATCAGCGCAGCCTCAAGAATGCCCATTAATGCAGCCACACCAATGCCCATTATTGCAGCCACACTAGTGTCAATTAATGCAGCCACACCAGTGCCCATTAATGCAGCCACACCAGTGGCCATCAGCGCAGCCACACCAGTGCCCATTAATGCAGCCTCATCAGTGCCCATCAGGGCAGCCACACCAGTGCCCATTAATGCAGCAAAACAAGTGCTCATTAATGCAGCCTGTTCAGTGCCCATCAGCGCAGCCTCATAAGTGCCTATCAATGTTAGTCCCCCCCAGTACCTGGTCTGCACAGCTTCTTCTACCTACGTCCCGGGTGCGGTGCTTGACCTGCAGGTGGTTTCTCTGGAGCTGGGAGCCCAGGACCAGCTGCCAGCTGTGCACTGCTGGTACATCTGGTACAGCCTCAACAGTGCCCATTAATGCAGCCACACCAATGCCCATTATTGCAGCCACACTAGTGCCCATTAATGCAGCCACACCAGTGCCCAATAATGCAGCCTCATCAGTGCCCATCAGCGCAGCCACACCAGTGCCCATTAATGCAGCCTCATCAGTGCCCATCAGCGCAGCCACACCAGTGCCCATTAACGCAGCCACACAAGTGCTCATTAATGCAGCCTGTTCAGTGCCCATCAGCGCAGCCTCATAAGTGCCCATAAATGTTAGTACCCCCCATTACCTGGTCTGCACAGCTTCTTCTACCTAGATCCTGGGTGTGGTGCTTGTCCTGCAGGTGGTTCCTCTGGAGCTGGGAGCCCAGGACCGGCTCCCAGCTGTGCACTGCTGGTACATCTGGTCCTCTCCCTTCCTCCTGGGCATCACAGAGCTGGGTAAATAGGGGGTGGAGGAAACTGGGGGTGGGGGGCGGGCGAGGTGAGTCGGCAGGGACTCCCAAATCCTGTCCACCAATTAGCTAATCTCCCGACTCCTGCTGTGTAGCTGTTTAGAACAAAAACTTCTCCGGGTCTCCCCTGTGTTCAGTGGGGGCTGGGGGACAGAGAACAGACTATTTCATCACTATTAGGCTTTAGGCGGATTAATCCGCAGCAGCGCTCCCGCCTCCCGTCCGGCTCCTGTGTACTGATATAGCACAGACTGGCCTTCAACTGTAGTTGTGCTGTGGATCAATTCACCCAAAGCTGAAAGTGATGAAATAGTCTGCTTTTTATCCCCGGGCCCCACTGGACACGGGGGCCCGGAGAAGTTTTTCTTCTAAACAGCTGCACAGCGGGAGATTAGCCTATTGGTGGGCAGGGTTTGGGAGTCCCCGCCCACTCTACCTCTGCTGTCACTGAAACCGGCCCACTGAGCCATCGGCCCGCCGGGAAACTCCCGGTAGTCTTGATGACCAGTACATGCCTGGTTTCAACACCACCTGAATGACATTGCATGTGCTAATCACTACATTTTATAAAAGCAGAACATCCCCCGTAGGAGCCGCTGGTGTATAGGGATCCCCCACCCTGCGCAGCCAGGCACTCCAAATTCCACAGAAAACAGTCCAGCAGCTTTGTTTTTTGTTTTTCTTTTGTTTATCAGGGGTATTGAACTTGGATGGGGATGGGATTGCCATGTAGTTGCCCACCCCATTAATTTATTCAGATCTTCTTGTGGAGAAATTATTGCCCTGCTTAGCTTTGCATACGCAGTTCATGAGGTAGACCACCCCTTTTGTACCGCAGTTGGCGAAGGTCCGTGGGACCAAGGTCTCGCCGTTAGGTAAAACCACAGTTCTGCTTTCATGGACCCAAGGGCACCGGGGACATTCCCCACATTTGAAGGTGCCGTTGGGGCCACTCCTTGGAGGTTTGGTGGGATTGTAATGACTGGCAGTTAGTTGGTCACGTAGTGACCGCGCTCTACGGAAAACCACTTCCGGTGTATGTCTGATATATTTGGTCAGTACGTGATGATCAGCCAAAAGGTGCCAGTGTTTAGTTAGAATGTTACGGAGTATATTGTGGTGTGCAGAATAGGTCGTGATAAGTCTTACAGTTTCTATGGGGGGGGAAGATTTATTGCCTTTAAATAGTAAAGAAGTCCGTGGGCGTGATAGGGACTTGTTAAATGCTTTACGCAGATTGGTGGAGGAATAACCTCGTCGTAAGAGGCGTTCGCGTAATGCTTTAGCCTGGCGTATGAAGTCACTGTGATGTGTACAATTCCTGCGTAGCCGTAAATATTGGGCATAAGGAATGCTCCGTACCAGGGGATTCGGATGAGCACTGGTGGCAAACAACAAGGTATTACCAGCCGTGGGTTTCCTGTAGAGGTCGGTGCCTAACGTTCCGTCAGGTTGTTTAATAATCAGTAAATCTAGGAAGGGGATTTGCTCAGTCTCAATTTTGAAAGTGAATTTGAGGTTTAGGTCATTGTTGTCCAGTTGACGTAAAAATTGTAGGAGTTTGTCCCTGGGACCCGTCCATACCATGAAAAGATCATCGATGAAACGATACCATAAAAGGATATTGTCTAAGGATTCTGTATATTGGTCATGAGCATGGATATGTCACTCCCAGCCGTCTAGGTATAAATTTGCATATGCTGGGGCACACGACTTCCCCATTGCAACACCTTGTATTTGTAAAAATAATTGATCATTGAAAGTAAAATAGTTTTTAGTCAATATAAAGTACAATAATGTCAGTATGAACTGATTCAAAGGCCAAGTGGTTGTATCTTGTTCAGCTAAGAAGGAACCAGCCGTCCGTACGCCCTGCTCGTGGGGGATACTGGAGTAAAGGGCCTCAATATCAACAGACACGAGTAGGGCGTCCGGAGGGATCTGGATTCCCTCAAGGTTTTGCAATAGGTCGGTGGTGTCCCTAATATAGGACGGGAGGCTGCGGACGTGGGGCATTAAAAAAGCGTCAACAAATTTGCTCGCGTTGTCTGTTAGAGAGCCTATCCCAGACACTATGGGTCTTCCCGGCGGGATATGCGCGGCTTTATGGGTCTTGGGTAGGGAATAGAAGGTAGGGGTGCAGGGAAATTTGGGGACCAGGAACTCCAAGGTGTCTTTGTCAATGAGGCCTATAATGTAGGCCTCAGTGCAAAGGGCCCGGAGTTCCTGTGCAAAGGAGGACATGTGTGTAGCAGAGATGGATCTATACCAATGTTTGTTATTAAGGATAGCAAGGCACATAGATTCGTATTGGTGTTTGGTCATCAGGACAATATTACCGCCCTTGTCCGATTGTTTGATCACGACATCAGCGCGTTGCTGCAAGGACCGAAGGGCTCGGATCTGACTAGGGTCGAGATTTGAGGGGAAGTCGGGCCATTTTTGTTTCTTGAGGTCACTGATAGTAGCTCGCAGAAAAGCCCATATCTCGGGGCAATATTGAGATCGGGGAATCTCCGAGATCGTAGACGGAAGGACTTGGGTAAAGGAATTTGTTTGGGGGTAACTGGAAAACCAGACCTATTAGATGCAGAGGGGGTAGGTGGAAGTATCCCTGCTACGGGTTCGCTTGAAGGGACAGTGTCGGGGGCCCCGCAATCTTGTGAGGACGCGGGGTCTCCGGTGTCACCTTCATCGAATAGGAGCATCAGGTCGCGGAGCGCCCTGAACTCCTCCATAGAGAAGCCTTTGGTACGCTCCGCGAGCTCACGCTCCAGTCCTAGGTTGACGCGATCCTTATCGTAAATAAACCTGAATGTTAAATTGCGTGCAAAAAGGTACAAGTCCTTAATTGTTTCAGTGACCTTGAGTGCATCAAGAGGACAAAAACCCAGACCTAACTGTAGCAACGAGATTTCCTCGCTGTTCAAAGTATAGGGGGTAAGATTTATGACATTACGGTCGGTGTGGTCTGGAGGGGAGGGTTTTGTTGGGACAGTGAGGGTTTCAGGACGTAAGCATCTAGATTGCTCTGTTGTTTTTTCAGATCTAAAAAAATGGCGTCCTCATTAATTTTCGTATATTTGTTTGTCATTAAAGTAGAATTTAGGATTTTGGGAATTGTGCCGTGCAGTGTGGAGTGACCAGTAGCCCCTTCTACGGGGATATTAGTATCATGTGGGGTTTGTGTAGGAAGTGCCTGAGTGGATCTCGGGCCTTTTGGGCCTTTTTTGTCTTTTTTAGGATTCGTTGGTGGGGTGTTACCCCCAAAACGAAGTCTCTTGCGTGATGAATTAAGTGCAGATGAAGTGTTGGGTTGGGTGGTACTTAGGGAGGATACAGTGGAGGATAAAGATGAATCTGATTCAATATCAGTAGTGAAGTTTCTATTGTTAGTACGAGGAGGGCCTCGTCTAACCCGGCCTCTCCCCGGCCAGTGGTAGGCCAGGCCCTCAGTAAAGGCAGCTTTATCCTTCCCAAATTTAATCTGTTTTTTAATGATAATATCCTTATTCATAATTTCCAAGCTTTCTCTAAGTTCTTTCCACTTAGTTTTGAAGGCCGTGTTGTCAGTCAAATGGGAGTATTCGGTGTTGAGTCGTTCGATGTCGTTGTCAAGCAGAGTCATATCAAGGGTGTATTGAGTAATAAGTAGTCCAATTAATTCAAGGCTGTTTTTAGTTAGGATATCTTCCCAAGTTTTCTTAAAGTCCACTGAGGGATCTTTAAGAGTGGGAAAGATCTGACCCCTTAAGCCCAAAGGGCAGACTTTTTCACTAACGTACAATTTGAAGTATTCGATATGCCAGTGTAAGTGTGACTTACGTTTAAGAAGTTTAGACATTCGCATAAAAAACGTTGAAATGTCATCATCAGTTTTATGTTCATTCAAACATGCGGTTTTAAGGTTGGACATAAAGCCCATCCAATCTGTGCCTAGAACATCCATGTTATACCTGACTGCCAACGGCGACCCCTAGAATGTGTTGTAATGACAGGATACCGAAGCTAGAAAACACATATAATAATGATTAAACAAAGTCAAAGCGAATATATAAAGGCGCTGCTAGCAGAATGTGTCGATGGCTGTTGCTGTTCACCCAGGGGCACAGAGGAATATGGGTGTGTTATCCACCCTGTGTATACTATGAAGAGAAAGCGCCTAGATCAAAAAAGTTGAATTACCAAATAAAAGTACCATCATCCCAAATGTCTAGTGCAAAAAAAGGGGCAGGAGGTAGGGAACGGCCGCAGTTAGCTGCTTCTGTCGGCCAGTATCTCAATACCCCATGCAAAGGAGAAAAAACCATAGGGGGGGGACTATTGCGGTACTAGGTATAACCAAGTATTTAGTAAGAAAAGGTAAAGAAGGAGGTAATAGTATAATAAAATTCAATTTTAATAGAAAACATAGTTAAAAGGTTATAACAGTGTCACATACAGTTGTAATTAAAAGCAGAAGCAGTAAATACAACCAATTGGATTACAACCCATAGTGATGGTGGACACAAATAAAGCTTGGATTCTCGACCGGTTTCGCGGTTTTCACCGCTTCCTCAGGAGAGCAATATCTGTGGTACAACATACAATGATTGTAGTAAATACACAATTCAAGAGATACATAGGAAAGTTATCGTTGCAGCAAACTCATTAGAAAGTACATTGAAATTACATACAATTTAAGTAAAAAAAGGATGAGCTCACCCGTTCAATAATTCTCTGTGGGTGTGTAAAGCCCCAAGTGGTTCCCCCTGCGGCGAACACAGGGTATAACAAACAGCCTCTGGATGGATAAATTTTGAATGATAGGATTATATAAGTCAATGGACTAGGGAATCAGTCAAAAGGAGGGATAGAATAAGGGGGTGCCAATAGTGAACCTCTAAAGTTTAAAGCCAGTGTGCGAGGGAAAGAAACGAGGGAAAAAGTGGAGGTGGATGATAATGGGGAGAAGGTGAAAGGGAGGGAGAAGGGGGGAGGGGGGGGAGGGAAAGGAAAGGGGAATAAAGAGGGGAGAAGGGAGCGGGGGGGGGGGAAGAGGGAAGGGAAAGGAAAGGGGGGGGGGATAGAGGGGATAAAGGAAGGAGGAAAGGGTGGTGAAGGAAAGAAAGGGGGGAAGGGGGGAAGAGGAAGGGAGGGAGGGGGAAGGGGAAGAGGGGGGGAAGGGGGGGGGGGAAAGAGAGGGGAGAAAGGGGGGTGGGAAAGGGGGGAAGAAGGGGGGAGAGAGGGGGGGGAGAGGAAAGGGAACTAGGAGGGGAGCAGTGAGGGGGGGGAGGGGGGAAATGGGGAAGAAAGGGAAGGAGGGGGGGAAAGGGGGGGAGGGGGGAGGGGGGGAGGAAGGGGGAAAAAGGGGGGGAAGGGAGGGAAGAGAGGGGAGAGAAGGGGGAGAGGAAGGGGAAAGGGAAGGGAAAGAGAGAGACAGTGGGGTCAGTGAAGGGAAAAGCCACTACTTAAATGGTGTAAAAAACAAAACAGGGTTAAGAAAGATTGCACACAGATGTAAAGAGCTGGCACTCACCCCTAGAATATTAATAAATTGCAGACGCATAGGCTGGAATGGATGAGGACCATATAACAAGGGATCATGTAGCAAACGAAATGGAGTCGCCAGCCGCTGTTAGGTTGGCAATAGGAACCCCCCCAGGTGGACTGGAAATATTGGTGTATACAGAGGGAGGTCACAGCAACAGCTGCAATCAAAAATTTGTAATAAAGTTACCATACCACAAAAGTCATATGGAAAGTTAACCCACCAGTAAAGAGCAATAAAAGAAACAAACTGGGGTTAAAGTTGCGAATTAGAAATAGTGTGGAATGGCAAGGGTATCAAAGAGGCACTCTGGTATAGCAATAAACAACCATACAGGAAACGTTGTATGAAAGGGCCATATACAAAGATTTGGTATTAAGCAGAGGTGCAGACAGGGAGGAAAATCTACCTGAGAGTAAGGGAAATGAAGGGGGAGGGGGGGCGGCAGCACTTACCCACAGCGGTGGTCCTCAGTTGGCACAGCGTCAGGAAGCTGTAGGCTCACATAGCGGCCTTGACCGGCCGCTATAAGAGCACCCCAACCCGGAAGTCAGGGACGGCGTGAAGGGCCGTCCCTGACGTCACCGGATCTGTTCGCCCGCACTGCGCAGGTGCAGTGCTGGGTGCTACTGCGCAAGCGCGCGCTCCTGTCAAAGGGAATCAAGTTCCCGGACATGGAGACACAAGCAGCCCTGAGGCTGCCAGGGCGAACATGTGTCCGCCACAGAGAGAGGACTCGAGGCGGAAAAAAGGGATAGGGATCCCCCACCCTGCGCAGCCAGGCACTCCAAATTCCACAGGAAACAGTCCAGCAGCTTTGTTTTTTGTTTTTCTTTTGTTTATTAGGGGTAGTGAACTTGGATGGGGATGGGATTGCCATGTAGTTGCCCACCCCATTAATTTATTCAGATCTTCTTGTGGAGAAATTATTGCCCTGCTTAGCTTTGTATCGTCCGCAAATACCAAAATCGAGCTGTTTACCCCATCCTCCAAATCGTTTAGGAATAAATTAAAAAGGATTGGTCCCAGCACAGAACCCTGGGGGACCCCGCTTTCCACACCAGATCATTCTGAGTACTCCCCATTTATCACCACCCTCTGAACTCGCCCCATTTCCAATTCATGTACTCACCCTATGGTCCATGCTAATAGACCTTAGTTTGTACGGTAAACGTTTATGGGAAACTGTATCAAATGCCTTTTAAAAATCCAGTTACACCACGTCTACGAGCCTTCCTTTATCTAGATGGCAACTCCCCTCCTCATAGAAGGTTAATAGATTGATTTGGCAAGAACGATTCTTCATGAATCCATGCTGATTACTGCTAATGATATCATTCTTATTACTAAAATCTTGTATATAGTCCCTTATCATCCCCTCCAAGAGCTTGCATACTATTGATGTTAGGCTAACTGGTCTGTAATTCCCAGGGATATATCTCAGCCCTTTTTTAAATATTGGTTCTACATTGGCTTTTCTCCAATCAGCTGGTACCATTCCAGTAAGTAGACTGTCCATAAAAATTAGGAACAATGGTCTGGCTATCGCTTGACTTAAGGACCCTCGGATGCAAGCCATCTGGTGCCAGTGACTTATTAATGTTACGTTTTTCAAGCCTAATTCTAATTCTGTCCTCTGTTAACCATGGAGGTGCTTCCTGTGACGTGTCATGAGGATAAACACTGCAGTTTTGGTTACTGGAGCCCCCCAATTCCCTCCTGAAGACTGAGAAGAAAAAATTCAAAACCTTCGCCATCTCCGTCTTTTGTAACCAGATTCCCTTCATCATTCTTTATGGGACCAATATTATCTGACCTCCGTTTCTTAGTATTTATATACCTAAAGAATTTCTTGTTTTTTTTTTACTCTACTCTGCTATGTGCCTTTCGTTCTTAAGGGCCCTAACTGCACCCTTACATTTCTTATTGCATTCTTGGTAAAGTTTGACTGAGAAAAGTGCCGCAAAGTCCTTCGGCAGTGCAGAGCATTTCAGGAGAGGAGGTAAAGTTGGGATCGCAGACATTCCCGGAGCTTCTTGTAAAGTCTGGACCCATTTGACTTGTCTGGCTCAGGGCGGCATTCACAGGCAATTTTACTCAGCAAAACTCTCAGCTAAATGTGCAAATGAGAGCAAGAGAATCTTAAATTCAACGGCGCTGTGCGACGAGCTGAGGAATCCCTCCACAGGGAGGTGAGAAGTCAGGTGTGAATGAAGATTAAATGCCTGACCACGAAATCATCCTGACTTTTAGCTATAAATAAGGCGTAGGTTCTTCACGGCTGGAGAGCACCATAAATAATACTTAACGATTTTCTGTCTGTCTCCTGAAGGAACCATTACGGGGTCTCCAAAAACAAAGGCGCCGTTTAGATGAATCCTAAATGGACTTTGATGGGATTCTGCAGCCAAACAAAAGAGGGAAAACATCCCATTCTCTGCATGGACCAGGGCCAATCAGCCGTCACTTGCATTGGGGCCCCCATCAATTACAACATTGTATATCCACTTCACTCTGAAGGGAGAGGCGCCTTTTTTTTATCCACCTGTAATTTTTTTTCTGCACCTGCTACTTGACACGGCATCTGAAGCACAAGGCTGTCAAAAGTGTACAAACATATCCGGATCTCCTTTCTCAATTCAGCAGGCTTGTCTTCTATGGAGAAGGGATTGGGACCCAACTGGACAGTATAACCATACAGGATAAGGTGAGAAGGGATTAAAGCAAAATAAAACAGAAGGTATTCCTTCTCTTTCTCAGCCGGCAGCACACAATGGTGGACACTAAGGCCAAGGCAAATGCCGCATCGAAGTCCAAGACAAGAGCCCCACCAAGGCCAAGAAGCTACCTCTGTAACTATCCAAGGGAGGTCTCCAGAATTCTTCAAGAGCTTAGGCGGTGGACTTAAAGTGTAAGCAAACCCCCCTATCGTTTAGCCAAGGAAGCTGCCATCTTTGCCTCTGTTTATTCTACAACTGCCATGATGCTGCACATGTGATCAGTTATGGCACCAGCCATTGGATGGTTTGACAGTTTGCTTGAGAGCACAACCAATGGGAGTGTTACATTTTCGGCACGTGCCGTAAATGAAACAGTTTTATGCAGGGCTTTTTTTCTCAGAGAATAGGTGAAGGAACTCAACCATGCCCACCACACACACATACCTGCCAAATGGCATAAAAATAGTAGCTCTTCCCTCTGCATACAACCCATCCCTCCACTGCCCTCATCTTCTCCCCCCTCCTTAAAAACATCACCATTTGCCACAAGTCTTACCTTTTGTTGAAATATTCAGCTGAAGCACCCATCCGGCTGTAGTGCCCCCCAGCTTACTAGACTATACCACAGACACTTACAAGGGAGATCATGCAGTAGGAGCATCAACAACTGGTCACCAGGGAAAAAATGGAGACCGCAGAGGGTGCAGCATACCATGCGCCCCCTACCGCCCATGACTGCACTGAACCCTGGGCACCTGTTCTGTATCTCCCTTGTCCCTGTCCTGCACTCAGTGGGATCTGCTTAGGAGATCTGACCTGTGGGAGCTACTGGTAGATAAGCTATCACTTGTAAAAGCAGAAGCTGGACTTCTGTGTTACCAAGTGATAGTGGTGAGCAGGGTACAAAAGACCTGAGCCAGAGGTGGTGGAACTGAGTTCCGCCTAGTTCCTGCTGAAAAAAAGCCCTGGTTTTATGGATGGGTTTACTTCTGCTTTAAGGCTTCATGTTCTGGTCCTAGATGGCAGAGGACATCTCCTTGGCTGTCTCAACGTTATTGTTGCCAAGCAGGTTTTGCTTGGGCATGAAGTGGTTGTTGTAGGATATGAAGGTGTCAACATTTCCCATGGGCTATATCATTTCAAGGTTAAAAAAGTCCAAAGTCAACCCCCGGAAGCCCGTCTGGCAGAGAAAAATGAGTGAAAACGTCCTTACACTTTTACAGGCCGTCAGTAAAGCCACTCTTGACGGTTAAACCTGATATGTAGAAGCAAAAAAGAGAAGAAGAAATAATCCACACAGACGCCGACCTCATCCTTCGGGTTAATTGATCTGCAATGTTTTAGTACAGCGTAAAGGACATGGCAGGTATCGGATGAAAAGTTCACTCCATAGTTTAAAAACTCTTCTTTAATGAAATGACCTTTCCGCGGCTGTCCGCGTTGTGTGAGATGCCTACTCTATGACAAAGCACTATGACGGAAGATCTCCACGGGCACAGAGGTCTAACGGGATTGATCATCGATGATGTCTGGCGGATGTGCAGCTGCGTACTCCCATTACATGGAAGTGGGAGAGCTATTTATAGCTTATGGCTATTTTTATATAAAAAAAGCAAAACTATAACGGTTTGGTTTTTATGAGTGGCTTTCCTGTCTTCTTACTAGCAATGAGCGAGATCATTTTGGTGAAATTTCAATCGCAGTTTCATTAATTAACCCTTTTGTTGCCATTTTGAGCCATTTTTACATTTTTTTTTCACACATTTAAAAAAAAAGTTTAGGCCTGAAGATTACCTAAAACCCCCAAAATGTTTGATATTTTCTGAAAGTAGAGAACCTGGAGAATAAAATAGTGGTACTTTTTTATATCACACAATATTAGCACGGTTTATTAATTGCAAAATTTTAGTAAAAATTACACAATATACAAAGTGCAATGGCAATTGCTCCAGAGCTAAGTGAATGAGGGAAAACTCTGTTTACTTCCATCATCCAATCAAAATGCTTTTTTTTTATTTTCCTTGCATGTGTTTGGATATTCTTTGCAAAGTGGAGCTTCACCTCATTTACTAAGCTCTGGCACAGCTGCACTTGGAAAGTGCACAGTCTATTTAGAAAATCAACCCTATTGGAAGGTGGAGGAGTCACTGCCTTCAGTGCCCTGACCCATTGGGTGGGGGTGGAACTACTGCCCTGACACATTGGGCAGGGGTGGAAAAAAATGCCCTGACACATTTGGCGGTGGTGGAAACACTGCCCTGACACTAAGGATGGGGTTGAAACCAGTGCCATGACACATTTGGTGGGGTTGAAACTAGTGCCCTGACACATTGGGTGGGAGTAGAACCAGTGCTCTGACGCATTGGGCAGGGGTGGAACCGCTGCCCTGACACATTGGGTGGGGGTGGGGACCACTGCCCTGACATATTGGGTGGGGGTGGAACCGCTACTCTGACACATTGGGGAGGGGTGGAACCGCTGTCCTGACACGTTGGGTTGGGAGGGGTGGAACCACTGTCCTGACACATTGTGTGGGGGTGGAACTAGGGCCCTGACAAATTGGGTGGGGGTGGAACCACTGCCCTGACACATTGGGTGGGGGTGGAACCGCTGTTCTGACACAATGGGTGGGGGTGGAACCGCTGTTCTGACACACTGGACGGGGGTGGAACCACTGTCCTGACACATTGGATGGGGGTGGAACCACTGCCCTGACACATTTTGTGGGGGTGGAACCACTGCCTTGACACATTGGGTGGTGGTGGAACCGCTGTTCTGACACATTGAGGCGTGGTGGAACCAGCACCCTGACACATTGGGTGGGGGTGGAACCGCTGTCCAGACACATTGGGTGGGGGTGGAACCAGTGCTCTGACGCATTGGGCGGGGGGTGGAACCGCTGCCCTAACACATTGAGTGGGGGGGCACTGTCCATACACATTGACACGCGGTGGATCCAGCGCCCTGACATATTAGGGGGGTGGAACCAGTGCTCTGGTGCATTAGGCAGGGGTGGAACCAGTGCCCTGACACATTTGGTGGGGCAGACCCACTGTTCCGACACAATGGGTGGGGGTGGAACCACTGCTCTGACACATTGGGGAGGGATGGAACCACTGTCCTCACACAATAGGCAAGGGTGGAACTGCTGCTCTGACACATTTGGTGGCGGTGGAACCACTGTCCTGACACATTGGGGAGGGGTGTAACCACTGTGGTTACACATTGGGTGGGGGTGGAACTAGTGCCCTGACACATTTGGTAGGGGTGGAACTGCTGCCCTGACACATTGTGTGGGGGTGGAACTAGTGCCCTGACACATTGGGTGGGGTTGGAACCGCTGTCCTGATGCATTGGGTGGGGGTGGAACCGCTGTCCTGACGCATTGGGTGGGGGTTGAACTGCTGTCCTGACACATTAGGTGGGGGTGGAACCGCTGTCCTGACACATTGCGTGGGGTTGGAACCGCTGTCCTGATGCATTGGGTGGGGGTGGAACTAGTGCCCTGACACATTTGGTGGGGGTGGAACTGCTGTCCTGACACATTGGGTGGGGGTGGAACCTCTGCCCTGACACATTGGGTGGGGTTGGAACCGCTGTCCTGATGCATTGGGTGGGGGTGGAACCGCTGTCCTGACGCATTGGGTGGGGGTGGAACCGCTGTCCTGACGCATTGGGTGGGGGTTGAACTGCTGTCCTGACACATTGGGTGGGGGTGGAACCGCTGTCCTGACACATTGCGTGGGGTTGGAACCGCTGTCCTGATGCATTGGGTGGGGGTGGAACTAGTGCCCTGACACATTTGGTGGGGGTGGAACTGCTGTCCTGACACATTGGGTGGGGGTGGAACCTCTGCCCTGACACATTGGGTGGGGTTGGAACCGCTGTCCTGATGCATTGGGTGGGGGTGGAACCGCTGTCCTGACGCATTGGGTGGGGGTGGAACTGCTGTCCTGACACATTGGGTGGGGGTGGAACCGCTGTCCTGACACATTGGGTGGGGGGGCACTGTCCATACACATTGACACGCGGTGGATCCAGCGCCCTGACATATTAGGTGGGTGGAACCAGTGCTCTGGTGCATTAGGCAGGGGTGGAACCAGTGCCCTGACACATTTGGTGGGGTAGACCCACTGTTCCGACACAATGGGTGGGGGTGGAACCACTGCTCTGACACATTGGGGAGGGATGGAACCACTGTCCTCACACAATAGGCAAGGGTGGAACTGCTGCTCTGACACATTTGGTGGCGGTGGAACCACTGTCCTGACACATTGGGGAGGGGTGTAACCACTGTGGTTACACATTGGGTGGGGGTGGAACTAGTGCCCTGACTCATTTGGTAGGGGTGGAACTGCTGCCCTGACACATTGTGTGGGGGTGGAACTAGTGCCCTGACACATTGGGTGGGGTTGGAACCGCTGTCCTGATGCATTGGGTGGGGGTGGAACCGCTGTCCTGACGCATTGGGTGGGGGTTGAACTGCTGTCCTGACACATTGGGTGGGGGTGGAACCGCTGTCCTGACACATTGCGTTGGGTTGGAACTGCTGTCCTGATGCATTGGGTGGGGGTGGAACTAGTGCCCTGACACATTTGGTGGGGGTGGAACTGCTGTCCTGACACATTGGGTGGGGGTGGAACCTCTGCCCTGACACATTGGGTGGGGTTGGAACCGCTGTCCTGATGCATTGGGTGGGGGTGGAACCGCTGTCCTGACGCATTGGGTGCGGGTGGAACTGCTGTCCTGACACATTGGGTGGGGGTGGAACCGCTGTCCTGACACATTGGGTGGGGGTGGAACCACTGTCCTGACACATTGTGTGGGGGTGGAACCGCTGTCCTGATGCATTGGGTGGGGGTGGAACCGCTGTCCTGACGCATTGGGTGGGGGTGGAACTGCTGTCCTGACACATTGGGTCGGGGTGGAACCGCTGTCCTGACACATTGGGTGGGGGTGGAACCACTGTCCTGATGCATTGGGTGGGGGTGGAACAGCTGTCCTGACACATTGGGTGGGGTGGAACAGCTGTCCTGATGCATTGGGTGGGGGTGGAACCGCTGTCCTGATGCATTTGGTGGGGGTGGAACCACTGCCCTGACATGTTGAAAGGGGGCTGTAACTTCTCTTAAATTGCAGCAATAATGAAATTTTGCAGTGAAATTTATTGGAGGCAATTGAAATTAAAGAGTAGCTCCACTTTTCTTGAGAAAAAAAAATCCCCTCTGGATGATCAATATACATTTCAAGGATTTTATCAAAATTTGTTGCACTTTCCTACCTGTTTCTGCTCTGAATAAATAGTTGTTTTCTCCACTATGTCCTTTGAATATTGCTTCTAAATGGGAGTGACTCATTTGTTATAATCACCTGGTGCATAGTCTATGTTCTGATGAGAAAATTTGCAGGGTTTGCATCCCTTTAGAAGTGATAAATCCTTAGAGAGTATCTCACCAAAAATGACATTTTTGTTGCAGAAGATGCCAAAAACTGCACTAGTATCTTGTGCAGAGTTCTTCATCCTAATATCTGTGTACAGAGCGCCTCCAGGAGGCCATATTGTATTTTACAGAAAATTACAGAGCTGCAGATTAAAAAGGAAAGGTAATTTTTCTTCTTCACTGATGTGCACTGATGAGGCTGCACTGATAGGCACTGATCGGCTGCACTGATGGGCACTGATGAGGCTGCACTGATGTGCACTGATGAGGCTGCACTGATGGTCACTGATGGGGCTGCACTGATGGACACTGATGAGGCTGCACTGATGGAAACTATTAGGCTGCACTGATAGACACAGATAAGGCTGCACTAATGAGGCTGCACTGATGGGCACTGATAGGCTGCACTGATAGACACAGATAAGGCTGCACTGATGGGCACTGATGAGACTGCACTGATGGACACTGATGGGGCTGCACTGATGGACACTGATGAGGCTGCACTGATGGATACTGTTAGGCTGCACTGATAGACACAGATAAGGCTGCACTGATGGGCACTGATGAGACTGCACTAATGGGCACTGATGAGGCTGCACTGATGGGCACTGATAGGCTGCACTGATGGACACTGATAGGCTGCACTGATGGACACTGATAGGCTGCACTGGTGTGCACTGATGAGGCTGCACTGATGGGCACTGATGAGGCTGCACTGATGGACACTGATGAGGCTGCACTGATGGACATTGATGAGGCTGCACTGATGGACACTGATGAGGCTGCACTGATGTGCACTGATGAGGCTGCACTGATGGGCACTGATAGGCTGCACTGATGTGCACTGATGAGGCTGCACTGATGGGCACTGATGAGGCTGCACTGATGGGCACTGATGAGGCTGCACTGATGGACACTGATGAGGCTGCACTGATGGACATTGATGAGGCTGCACTGATGGACACTGATGAGGCTGCACTGATGTGCACTGATGAGGCTGCACTGATGGGCACTGATGGGGCTGCACTGATGGACACTGATAGGCTGCACTGATATGCACTGATGAGGCTGCACTGATGGGCACTGATGGGGCTGCACTGATAGACACAGATAAGGCTGCACTGATGGTCACTGATGAGACTGCACTGATGGGCACTGATGGTCACTGATCTGGAAGCACTGACGAGGCGGCACTGATGAGGCGACACTGATGGGGCTGCACTAATAATCAGGGCACTGATTAACAGTATAAACAATGTAATCACTGTGCCCTATCAGACTTGCTGGTTCTTGGCTCTCCTTTCCTCGCACAGAGACAGCCTGTGAGGACAGGGGAGCCGATAACCAGCAAGTCTGTTTACATGTGACCAGCTTTGATTGGATACAGTTGATCACATGATAAAGGGCCGCTGTGATCGGCTTTTTATTCCAAAGAACACAGCGATCACAGAGCGTGCTGGATGTGCCCCCCCCAGGGGGACCGGAGAACTGGAGAGCAGGGATTTCGGCTATAGCGCGGGCAGGAACAGGTTAAGGTGGTTTTTAAGGGTACAATGCACATTAAATGTCCCCGGATGGTTACAGAAGCTTTTTTCACCTATTATGGACAGGTTCTTAGTAAATAAACAGTGAAAAAAAGTCAAATAAAAAATCTAAAGCCACATTACACAAAAATTAAATAACCTTAAAAAAAAAAAAAAACTAACAAAAAAATCCAATCCAATTCTTTCCTATATACACCTCCTGAAGGAAAACGCTCCCTCTAAATAACGAACAAAAGAATAGATTTTTTTTTAAGCAAACTTGGCAGCTCAGTAAATGATACATTTGTCGTGTTTTTACTGAAAAAATCAATTAAAGTGAAATCCTTCCACTAATCCCCGGCATGTAGGCAGCCGGACACATAGCCTTCTGATCTCTCACTAATTAGCATCCTTGCTTTATAGTCTGCGGAGAAATCTCACCTACATGTCCAGGACTCGGGAATCCCACAAAGGATTTCCTACTTATGTTCTTCCGAGAATCTCCACCTTTGGAAGACCTCTGACCTCAGCCGTAAATTAGTGTTCAATGTCCCCGTGTGTTTTATTCTTCTTATTTACAGATAAAAGTAATCATTCATCAGTTGTTGGATGATTCTCTTTATCCCCACAAACACTCTGGACCCTACCAAAGAACATTATCATTGAATAGGAAACGAGAAAAGCCGATCCGGGTGAGCGAGTCTCTGGTTCATCCCCCCACACACACACTAGTCAGGTGCTAGCTCAGCTCGCCTGCTGTGCAACATAAGGAAATCATTCCGGACGGCGGCACTTCCAAAAATCCTTTTATTGAAGCTTCATATGACAAGTGGTTGACAGGTGGAGCAGGGGACAAAGAGGTAGACGCGTTTCGCGCAAATGTTAGCGCTTAGTCATTACTATTGTTATTGAATAATATTCATATTGTATTATATAGGGATGAGTCCGATGTTCGAGTCGGCATGGGCACCCTGACCGGCCTACAGAGCCCCATACATAACAAACTGGGTTTCCACTGTGTGTGTCAGAACCAGCATTAACTTTTTTCAGCATTTGAGCTCCAGTAGCTCTTCTATTGGCTACATGGGCCAGCCTTCGTTCTCCACATGCATCAGTGAGCCTTGGCCGTCTATGACCCTCAATGGTTTTTCTTTCTTGGACCACTTTTGGTCGGTCCTGACCACGGCAGACCGAGAACATCCCACAAGAGCTGCAGTTTTGGAGTTGCTCTAACCAAGTGATCTAGCCATTATAGTTTGGCCCTTTAAAGTTAAAGTCCCAAGGTATGGAATACATGGCCTTACCAGACCATAAATTCATTTAAAGTCCCTAAAAATCACTTCTATCTGTAAACAGTTTGGCCCTTGTCAAAGTCACTCAAATCCTTACACATGCCCACTTGTTCTGCTTGCAATCAATGTTATTCGATTGACCTCTCACTTGTGGTCATAAGCATAGGTGCATTGCATTAGGGTGTGCACCCCAAAGCTCAAACACACACTACTCACTACTACTCACATCACTCACCATGTTCATTCAGAAAGGGAAGGGGCTGATAAATACATATTTACTTCCCTCACTCATCCTAAAACATCTCCGCAGCAACAGCCGGCAGGAGAGGAGAGGAGGGAAGCCAGAAGTGCTGCAGAGTGAAGGAGTGGGGAGCCAAGGCAGTAGGGGGAATCTGTACTGCACAGGGTGATTAGGGTGTGCCTGGGCACACCCGGCACACCCTGTGCGCACGCCTATGGTCATAAGATCGGTTTATATGTTTGCATTACTCGGTGCACCGTAAGAAATGAGGCAAGAACATTTTTACTGATAAAATAATACTATGGAAGAACCGAACACATAACACCCCCCCCCCCCCCCCCCAATTCGGTTCGCAGCAGAACATGTGAACAGGCAAAAAATTTGTTCGAACACCGTTAAAGTCTATGGGACACGAACGTGAAAAATCAAAAGTGCTAATTTTAAGGGTTAATATGCAAGTTATTGTCATAAAAAGGGTTTGGGGACCCGGGTCCTGCCCCAGGGGACATGGATCAATGCAAAAAAAGTTTTAAAAACGGAAATTTTTTCGGGAGCAGTGATTTTAATAATGCTTAAAGTGAAACAATAAAAGTGAAATATTCCTTTAAATTTCGTACCTGGGGGGTGTCTATAGTATGCCTGTAAAGTGGCGCATGTTTCCCGTGTTTAGAACAATCCCTGCACAAAATGACATTTCTAAAGGAAAAAAAAGTCATTTAAAACTGCTCACGGCTGTAATGAATTGTCGGGTCCTGGCAATACAGATAAAAGTCATTGAAAAAAACGTCATGGGATCCCCCTCAGTCCATTACCAGGCGCTTTGGGTCTAGTATGAATAATAAGGGGAACCCCGAACCAAAATTTAAAAAAAAAATTGTGTGGGGGTCCCCCCCAAATTCCATACCAGGCCCTTGAGGTCTGGTATGGATATTAAGGGGAACCCTGCGCCAATTTTTTTTTTTTTTAAATGGCGTAGGGGTCCCCCTCAAAATTCATACCAGACCTGAGAATTTAAGGGGAAGCCCACGCCAAATTTTTTTTAAAAATGGCGTGGGGTCCCCCCAAAAATCCATACAAGACCCTTATCCATTCATGCAACCTGGCAGGCCGCAGTAAAAGAGGGGGGACCAGAGAGCACCCCTCCTCCTAAACCATACCAGGCCCCATGCCCTCAACATGGGGAGGATGCTTTGGGGTAGCCCCCCAAAGCACCTTGCCCGGTGGTTGTGGGGGTCTGTGGGCGGGGGGCTTTAACAAGGGGACCCTCAAATCCCGCCTACCTGTTTGAAATGGTAACGGGTACATTGTACCCCTACCATTTCACAAAAAAGTGTTAAAAAACCACAAGACACACCTTCTGACAGGTCCTTTATTAAAAAATACAAAAATTAAAATGTCCCAAGTCCATTCATCTTCCTCTATGGCTCCGCCGACAGACCGAAAAATGAAATAAAAAAGGTCCGCCTCCATGGGAGGCATCCGCCTTATGACGCTTCAGCGCGATGACAAGCGTCACAAGGCGGGTACCTCCCATGGAGGCGGATCTTTTTTATTTTATTTTTCGGTCCGTCAGCGGAGCCATAAAAGAAGATAAATGGACTTCGTGGGACATTTTTATTTTTTTAATTTTTAATAAAGGACTTTTTCAAAGGTGTGTCTTGTTTTTTTAACACTTTGACACTTTTTTTGTGAAATGGTACGGGTACAATGTACCCATTACCATTCCAAACAGGAGGGGCGAGATCTGGGGGTCCCCCTGTTAAAGGGGGCTTCCAGACTCCGATAAGCCCCCCGCCCGCAGACCCCCACAACCACCGGGCAAGGGTTGTGGGGATAAGCCCCTTGTCCCTATCAACATGGGGACAAGGTGCTTTTTGGGGGCTACCCCAAAGCACCCTCCCCATGTTGGGGGCATGTGGCCTGGTACGGTTCATGAGGGGGGGGCGCTCTCTCATCCCCCCTCTTTTCCTGCGGCCTGCCAGGTTGCGTGCTCGGATAAGGGTCTGGTATGAATTTTTAGGGGGACCCCCACGCCATTTTTTCAAAAATTTTGGTGCGGGATTCCCCTTAAAATCCATACCAGATCTTAAGGGTCTGGTATGGATTTTGAGGGGGACCCCTACACCATATTTAAAAAAAAAAAAATTGGAGCAGTGTTCCCCTTAATATCCATACCAGACCTGAAGGGCCTGGTATGGAATTTGGGGGAACCCTCACGCAGTTTTGTTTTTAAATTTTGGTTCGGAGTTCCCTTTAATATTCATACCAGACTCAAAGGGCCTAGTAATGGACTGGGGGGGTCCCATGCTGTTTTTTTCAATGGCTTTTATCTGTATTGCCAGGTCCCGTGAAAAAAAACGGCATGGGATCCCCCCAGTCCATTACCAGGCGCTTTGGGTCTGGTATGAATATTAAGGGGAACCCCGAACCAAAATTAAAGAAAAAAAATTGTGTAGGGGTCCCCCCAAATTCCATACCAGGCCCTTCAGGTCATGTATTGCATTGATACATGTCCCCTGGGGCAGGACCCGGGTCCCCAAACACTTTTTACGACAATAACTTAAAATGAGCACTTTTGATTTTTCACGTGCGTGTCCCATAGCCTTTAACGGTGTTCTTTTTCCCTGGTCGCATGTGCGGGGTGGGGTGGGGGTGTTCGGCTCATCTCTAGTATTATATTATCAGTAAAAATTTTCTTGCATCATTTTTTACGGTGCACCGAGTAACGCAAACATATAAACCGATCTGATGACGACAAGTGAGAGGTCAATTGAATAACATTGATTACAAGCAGAACAAGTGGACATGTGTAAGGATTTGAGTGACTTTGACAAGGGCCAGACTGTAATGGCAAGATGACCTGGTCAGAGCAACTCCAAAACTGCAGCTCTTGTGGGATGTTCTCGGTCTGCCATGATCAGGACCGACCAAAAGTGGTCCAAGAAAGAAAAACCATTGAGGGTCATAGGCGGCCGGCCAGTGCTCACTGATGCATGTGGAGAACGAAGGCTTTCCCATGTAGCCAATAGAAGAGCTACTGGAGCTCAAATGCTGGTTCTGATAGAACGATGTCAGAACACACAGTGGAAACCCAGTTTGTTATGTATGGGGCTCCGTAACCACAGACTAGTCAGGGTGCCCATGCTGACCCGTGTTCACAGCCAAAGGAGACTACAATAGGCATGTGAGCAAAATAAGTAGACCACGGAGCAATGGACTAGGGTGGCCAGGTTTGATGAATTCAAGAATGGTTTGAGGAACACAAGTTTGAAGTGTTGACTTGGCCTCCAAATTCTCCAGTCCAATTGATCATCTGTGAGATGGTATGGATAACAAGTCCGATCAGTAGCGCCCTATGCATTGTGGGCGCACAGGCGCCCCCCACCCCCAACACCTCCACCGCCCTCCCTATCCATCTGCCCGGCCCCTTTCGGGCACATGAATTCCTATGGCAGGGGGTGCGGGGGGGTGTTTTTTTGAAGCACCTGATTAGAGTTAGAGGCTCTAATAGGCTTCAAAATAGGATGGGCTCAGGGCACAGAGAGTGCACTCCGATCCCACCCAATTGTGTGACTATAGTGAATGAATTTTTGCTATTTTCACACTACAGTTACTCCCCGCCAATCAGGAGGCAGGTCAGTGAGACCTGTTTCCCTTTTGGCGAAAGCGCCAGGTGATCCTAATGGATGCCTAGCACTGTGGAAGAGGAAACACGCACGCTGGAGCCGGACCCGCCGCTGTAGCTGCCTGGAGGACACAGCAGAAGAGGATAGGAGGACACACAGCCTGCCGCATAGTAAGCACCGGACCTCCGGGGGGGGTGGGTGGGTTGCTGGCTGACAGTGCTGCGAACCCCGCGGCCGCCCCTGGTGGGGGGAGAAGGGGGTAGTGCTGGTTGTTTGCTGCCCCCCCCAGAAGAAAAGCCCACTGAGTCCAATCCATGTAGACCTCACCTCACCACTTGCAGGACTTAAAGGATCTGTTGGTGCATTGTGCGTGGGCATTGGCTCGCAAGTGGTTAAAAAAAAAAATATAAAAAATCAAGAAGGAAAGAAAGAAAAAGAAAGAGAGAAAAAATTACACAAACCACAGTACAGTTTATTCATGTGCAAAGCTTAACAAATCCTAAAGCTGAGCTGGAATTGACTTCAAGCGTTTATGAAATCTTTTTTTCACAGCATGATCCATAATGGTATGGGCAGCCACCTCACTGGTCTGATGATTGCTCTACGCGTTGGTGTAACAGTAAAGAACGTGATGCTATAGAGCATTATGTTGTTCCTGTATAGGTGCGAGGGACATTTTTCTGTAAAATTTCACTCATTTTGTGAAATACTATGGATTAAATGTGGAAAGTGAAAATAAACAATGGTATTTTAAGGCTTTAAATGGCTCCTGAAATAAAATAAAATGAAAATCTCCCTCGTTGGACTCATTATTCCCCCTTTTTGACTGGAACAAAAGTAAAAATAAAAATAGAGAAAGGTCATTTTTTTATTCCAAGCAAAATTTACCTAAGCAGCTCAATAAGCAAAACTGAACATTTCTGTTTGGTAAAAATCCACCAACTGTGAAACTTCAAATTTGAAGTCGAACATTTTTGAAAATGCTTCCTTTACATTCTACTATAATTTAAGAGTTGTTTTATAAACTCCTTGATGACTTGTTCAGTCTGTAGCTATGGACCATTTGGACAGGTACTCTTCAGCAAGTGTTCTCAGGTATAACAAAAATCAATTGGTTGGCTTACATTTCCCAGGGTCGATCACTGGTGCTCAGGCAAGATAAGGATAGTAAAGACAATGCTTCTTAGGGGCATTTTGGGCCTGTTCAGAATGGTTGTTTGGTAGGTGTTGCATGACTGCAAAATATGGTGCACCTATGTTGGGTTTAAAGGTGGCCATAAGTCCATTTCAGACAGATCAGTAGATGATGTTGGGAACATAAGCCTATGAAGACAGTGTTGATAAAGACATTACCCCATAGATAAGTAGAGGAGTCTCCATAAGCCCCCCTCCTTCCACCTCTATGGACAAGAACACCTGGGTGGTGCGGACCTAAAGCTGGACCAAAAGAAGCCTTCAGAAGGTAGGACTAGAGATGGTTAGGCCTGGAAAAAAAAATGAAAAAGTGGGGAAAAAATGTTCTTGTTTTTTTCAAAGCCATTTATTGGGGGGTTGTTTCTGGAAAAAATTGGAAAAGGAAAAGAAGTGTTAAAATTTGTATCTTTCAATGATAAATAATATAATCATGACATGGTATACTATTCAACCTATGTAGAAAAATCGCCCCTCAACCCTATCCAGTTTATGTGATTAACATGTATAAGTTGGCCTCAGCCTTGCACCACACCACACGCCATGTCCTCTGACATCTTTCACCCCACCTAACGGGGCTTAGTCATAGAGGTCTATTCAACTTATATAACACGAAGACCTTAATGCAGTGGTTCTCAACCTGGGGGGGTCGAATGATGATTTGCCACTGAATCCTGGGCTGTCCTGAAGACCACACCGCTCTCCCAGACTTTTCGCAGCCGCCCAGCTGGGCTGTTCCTGGAGCCCGCGGCCACCCACTCAGCCTCTTCGCAGCCGCCCATTCAGTTCATGGCATGGCTGGGAGCAGAGACTAGAGGTCAGCTGACTGGTGAGGAATGTGAAGTGGGAGGGGCTGGAGGAGACCCTATCTCCTGATTTCAGCATAGGTGTCACTGCTGCAAGACACCACAAAGCCGGAGACACAGTGAGTAACACTACCTGTGATTGTAGTTGCCATTAAAAGTCCCCACTACAGTTCCCAGATCAGCAGATGACCTTCATCAAGAGCACCTAAGTTGGCTGATCAGAACTCCCCCCAGTACTGCCACTCATCCCATTCCCCCCACCAAGGAGTAAGAGAAGGAATAAAAATAGAGAATACATGGAAGGGAGAGGAAAAGGGGGGGGGGACAAAGAAAAAGGGAAAGAAAGAATAAGAGAAAGAACACGAAAGACGGCTAGAGAGAGGGATGGGGAAAAAAAACAAGAAATTAGGATAGAGATAAAAGGGAAAGATAGGAGAACAAAGAGAAAGAGGGGTACATCCTAAAATGTATAAGGGGTTTTATTACTGTACGAGTGGAAGGGAATCAGGGAGCGCTAAATGTCTGCGTGTTAGGGGCGCAGGTTACTTGTCTTGTCTTGGGTGCTGACAACCCACGCTACAAAAATAATTTTACTGTTAGGGGTCCCCACAACTCGGGAAATTTTATCAAGGGGGTCACGGCAATATAAGGTTGAGAAACACTGCCTTAATGAAAGATTTCTGAGACTTTATGTAAAGTCTTAAATTATTGCAAGTTCTCTCAGCTGAAGATAAGCCGATTCTGGAATACAATTCAAGTAACACTGTATTTCTCAATGCAGCTCTCAAACAAGAGAACAATGCATTTCTGTCACTAGGGGGCACTGCGGGGGAAATACTCCAGTTCAGTTTGCTTGTGGGCTGCATCTTGTTCCTCCTACAGTTGGGTGATTGTTGGGATACATTAGATGATTTTCTGTCCTCTCAGGTCTTAAAGTGGAGTTCCAACCCAAAAAAGAATAAAAATTAGTAATGTGTTTAAAAAAAAATAAAAAAAAACATTTGGAGAAAATTTTTTTTTACTCAGCTCTAAATGCCTGTTGCTAGGGGGTCCCTCATAGTCTGCCTCCTTCGGTGCCTGGGCTGCTGACGTCACTTCCCTCGGCGCAGGAAGGGAGATCGCCTCTCCACCCTCCCTCTCGTCAATCATCTGGGACACGTGACCGGTCCCAGATAATTGCGGGGCCAGTGACATTGCAGGATATAAATGATCCTGCACATAACCTAGTGATCTGACATCCTAATAGTGAAAATATAACAATGATATAAATTGATATTCAAAAATGTTTCTAAACAATAGTGAAAAATAGCGTAATTAAATAAGTGAAAAAAGTCCATAAACAAGAGTGATCCAATGCTTCAAAAATATTGTGTAGATGAAAGCTGCAAAAAGTTGACAGTTAATCCGGTGAGTTAAAACGCTGACACCACACCAATGTGCTCACCAAACTCTCACCTCATGGGCATAAATGAAATGCCTTTGTAAATCCACTGGGAGCAGCCTCGATTCCCAGATCCAAGATCAACAGTAATTGGTTCTTGATTAAAAGATTATACCCCTAAAGACCGATGTTACGATCCACATGCAAGGTAAATAAGCCTGCAATAGTGTATTACCAAGATAACCAAATTTATTAAGTAAAATACCTGCTTATATGAAAGCAGCAGCAAGCGCGCCAAACAGAGACAAATGGTTGGCGTTTCACACCACCTCGTACGTCACTTCCGCTCCGTGGTGTACTTTCAGCCACGCCCTACGCGTTACGTCACGTGACTTCCTCAGGGGACCGGATTGGCTGTTGTAACATTCTATTTATATCATCGGTACAGGAAGCGGGTTTGACACCATTTTGAAGAAGCCCAAGGGCTTTAGTAAGAATAACAAGATGGTGGCCATTTTCCTTAAGATAAAATGTTGCTTTGTAATATTTAAATAAAGTTCATTGATAAAATAATAAAACTAAATATTAAGTTGGCCATTATGACTTCCAGATTGTAATACTAAAGAATGATCACTGGGAAAATTAGATAAATGAAGAAATGACAATCCAATGATGCATAGCGGCCACATGTTGCCTATATCCAACAACTATACACACTAGAAATATGGTTACTACTATGATGAGACCTTCTCTTTAATGATTAAATAAATCTTAAAAATAATAATAAAATTGTGTATATATAAAATATACATGTATACTATAAAAAGTAAATAGATAAAAAATGTGTAGAAAATCCACATATAGAATTGAATATAATAACAAGGCTTCATAAAGAACTCCCTAAAAGCCTCAAAATGCTGATACACATGGAATATATTAAAGCCAGCCTTCAAGGAACAGACGAGTGATTTTCCAGAAAAACTCATTTAAATTATTAAAAAATATTGGCTATAAAAAATTATTATAGTGCACACCGGAAATGAGATATGTGGTTTACACACAGGCAGATATTTAATCAACTTAATAATAACTGATTAAACCGTTTAGATCAAAGTCTACATTCAACCCATCAGGTACAAGTGTTCTCATCTCATGTATCCACTTCGATTCTTTCTGACTCAGAGATCTCACTTTATGGTCACCTCTCCATGATTTATTGTATTTCTCTATCCCCCAAAACAATAAGTGGGCTGGGTCATTATTATGGACTAAGGCAAAATGCCTAGATACATTATGTTTTGGGCACCCTTTAATAATATTTTGCACATGGTCTTTAATTCTGACTTTCAATGCCCTTTTAGTTCTCCCTACATATTGTAATTTACAAGAGCATTGTAAAACATATATAGCCCCTTCTGTATGGCAACTAATGAAGTCTCTAAAAGGATATACACTTCCTGTACTACTGGCTTCAAATTCCTACTTTTTGCCTTGAAATTTCTTGGAATGTTGGCATGCAAAACAATAGTTACAAGGAAAGAAACCCTTACCAGTAAAAAAAAAGAAAATTGGTTCTTGGAGGGTGGTTCAACTACGTTCTTGACAATTAAATCTCTCAATGTTGTTGCCCGTTTATATATAATAACTGGCTTCTCAGGTAAGATACTCTGTAGATGTCTATCACCTTTAAGGATGTGCCAGTGTTTCTTAAATATTTTTTCCACATCCTTATATTGTAGAACAAGAACAAGAGCTGGTGCTTCTGAAAGTTGTATTTTTTTCATTCCATATATCATTTGTTTTCTGTCCATTACTTGCAACGATTCAATTTATTTTTCAATGTACTGTTGAGTATATCCTTTCTTAATAAATCTTTTACCAATAAAGTCTGCCTGAGTCATATAGTAAGAATCCTTGGTGCAATTACGCTGGATTCTGACTAGCTGACCCTTGGGAATATTGAACAGCCAAGGCTTGAAGTCACAACTTGTAATAGGTAAATGATAATTTCTTGCTACGTCTTTAAAGTGAGTCTTCGTAGTTAATTTGTCACCTTAAATAGCAATTTCCAAATCCAGGAACTCTATGGATTTTGCATCAATTTTCCACGTGAGTGCTATATTCCTGTCGTTTTGATTCAAATTGCATAGGAATTTTTCCAGTGATTCTTTACTACCTTTCCATATTATTATGACATCATCAATAAACCTCTTATATAGTCCTAGTTCACATGGTGGATTCTTATGGACCGCCTCTTCTTCCCACTGGGACATAAAGGCATTAGCCACACTAGGGCAATTCGGGAACGAGATATCTTGCTTCCTTAGCATTCAATACTTCCTTCTTAACACCCAAATGTACAATTTGCTCCAGCTCTTTTCTACATTGCATTGTTGGATTCCCCAGTAATTTTATATACAAAGAGGTGTCTTGTAATTGACGACTGATTTCTTTCTGATATTTCTGTTTTGTCTGGATCACCACTCCTCCACCCTTGTCTGCTGGACGTATTACTATGTCTTTTCTGGCAACTAAGGAACGTATACCCTTTTTAATATGTATTGGGTCATTAATTTTCTTAAATAATATTTTGAAGCATTGGATCACTCTTGTTTATAGACTTTTTTCACTTATTTAATTACGCTTTTTTTCACTATTGTTTATGAACATTTTTTAATATCAATTTATATCATTGTTATATTTTCACTATTAGGATGTCAGATCACTAGGTTATGCGCAGGATCATTTATATATTTATTTATGTTTTATTGGTGTATTTGTGAACACTATTAGGTCTTGCAGCATTTCCATTTTTATTATTTTCATTTTATCTAATTCACTTAGTAGCGCAGAGGACTATTACAAATAATTTTCACTATATCACCTTTGCAGCCTCTATGGAAGTTTTTACCTTTATGGAACATAGAGATGTTAATGTGGATGAAATATTTTGTACTCAAACTAAAACCAATAGTGATTTAGAAAGTTTAGCATGCAAATTAGGACACACCATGGAGAAAAAAGTAAGACTATGGTGGGACACTAATACTTTTAAACGGTACCTTAGAGAAAATATAGTACCCAGAAGATTGAGATGGGAATTACCCCCTAACGATGGCCTTATGGATAAGGAATCCATCAAAGAATGGTATGAATTTTTTAATAGTAAAAGTTTAGAGGGTCTGAGATTCATTCCGAAGAGGAAACAAAGGAAAATTAGGAATATAGATCAAATTGGAACCCCACAAGGAAGCCACAGAATTCAGCAGACTAGTGAATCAACCTAATGGCTAAGGATCTAGAGGTCCAACAAAGAAAGATGAAGAAGCATCAAAGAGATAGCTCAGATAACAAGGCGGATCAGATCTTTAAATGGCAAAGTAGGCTGGTGGAACCAGTGTCAATTTCAGCCTATTCTACACCAGAACGAGAAGTAATAATCCAACAACCGGAGGCTAGTACCTCCCACCAGTCCTTACCATACAATGGACATAATAGGGAAGTGTGTCCACATACACATAGATCAAATTATGAACAACGTGAACATCAGAATAACTGGCAATACACTCCTAGAAATTCACAGAAAAAAACCTTTTAAAAAACCTTTTAAGAAGCCGTATCACAATGGGGGGTACAATCAAAGACCCCACAATGAGAGACCTTATAATGAAGGAACATATAGAGATAATAGAGGACCACCCTATCATAATCAACAAGAAAGACATGAAGGAAGCACAATACCCACACACAATAGGTTTGATCCCATCAGAAATTATATTGAACCCAACTCTTATTATCGCCAACCATATTATGAGCAGGAACGACAGAAGTTGGATTTTTTAGACAGAGGACGGAGGGAACAGTCCCTGAGGAGGAAACAAGAGAAATCTCATCGTTCCCCAAGGAGGCAACCACAAGAATCGCATCATTCCCCAAGCAGAAGACCCCAAGAGGAAAGAGTAAGAAGAACTCCAGAATGAAGAGGGGATGTAGATCGGGAAAGAGACTCCAAAAGAAAAAGAGAACAATGGGTGAGGGAGTCTTCAATCTGAGTGGACAAGTGTTGAACACTGATGAGTTTGCAGTGCTTGACAAAGGTTTGAAGTATGCTCCTACAAAAAATCCAAATACATTTGACACTTACATCGGGATATGGAAGTATGTAAGGAAAATCAACATCAAGAAGGCAATTTTGAGTAATCCACAGACAAGGGGAACTACTTTGCTTCCCAATCGAGGTACGGTAGAATGTCGTACACTATGGAATAGATTTCTTTACAACCCTCAGGTACATGATAATCAGCATATTGAAGTGTTTAAAAAATTGGTATTACAGGATCTGAACCAATTGAAGATTAAGAAAATTAATGACCCAATACATATTAAAAAGGGTATACATTCCTTAGTTGCCAGAAAAGACGTAGTAATACGTCCAGCGACCAAGGGTGGAGGAGTGGTGATCCAGACAAAACAGAAATATCAGGAAGAAATCAATCATCAATTACAAGACACCTCTACCTATATAAAATTACTGGGAAATCCAAGAATGCAATGTAGAAAAGAGCTGGAGCAAATTGTACATTTGGGTGTTAAGAAGGATATATTGAATGCCAAGGAACCAAGATATCTCGTTCCCGAATCGTGTAGATCCAGTAATTTACACCATTCCTAAAATTCATAAAGACAAGGAAAATCCACCAGGTAGACCCATTGTCAATGGGATCAATTCCCTGACATCAAGAATGGGCCAATACATCGATAACTTTATCTAACCGGCCATCCAACATACTACAGCCTATTTAAGAGACACTAAGCATGTCCTTCAATTATTGGAATTACCACCAGTATTAGAGGGAAGAACCCTACTGGCAACTGTGGATGTTTCATCCCTCTATACAATTATAAAACACCATCAGGCATGTGAAGCCACTAAATGGGTTTTGAGAAAACACAGTAAACTTAAATGCATGCAGAAAAAATTTCCTATTAAATACATTGATTTTTCTCTTAAAAACAATTTTTTTTGGCATGACCAAGCCTATTATAGGCAAGCCGCCGGCATAGCCATGGGTGCGAAATTTGCCCCTAGTGTAGCTAATGCCTTTATGGCCCAGTGTGAAGAAGAAGCGGTCCATAAGAATCCACCATGTGAACTAGGACTATATAAGAGTTTTATCGATGATGTAATAATAATATGGAATGGTAGTAAAGAATCACTTGAAAAATTCCTATGCAATTTGAGTCAAAACGACAGGAATATAGCACTCACGTAGTATTGATGCAAAATCTATAGATTTCCTGGATTTGGAAATTGCTATTGTGAGTGACAAATTAACTATAAAGACTCACTTTAAAGATGTAGCAAGAAATAGCTATTTACATATTACAAGTTGTCATTTCAAGCCTTGGCTGTTCAATATTCCCAAGGGTCAGCTATGACTCAGGTAAACTTTATTGGTAAAAGATTTATTAAGAAAGGATATACTCAACAGTACATTGAAAAATAAATTGAATCGGTGCAAGTAATGGACAGAAAACAAATGATATATGGAATGAAAAAAATACAACAACTTTCAGAAGCACCAGCTCTTGTTCTTGACTACAATGTCCAATATAAGGATGTGGAAAAAATATTTAAGAAACACTGGCACATACTTAAAAGTGATAGACATCATATCAACAGAGTATCTTACCTGAGAAGCCATTTATTATATATAAACAGGCAACAACATTGAAAGATTTAATTGTCAAGAACGTAGTTGAACCACCCTCTAAGAACCAATTTTCTTTTTTTTTTACTGGTAAGGGTTTCTTTCCTTGTAAATATTGTTTAGCATGCCAACATTCCAACAAATTTCAAGGCAAAAAGAAGGAATTTAAAGCCACTAGTACAGAAAGTGTATATCCTCTTAGAGACTTCATTAGTTGCCATACAGAAGGGGCTGTATATGTTTTACAATGCTCTTGTAAATTACAATATGTAGGGAGAATTAAAAGGGCATTGAAAGTCAGAATTAAAGAACATGTGCAAAATATTATTAAAGGGTGCCCAAAACATATTGTATTTAGGCATTTTGCCTTAGTCCATAATAATGACCCAGCCCACTTATTGTTTTGGGGGATAGAGAGATACAATAAATCATGGAGAGGTGACCATAAAGTGAGATCTCTGAGTCAGGAAGAATCAAAGTGGATACATGAGATGAGAACTCTTATACCTGATGGGTTGAATGTAGACTTCGATATCTCATTCCCGAATTGCCCTAGTGTGGCTAATGCCTTTATGGCCCAGTGGGAAGAAGAGGCGGTCCATAAGAATCCACCATGTGAACTAGGACTATATAAGAGGTTTATCGATGATGTAATAATAATATGGAAAAGTAGTAAAGAATCACTGGAAAAATTCCTATGCAATTTGTATCAAAACGACAGGAATATAGCACTCATGTGGAAAATTGATGCAAAATCCATAGAGTTCCTGGATTTGGAAATTGCTATTTAAGGTGACAAATTAACTATGAAGACTCACTTTAAAGACGTAGCAAGAAATGATCATTTACCTATTACAAGTTGTCACTTCAAGCCTTGGCTGTTCAATATTCCCAAGGGTCAGCTAGTCAGAATCAAGCATAATTGCACCAAGGATTCTGACTATATGACTCAGGCAGACTTTATTGGTAAAAGATATATTAAGAAAGGATATACTCAACAGTACATTGAAAAATAAATTGAATCGGTGCAAGTAATGGACAGAAAACAAATGATATATGGAATGAAAAAAATACAACAACTTTCAGAAGCACAGGTCTTGTTCTTGACTACAATATCCAATATAAGGATGTGGAAAAAATATTTAGGAAACACTGGCACATCCTTAAAGGTGACAGACATCTACAGAGTATCTTACCTGAGAAGCCAGTTATTATATATAAACAGGCAACAACATTGAGAGATTAAATTGTCAAGAGCGTAGTTGAACCACCCTCCAAGAACCAATTTTCTTTTATTTACTGGTAAAGGTTTCTTTCCTTGTAAATATTGTTTAGCATGCCAACATTCCAGGAAATTTCAAGGCAAAAAGCAGGAATTTGAAGCCAGTAGTACAGGAAGTGTATATCCTATTAGAGACTTCATTAGTTGCCATACAAAAGGGGCTGTATATGTTTTACAATGCTCTTGTAAATTACAATATGTAGGGAGAACTAGAAGGGGATTGAAAGTCAGAATTAAAGAACATGTGCAAAATATTATTAAAGGGTGCCCAAAACATAATGTATCTAGACATTTCGCCTTAGTCCATAATAATGACCCAGCCCACTTATTGTTTTGGGGGATAGAGAGATACTATAAATCATGGAGAGGTGACCATAAAGTGAGATCTCTGAGTCAGAAATAATCGAAGTGGATACATGAGATGAGAACACTTGTACCTGATGGGTTGAATGTAGACTTCGATCTAAACTGTTTCATCAGTGATTATTAAGTTGATTAAATATCTGCCTGTGTGTAAACCTCATATCTCATTTCCGGTGTGCACTATAATCATTTTTTATAGCCAATATTTTCCAGAAAAAATGAGTTTTTCTGGAAAATCACTCGTCTGTTCCTTGAAGGCTGGCTTAAATATATTCCATGTGTATCAGCATTTTGAGGCTTTTAGGTAGGCTTTATGAAGCCTTGTTATTATATTCGATTCTATATGTGGATTTTCTACACATTTTTTATCTATTTACTTTTTATAGTATACATGTATATTTTATATATACACAATTTTATTATTATTTTTAAGATTTATCTAATCAATAAAGAGCAGGTCTCATCATAGTAGCAACCATATTTCTAGTGTTTATAGTTGTTGGATATAGGCAACATGTGGCCGCTATGCATCATTGCATTGTCATTTCTTCATTTATCTAATCTTCCCAGAGGTCATTCTTTATTGCATTATTGCATTCTGGAAGTCATAATGGCCAGCTTAATATTTAGTTTTTTTATTTTATCAATTAACTTTATTTAAATATTACAAAGCAACATTTTATCTTAAGGAAAATGGCCGCCGTCTTGTTATTCTTACTAAAGCCGTTGGGCTTCTTCAAAATGGTGTCAAATCCGCTTCCTGTCCCCATGATGTAAATAGAATGTGACAACAGCCAATCCGGTCCCCTGAGGAAGTCACGTCACGTGACGTAACGCGCAGGGCGTGGCTGGAAGTACAACGCGGACCGGAAGTGACGTACGAGGTGCCGTGAAATGCCGACCATTTGTCTTTGTTTGGCGCGCTTGCTGCTGCTTTCATGTAAGCAGGTATTTTATAAATTTGGTTATCTTGGTAATACACTATTGGAGGCTTATTTACCTTGCATGTGGATCGTAACATCGGTCTTGAGGGGTATAATATTTTAATCAAGAACCAATTACTGTTGATCTTGGATCCGGAAATCGAGGCTGCTCTCAGTGGATTTACAAAGGCATTTCATTTATGCCCATGAAGTGAGTTCTGTGAGCACATTGGTGTTGTGTCAGCGTTTTAACTCACCAGATTAACTGTCAACTTTTTGCAACTTTCATCTACACAATATTTTGAAGCATTGGATCACTCTTGTTTATGGACTTTTTTCACTTATTTAATTACGCTTTTTTTCACTATTGTTTATGAACATTTTTCAATATCAATTTTTATCATTGTTATATTTTCACTATTAGGATGTCAGATCACTAGGTTATGCGCAGGATCATATATATATTTTCTTTATGTTTTATTGGTGTATTTGCGAACACTATTAGGTCTTGCAGCATTTCCATTTTTATTATTATTTTCATTTTATCTAATTCATTTAGGACTATTACAAATAATTTTTTCAATATTTTTTACTTTTTTGCTATAAAACACATCCAATAAAAAAAATGAAAAAAATCAAATTTCTTCATCAAATTAGGCCAATATGTATTCTTCTACATATTTTTTGTAAAAAAAAATCCCAATAAGCGTATATTAATTGGTTTGCGCACAAGTTATAGCATCTACAAGCTATGAGATGTTTTTAATTATTTATTTATTTTTTACTAATAATGGCGGCGATCAGCAGCTTATTGCGGGGCTGTAATATTGCAGCGAACAGTCGGACACTAACTGACACTTTTGACACTTTTTGGGGACCAGTGACACCAGTGTAGGACCAGAAATATGCACTGTCACTGTTCTAATGGCACTGGCAGAGAAGGGGTTAAACATCAGGGGCGATCAAAGGGTTAACTGTGTGCCTAGCCAGTGTACTATGAGAGGTGCTTTTACTAGGGGAAGGCATGGATCCTTGTCACTGCTTTGCAGGAACACAGGATCCACGCCTACTGACTGATCGGTGATCTGCCTTGTTTACATAGGCAGATTGCCATTCTGGCTCTCTGCCCAGGGCTGTCTTTAACATTGATTGGACCCTGGGCAGACATATTCTTAGGCCTTCCCGAATCCACTTGTCAACTTTTTTGGGGCAGTGCAGGGCTCAAGAGGCAGCTGTTTTGGGCCCCACAACAATGACTGGGCCCGGGCCAGCTGCCCCTTTTGCCCCTGTGTTAAAGATGGCCCTGTCTCTGCCTAACGATCAGCGGGTGCCGGCGGACAGCGGGAGCGGGTCGCAGGTACCGCGATTGAGCGCCCCAGACCTGGAAGTTTCAGATAACGTACTAGGTACCTTGTCATCCTATAAGTAAGTTATACGGGTGGCAAGTGGCTAGGTAGGACTATTTCTGCATATCCAGTTGCCCACTGGCTGTCTATGGCCAGGTGGTTTTTCCTTTGTTGGATGTTTACTGCATATTTTCCATTCAGTAATTCTTATTCCTGAACAGAGGCAGAGAAAAAACACACTTGGATTTCTTCAGAATAACAGAAGGTTTGAACAGAGTTGGGAAGGATTAGAACTTCTGACAGGTTCTACTGCTACCCAAGGATCCATTGGAAAGATTTATCCCCTCTTCCTGCCCTGCTGACAACGGTTGTCTATGTTGCTTTGGGAAAGTAATAGCTTCCCGACTGCATTTCCCAAGAAAGTGCTGTTACAGACAGGATCTCTAGGACGTGAGTTATTTTGTGGTCCAGTTTGGCCTTCTACGCCTGAATTCCAGCCCTGGTGTTCCCTACATCTCAGGTTTGGCAGTTACCTGCACACCCCTTGAAGTCGTGTTCGGAGGTCCTGATTCCGTGGAGTTCTGTCGACTTGTCGATCCCGGCATCCTTGTCTTAATGTCTCGTTGTCGCTGACATTCGAGTCCACCTGTTCCGGTAAGAGTAGATATACTTCCCTTTTTCGGTTGAAGATGTACCACCCCTGATGCTCTCTATGCCGGACAGTGCAGGGCTGTGTTTTGGCCTAGGCCGACAAGGCCTAGGCCTAGGGCGGCACTTTGCGGGGAGCGTCAAAATGGGCCGCCCCCCCCACCCGTCTTGCCGATTCCCGGCTCCCGCCTCCCGCACACATGCAGCCCACGGCGGCTGGTGTTCTGCTCTCAGCAAGACACCGGCTTTCTGTAGCGGCGCCACTGTGTATGGGCGTGCTTGGCAGAGGGTGGAGGCGTGTATCTCACGCCCCCCACTCTCTGACAAGCACGCCCATACAGTGCGGCGCCGCTACAGAAAGCCGGTGTCTTGCCGAGAGAAGAACACCAGCCGCCGTGGGCTGCATGTGTGCGGGAGGCGGGAGCCGGGAATCGGCAAGACTGGTGGGGGGGCTTTTTCTCATGCGGGGGGGGCGGCGTGTGTCATTCGCGCCCCCATTACAGCAGGTGACAGGTGAAGCCTTAAGCTCCACCTACCCTCCCCTGCACTGCTTTCCTGCAGTGAATCGTCTCCTCTGCTCTGGGGTGGGATCTGGCTGTGACGTCAGAGGAGGAGAGAGAGGAGCACGAGGGAAACCCCCAGGACAGCAGGTACAATGATTGAAAAAATTATAACAGTGTTTTGGGCACTGGCAGTGGCAGCATTTGATGGGCACAGTGTTAGCATTTGATGGGCACAGTGTTAGCATTTGATGGGCACAGTGTTTTCATTTGATGGGCACAGTGGCAGCATTTGATGGGCACAGTGGCAGCATTTGATGGGCACAGTGGCTACGTTTGGGCACAGTGGCAGCATTTGATGGGCACAGTGGCAGCATTTGATGGGCACAGTGGCAGCAATTGATGGGCACAGTGGCTGCAATTGATGGGCACAGTGGCTGCATTTGATGGGTACAGTGGCAGCATTTGATGGGTACAGTGGCAGCATTTGATGGGGTACAGTGGCTGAGTTTGATGGGGCACAGTGGCTGAGTTTGATGGGGCACAGTGGCTAAGTTTGATGGGGCACAATGGCTGAGTTTGATGGGGCACAGTGGCTGAGTTTGATGGGGCACAGTGGCTGCGTTTGATGGGGCACAGTGGCTGCGTTTGATGGGGCACAGTGGCTGAGTTTGATGGGGCACAGTGGCTGAGTTTGATGACTCAGTGGCAGAGTTTGATGGGGCACAGTGGCAGCATTAGATGGCACAAAGGTGGCAATTGATGGGCACAGTGGCGACAATTGATGGGCACAGTGGCTGTGTTTGATGGGGCACAGTGGCTGAGTTTGATGGGGCATAGTGAGGCTGCGTTTGATGGCACAGTGGCTGCGTTTGATGGCACAGTGGCTGCGTTTGATGGGCACAGTGAGACCCCCCCCGTGACAGCATTACAACTCAGCAGCTACAAATACTGTAGCTGCTTACGTTTAATATTAGGACACTTACCTATCCAGGGATCCAGCGATGTTGACACCTCAACCGATTTTCGGATTGGCTCTCGGGTTTTGCCACTATCATTCATGGTAAGGGAAACCGACCGGTTCCCTACTGCACATGTGCGAAGCGTGTTGCACTTTCTGAATGGCCCAGTGGAGGAAGGAGGAGGGGGGCAAACTTCAGAGGGGACAGCGCAGTCTCCAGGAAGGGGGGAAGGGTACCTGTCAGAAACGTGAAACGTGAAAGGTGCCAAATAAGCCTAAAGAGGAAGGGGTGTGGTTTACAGATGATAGGGTGGGTCTTAAACAGGAAGGGGTGTGGCCTCGGCAGGATGGGGTGGGTCGTATTTAAATTAGGGGGGTGCATGCATTTAGTCAGGCCTAGGGCAGCACAAAACCTAAATACACCACTGGGACAGTGCCAGTGTACTCCATCCCTTATTAGCCCCTATTCGGTGGTGGACTCACAGCGGTCCTTTCTAGGACCTTTTCACATTTCCATTTTTCTTTTTGTATGATTGATTTTCGTACCATTCATGTGCATATAGACATATGTGTTTATTCTTTAGCTCTACACTATTTATCATTCAGTTATTCTTATTGCATTTTAATAGGTAAAGATTTACATAAATGCATCAATGTAACAAATGTAGCAGAGTTGGCTTGCTATGAGTCAACCAGGTTCATGTGTCAGAAGAATCATATATTAATCTTAATTAATACTGAAGCGACGCTAAATCTAGAAAGTACATATTTGGAAAAAAATGTACCAAAACATTGACAGAGAAAATAAAAGAGAAAGTATTAGTCCGAACAAGAACATGAGTGTATAGCTCAGTCGAAAGTGCCAGGTCTATGTAGTTGGGAAGAGCAAAATGACGCCATGGTAGAACTACAGTCCCTCAGGTGAAGGTGAATAGGTCTCCAAAGCATACAGAAAATGGCATGGAGAAGGAAAGAGTTGGAGGGGGGAGGGGGGGGGGGGGTGTTGGTATAAAAAGGAAAAGAGGAAAGATGGAGGGAGGCAGTCGATGATGGTGAAGGAAGATGAGAATGTCGAGCTGCAACCAGCAGAGCACCCTTTTTCTCTATACTTGTTGGCTCACCTCAATCCTGGAGATGACGGATAAGAGATCGAAATACACTTATTGAAGTTTATTATCTCTACATACAGTATAGCAATATATATTATACGCTTCTCCTAATTAGAACTATTACTAAGAACACTGAACGCATGTATTCGAGAAAAAAAAAAAACCCATTAAGACTGCATGGTTAGCCTAAAACTACTAGTTACCAGAGAAACAAAGAAAATTAGATTTCTAAAGGTTTTGCTCGTTGAAATACAAGAAAAAAGTGAAAGCAACCCAATGGAAATACCTGAAAAAGTATAAAAAAAAAACATTTACATTGACTCTTTTAGTCGCCTCGTTGCATTAGACAAAAAGCCAGATTCATACAAAAGCAGCACCAAAGGATTCTGGGGTATTAAGTGGGAGACATTCCGAGAGCGTCAAATGCATTCATGTTAGTGAATCCTTGAAGTCTAAGTCTTCATGACCAACCTGAAAGGTTGTTCAAGGAGGTTGCTTTTAATACTCTCCAGCTGCATGAACCCTAATGACATATTCAATGAAAATATATACACGTGCGTCATTACTTATGTTGGCTTTTTTCTCTTTCTCACACAATAGAGTGAATGAACATCTCTTGTGGTGTTCTATAAGATCTATAAGATTTTTTCAGTGATTGATCTACACCAGCCATTCTCAACCTGGGTCCCATGGAAATTTACTGCTGTGATGTGGTCATACCGTGGATTTTGAAGATCCATGGTACACTGGCAATATCTGCTTTTTCAGAGGTGGCTAGTGGCTGATTCACCTACCTTTTGATAGTGCCTGCAAAATTCTGAGGCCAACACCATTTGGCAGAACCAGCAGCGTGACACCTTAGATCTTTTTAGATGTCTGTAATGATGGCATTTTGACAACCACCGAGAGGGGCCCACAGTGTGTTGGCGATATATGCTTTGTCCATGGACCCCTAGGGTTCTTCTAGAGGACATACATCAAACACAAGGACCATGGATTGAATCTGGCCCGCCAGGCCTTGTCATGGGGCCCTTGCACCCGGTTTTGCAGCCGGGACGTGGAGGAACTCCCTCTACCACCAACCCACCAACGGCTCTCACCCTCCGCTCCGCACTATCACTTGTAAACACAGAAGCCTTCTGTGTTTACAAGTGACAGCTTTGCTCTCAGCGGCATCCAGAATGAACAGATCCCTTCACGCCCTCACGGCGGTGAAGACATTATATTTCGGCATTATATTTCAACATTTCTGGCAACGTTGTATCGGACTACTACTGTCTGTCAAGGTTGTCATATTTTACTACTACCGGATACCTGCAATCTACATATATATGTATTAGTATTGTCATTATATTTTGTTTTTATGGATCTATCCTTTCAGGGATGACCCCAATAGCCTTATTACCTGGAGGTATTGACCACGAAGTGCGGACTCAGCATGGCATGTATTGTGCGTTTTGGTCTCCCATTAGTCAGGACTCCTCAGATGGCCACTAGTTAGATATATTTTTGCTGTTATGTTTTTTATTTTTCCTCCCCCTGTTCCCCCCTCCCCAACAACCCAACATTGGCGCCCATAAGCTGCAAAGATTTTATAGATATCTAGCATCTGAACCATCAAAAGCAAATCCAGAACCGGCCTCTGCTGTTGTTTATTCCAATCGTAAAACACTTTTCTCTCGGAAAGGAGCTTCAGATCTGCGCAGAACTCTTTTGATGTTATGAAGAGCTTGACTCACAGCCCATCATCTCCGCCATCCAAACCAAAGGAAGCTCTCCGTACCCCGACATGGAATATTTGTTTTAGAAGTGATTATGAGTCCTCCCAGCTGTGAGAACATAGGATCCCTTCATCTCTGGAGAAAAAGAGAGGAACGGGACAAAGTGTTTACTCTCTTAACCTCAAACTATCCTTATCCTGAAAATTATTAGCAAAAAATGACTTACAAGGCGATAAAAATACCGCACTGTCCATATACAGGCAGGCAAAATAAAGAAGAGTTTGCCAAAGTAATGGTAATCTCTAATAGTAAAAAAAACCCTATTAAACACTGACGCATTTCAGGGAGCTTAGAGTTTAACCACTTAAAGTCCGCCCGTGTGTACATGGCATTACACTAAAGGCCTACCTTGAAGAGGTAACTACTTCAAAAGCGTGTCCTCTGCTAAGGTTTGTGTAGCACCCTCTACCTTTAGGTAGGTGCTAGAATAGGATTTTCTGGGTTTAAAGCTTTCCGTGTAGGAAAATTTAGCCAGGCCCGTGCTTTAGGTTGAGCCTGGTTGTTTTGATTTGGGACTGGGAGTGTTTAGTGTAGTGGTGGGTGTGACCACCTGTGCTCTGATTTAGAGGCGCCTCCCCTGCTTTTAGGAAGATTGTTCTGGAACAGAGGTTGGACCTGCGGTTTGAGTTGCATGCAGCTCATGTGAGGAGCTCTGACCAATTATTACCATTTGCTATTGGCAGGGGGCAGGCCTCCCATATAAGCTGAGGTCACATGCTGCCAGGGAGGAGTTCTGACGATGCAGCAAAAGGAGAATGGAGTCATAGGTAGCTGCCGCAGGGCGTCCCCATGTGAAGGGGGGGGGGGCGCGCCGAGCGCGGAGGAGGGATGGAGGAGCTGCTAGGATGTATTCCTGGATAAAGATCTTCACCATGGAGTTGGTGTCAAGCTGCTGTGACCGGGGAACACAGGACTTGCACACAGGAGGAAATCAGTGAAGGAGAAGCAACAGTAGGATCGAGAAGAGTAGATCAACGTTCTGTGACTGGGGAACACAGAACTTGCCCTTTTTGGAGAAGGTCAGTGTGAACAAAGCAAGAGGAGAATTGTTGAGAGTAGTGCAGAATGCTGTGGCCTGGGAACGCAGCGTTTGCAGTTATGGACTGGCTGGGAACAGTAGTCCGCCTATTACCATGTGCTAAGCCGTCGGGGAGAGGTATCGAGTATCTCTGGCCTGGTAAAGCACTTTGGTAATACCTACCAAGAGACTGTGTAGCTACCAAATTCACTGAGCCACTGGGGAGAGGTGTTGCATGCCTCTGGCTTATTGATTTGTTAAAGCCACGCCATTCAGAGACTTTACTACAGTAACAAAGTACAGCCAGCAAGCTGGGGTTATCCAGAGTGATCCCTTCTTGTTCTATTGGAAGTGAAGCAACAGTAATGTAACAGTTTTGCAGTGGAGGATTTGTACAAGAAGAGAGGAATTCAGAGGAGTGATATTCTGCAGGAGTCAGTGCAGAGGAGGAGGAGCAATAGTCTGCAGAGGAGATGTGCAGAGGAAATAGACTGTGAATGTTAGACGTGCATCATGTCAAGGCTAAAGCTGCTAATCAATGTCTTACTAATGTGATGACAACTCAATAAGTTCCATGGGCATCCCATATCTTCCTTTACTCCAACCAAGTTGTATCCCGCAATAAACGCAACAAAACTACGCAAATGACTGCTCATTGTCTCAAGTGATATATGGGGGTCTGGCAGCAGGGTGATTTGGTGGATTGTTTGTCAGTGGTGCTCACACCATTTGCACTAGTTTGGCAGTATCCCATATCTCACCCTATACCCTATCCAAGTTCTTCAAACAATAAATCCTAAAAATACAGTTTCTGCCTGGCTATTGACGGAGAATGTGGTGTGTGCCTGGCTGCTGTGCACCCAATAGGGAAATAGAACCTTGGAGAAACACCAAGACTTGTCTTAGGGTCTGCAACACATATCTGTCCTGAAAGGCCCCCCCGGTGGTCTTTTGGTTTGAGAGCTGCCTCACCAAGTCATTGACCTTCAAGATGTGAAAGGGCCTTATAGAAGGAGACTAAACACTGAGGATCTAATGCCACCAAAATCCACCCCTCCCCCTCTTTGACTACAACAGCCTCCCTTCTTCTGCGAAGGAGAGACTTTCCCCAAGATTTTGGAGTCTGTGGGAATAAATGAGGATAGGTACTGATGCTAGATGGGAAGACATGGCCAGCAATAGGCATTACATTTCATTCCAAACGTATTCAGTAGGTTTGAGGTCGGGTCTCTGTGCAGAACACTCGAGTTCCTCCACAACAAACTGATTCAACTATGTCTTTATGGAGCTGGCTTTATACTCAGGGGTACAGTCATGCTGGAACAGAAAAGGACCCTTCACCGAACTGTTACCACAAGGTTGGAAGAGCACAGTTGTCTTGTATGATGTAGTATTATCAGTAATCTTTATGGGAGACATCTGAACTCAAACACTTGGAGGGGGGTCTTTGACCATATAATAGGTGTGATAGTCAGCTTTCCTCAGACCTTCGGCCATATAGTAAATATAGAGACGGGTACAGCTCATCCCAACTGCTCCAGCTGAAGGGGCACCTTCCTTGCTACCCTTCCAAAGTATATGTTTGGATTTGAACACCTCAAAGTCTATATAAAAAGGCAAATCTGAATTTATGCTAAAGAAATCCAGGACTGTTTATCGATTGATCCATTGAGCAGAAAATCATTTGACCAAGAAATTGACCAACAAGTCTGGAGAGCATTGTGTTGAAGGTGTGGACGGCTGTAGGATGTATTACAACATACAATCGAACCAAGTAATGAGGGATTACAGCGTCTCGCTCATTAACACACCACACTGATGTATCCCAGTTTGCACAATGTTTTCTCTGTAGAGAAATCGCGGATTAATTAGGCCAGGTGAAGACGGGAATGTGACTTGTTAGACACACCAGCCCTGCTCGGCAGGATAGCACTCTCTTATATTGTATGTTTGCTTTTCTCCGTCTAACAAGGCTCTCATTTCACCCACTTCCCCCTCAGCAGTCTTTTATATACTCAGTAATATATCGGCCTTAATCCCTTCACCATAATGAAAATGAGCTCATTTTCCGCAGTCATCCCCTGATTAGTTTTAATGGGTCTGATTAATGTGACCCGAGATCTTACTTTTTTATGAAGTAGTTAAACCAGCCTACATTTCTGGGAGATATTTACAGAGGTAATACAGAGGCTGCTAGCTAGAAGAGCGCGGGACTAAGATATATGAGAGAGGCTTGATGTGATGAGTATGAATGAAATGGAGGTTAGAAGGAGAGGAGAGAGAGAGAAGAGGAGAGGAAAGAGAGGAGAGGAGAGAGAGGAGAGGAGAGGAGAGAGAGGAGAGAGGGAGAGAGAGAGGAGAGAGAGGAGAGGAGAGGAGAGGAGAGAGAGAAGGAGAGAGAGAGAGAGAGAGAGAGAGAGAGAGAGAGAGAGAAGAGAGAAGAGAGAGGAGAGGAGAAAGAGGAGAGGAGAGAGAGGAGAGAGGAGAGGGGGAGGGAGAGAGAAAGAGAGAGGAGAGGAGAGAGAGAGATGAGAGGAGAGAGAGAGAGAGAGAGAGAGAGAGAGAGAGAGAGAGAGGAGAGGAGAGAGAGAGGAGAGGAGAGGAGAGAGAGAGATGAGAGAGAAGGAGAAAGAGAGGAGAGGAGAGAGAGAGGAGAGGAGAGAGAGAGGGAGAGAGAGAAGAGAGAGGAGAGGAGAGAGAGATAGGAGAGGAGAAGGAGAGGAGAGAGAGAGATGAGAGGAGAGAGAGAGGGAGAGAGAGAGGAGAGGGAGAGAGGAGAGGAGAGAGAGAAGGAGGGAGGGAGAGAGAGAGAGAGAGAGAGGGGGAGAGGGAGGAAAAGAGAGAGAGAGAGGAGAGGCGAGAGAGGAGAGAGAGAGTAGAGAAAAAGAGAGAGAGATGGAGAGAGGGGAGAGGAGAGAGAGAGAGAGGGAGGAGAGAGAGAGAGGACGGGAGAGGAGAGAGAGAGAAGAGGAGAGAAAGAGGCGACAGAGAGAGGGAAGAGAGAGAGGAGGAGAGGGGAGAGGAGAGACAGAGGAGGGAGAGAGAGGAGAGAGAGAGAATAGGAGAGAGAGAGAGAGAGGAGAGCGAGAGAGAGGAGGGAGAGAGAGGAGAGAGAGAGAATAGGAGAGAGAGAGAGAGAAAGAAAAGGAGAGAGGAGAGATGAGAGAGAGAGAGAGGAGAGAGATAGGAGAGAGAGGAGAGAGAGAGAGAGAGTAAGAGACACTCTCAGTACTCATCAGTGAGGGACACTCACTTCCAGAGACTCTCCACTCACATCCTGGACTTCAATTCTATAGAAGAGAAGAGGAAACTCCAATTTCTACTGGGAGAAGAGGAGCCAACGGTAAAAATTGCTGCCCAATATGTGACAGCGTGTCACCGACTGAGAGGGACATGAAAGACTGAGGACTTAAAAATCCTTTACACAGACTTATGCCCATTCCCCTCCCTTCTAGATTGTAAGCTTTAACAGGCAGGACCCTCTGATTCCCCCTGTATTGATTTGTATTGTAATTGTACTGTCTGCCCTCATGTTGTAAAGCACTGCGTAAACTGTTGTCGCTATATAAATCCTGTTTATTATTATTAATAATAATAATAATAATATTACCCCCCCCCCCTTTTCTTATATAAAATAAACTGTTTTGGCAATGCTAACATATATGTGGTCCTGCCAATAAAGCTTATTTGAATTTGAATTTGCTTTTGAATTTGAGAGTGGAGAGAAAGAGGAGAGAGGAGAGAAAGAGAGAGGAGAGAAAGAGGAGAGAGAGGGAGGGGGAGAGAGGAGAGCAGAGAGAGGAGAGGAGAGAGAGAGGTAGAGAGAGAGAGAGAGAGAGAGAGAGAGAGAGAGAGAGAGAGAGAGAGAGAGAGAGGAGAGAGGGAGACAGAGAAGATGAAAGAGAAGAGCGAGAGAGAGATAGAGAAGAAGGAAATATATATCGAGAGAAAGGTGACAAAAATACAAAGAGAGAAAGAAAAGAGGAAGACAGATAAGAAGATAGATAGATAGATAGATAGATAGAGAGAGAGAGAGAGAGAGAGAGAGAGAGAGAGAGAGAGAGAGAGAGAGAGAGAGAGAGAAGAGAGAGAGAGAGAGAGAGAGAGAGAGAGAGAGAGAGAGAGAGAGAGAGAGAGAGAGAGAGAGAGAGAGAGAGGAAAGATAGATAGATAGATAGATAGATAGATAGATAGATAGATAGATAGATAGATAGATAGATAGATAGATAGATAGATAGATAGATAGTGAAGAAAAATAGAGGAAGAGAAAAGAGAGTAAGGAAGAGAAGAGAAATAAACAGGAAGATGCGAGAGAAGAGAAAAGAGGAGAGAAAAGAAAGAAAAAATAATGAGAAAGAGAAGAGAAGAGACAGAGATGAAAGAGAAGAGAGGGGAGGAAGACAGAAAATAAAAATAAAGAGGAAGGGAAGAGAGAGTAAGACAGAGATGAAGAAAGAGAGGAGAGGAGAATGCGTAGGATATACTGTAGGTTAGTATCTATATACAAATAAGACTGACAGGATTCCCTACAAGATGAGGAAAGAGAAAAGAGAGAGAAGAAGAAAGAGAAGGAAGAAGAGGTCGAAGGAGAGTGGGAGGCATAAAGAAAGAGAAGAAAGAAAAAAGAAGATGAAGAAGTAAGGAGAGAAAGAGACATAAAAGAAGAAGAAGAAAGAGAAGAGAGAGAGAAGGAGACCGGATGACAGAGAAGAAAGAAAAGAGAGAAGTAAAGAGAATTCTCAGAGCTGGATCCGGAGATAGGGATCTTTATTTTAGCCAGGTGACTTTAATTTTTAGGACCTCACTCACACGGACATTTACAGGCATTTTATATGTAAGATTCTCGATGCTTTACCATGCAATGGGGAGCCACAGCTGTCATGTACAGCCTGGCAACACAACTGAATGGCTGTATATATCTGTAGCTATGCTTCTATACATCGGCATTTCCATGCATGTGCTATATACTTTCTGAATGTCCGAGCTTTGTGTTTGTGAAATAGATCATACAGACATGAGCAGGTAAACGCAATTGCACAAAAGCCTTGGTGTTTACACGACTACTGCTGAGTAGACCAAGTAAGAAAAATTAGCTGCACACCAACATCCGTCCAACAGGTTTATTGGAAGACTGCCACCAGGACTAAAACAAGGGGCCGAGGGGTGACCACGTTTCACACATACATTGTGCTTCTTCAAGGAAGACTCTTTTAATAAACCTGTTGGACGGATGTTGGTGTGCAGGTCATTTTTCTCACTTGGTCTTCATGTTCGCGGTTGTGAGTCGGAGCTAGCACCCAGCCCTTCCTTTTTGGTGGATTATATTATTTACCTGGAGCAGCGATCTGTCTCATTTATCTTACTGCTGGGTAGAGACATCACTTGTATGTCAGGCTGTAGATGCCAGCTGCGGCTCCCTTGGTGCAGGAAAGTCAGAAAAAAACGAAAAAATGATTGTTGTATATCCGGACCTCCACTGCTGGGGTATGACAGAAATCAGGACCTTTAGAGCTTATGTCAATGGGCATTTTTTTTTGTGTCTGGCATGCTTTTGGAGTACAGCTCAAATGCAGGTCAGAAAAATCCCATTGACTTTCACTGAGCAGTAAAAAATGCAGATCGCCTGCGTTTCACCTACTTTGCATTGCGCTGCATTTTTTTTTTTTTTTTGTAAAATGTCCTGCAGGCAAAGCAGGTCAAAGCAGCCTTTTCTTGTCAAATGCCGTGTTCGAAATTCAATTGCATTGCATTTGACACATGTATGAATCCTTATAAATGACACAATACAATTTGCAGAGCCTGCTGTGGCAGGTCACAGCTGTTGAACCTCCCCAGTCATGTAGCTGAGCAATTTACATTATAACAAACCGCTACTGCCACATTCTTCGTTGTAATCCACTCTTCCGTCCTCCAATCGCTCCTCCACTTTGTGTATCCGGAGGTGTCAACGATAAGGAAATATACACCAGAATTTACAGGGCGCGTGGGAAAAACTGGATGCTGAAATCCAGATGGACATTTCTTGGGAAGAGCTATTCCGAATCCTGGAATTCAAAGAGAAGGAGAAAGACTTTCAAATTATTTCATTATTTTATCTAAACCGTTATGGCCAAAAGGTTTTCGTGGACCCAGTGTGAATGGGTGCAGAGTGGTGCAGCGGCGGTGAAAACTGAGTCCGGTTGCAATGAACAAACTTGTATTGGAGGCTCAAAGATACAAACAGCCCATCGGGAAGGCTCTCGCCTGAGAACACTCACAGTTTTGTGGCAGAAATGTGGAGCAGGGCAGGTTCTGATGCACGGACAGCGTCTGTCTCCGAGGGTGGAATGAGGCCTGGCCGCTTTGAGCCCAATAAGGGAGGATTCCTAGAAAGGATAGTGTGTCCCTATTGTATCCTTCCTCGTCCAGAACCTTTCCCTACCGCTATTCAATTCCCTGACAGGCGGGTAAGCTGTCCTTATCCTGTCCACTCGCAAAATGTACGCCAAGCCCAAGAGCAAGGGTTTTAAATAGACTCTGCCTGACCCAAGATGGCAGCTAGAGTCACATGGGGTGGCAGCATCCAACCAGGTCACTTCCCTTGTGACCCAGGAAACCATAGAGGAATATGTTCCTCTTGACTTTCCCTCCCTCTGCAGTGCCGCTGCAGTTGAGTGCCACCTGCTTGTGGAGAAAACAGACTGCGCCTGCCTACAACCTGACCAACACACCTGTGAATGCTACAACATACAAAGACATTTTAGAAAATTGTGCTCTTCCAATCTGGTGGCAACAGTTTGGTGAAGGCTCTTTTTTGTTCCAGCATGACTAGCCAGATGGCTCCATAAAGACATGGTATGACCAGTTTAGTATGTACCCCCTCCCCTCCAAATGAAGGAGTTCAGGTGTCTCCAGTGAAAAGTACTGTTAATACCACATCATACAAAGACATTTTAGATAATTGCATGCTTCTATCCATCCTGGTAACGGTTGGGTCAAGACCCTTTTCTTTTCCAGCATAACTGTGCCCCTGTGTACAAAGCCAGCTCCATAAAGACATGGTCTGGCCAGTTTGGTGTGGAGGAAGTTGAATATCGTGCGCAGAGCCCTGACCTCAACTCTACTAAACACCTTTGGAATGAATTGAAAAACCAATGGTGATCTAGGTCTTCTCCTCCAAAATCAATACCTGACCTCAACCCTACGAAACACCTTTGGGATACATTAAAATACCAATGGTGAGCCAGGTCTTCTCATCCAACATCAGTACCTGCCTTAACAAGTACTCTTTTGGTTGAATGGGCCTACATTCCCACAGATACAGCCTTCCCAGAAGAGAGGAGTCTGTTATAGCCACAAAGGAAGGAGGGAACTCCCTAATAATGACCCTGGTTTTGGAATGAAATGTCCAGCTATCTCATATACAGTAGTTGTGATGATCAGGTGTCCACAAACGTTTGGCCTTATAGTGCCGTTTGTGCTTAGGTAAGTTACCAGAGCAGGAAGTATAAAGGAAACAACCCACAACAACTGTGCCTTTAAGTCCTTTGTGGCACAGAAGGGAACAATTCCATATTATTCATGTACAGTATATTAGCCTTTCTCAACCTTTGCAACACAGAGGAGCCCTGGAAATAATTTTCTGGTTGCCAGAAACCCCCCTGCTAAAAATTACTATATCTACAACTCATGATACGTTAGTGTGATTGTCAGTGGGAAGAATGCTCCTTACAGATAGCTAAAATGGTGACAATGTAGTCATCGGGAACTTATCTGAGAGGCAGAAATTGCTCATTGCTCAAGGAACCCCTAATAACCTCCGAAGGAACACCAGGGTTCCATGCAATCCTGGTTGAGAATGGGTTTTCTATCGTTTGGCCCCATCAAATGGGTTGTCAATCAGCCCCAGCTCAAGGAACCCCTAACAACCTCTGAAGGAACACCAGGGTTCCATGCAATCCTGGTTGAGAATGGCTTCTCTATCATTTGGCCCCATCAAATGGGTTGTCAATCAGCCCCAGCTCAAGGACCCCCTAGCAACCTCTGGAGGAACCTTAGGGTTCCATGCAATCCTGGTTTAGAACGGCTGTTCTATTGTTGGTCCCCATCAAATGGGTGGTCAATTAGCCCCAGCTCAAGGAACTCCTACCAACCTCTGGAGGAACCCTAGGGTTCCATTACACTCTGGTTGAGAAACTCAAACTTCTCTCCAGCAGAAACACTTGCTGCACACCTTACCTCCTTCAGCACTTCACTTGCTGCAGACTGTTACTCCACCAGCACTTCCCTTGCTGCAGACGTTTCCTCCTCCAGACTAGCTAGCACCACATGGGTAGGCCTGACACTGCTTCAGCCAGGCCTCAATGAACTGCCTTTTTGGGGGCAGGGACCTCGGGCCCCTGTGGTGTAGAAATAGTTCAGTTGCTAGCTGTCCTCTATTCAGCTACTACTCCCAGATAGCTCTCTTCAGGTCCTGCCAGCCAGTCTGGCTGCAATGATCTCTTTCCACTGCCCTTCTCACAGTCCTCTCTTCTGGTTCTGCACCCATCTTAACTGCAATCTCCCAGTTCTCTCAGGTGTGCCTCCCCAGTCCTCCCGAATGTGCTCACTCACAGTGTTCTCTCCTGCTGTCCTCTGCTTGCTCTCTCATGTGCCCTTTTTTCCAGGATCTCATCACTCTTCCTTGATGCACCCAAGCCCAGCCCAGGGTCACCCCCTCCCCCCAGACTGGGGAGCTCCCCGTGGGCCCCGACAGCCTCCATACTCTCTCACTCTAGCTCTTCCACCCGACAACTCCTCCCCAGCTGGGCTGACTCTAGGTATTTAAGGAGGCCTGCCCCCCTGTCAATCCAAGTTGGGGATTGGTCAAGGCTCCTTAAGATACCCCAGGCAGCCTCACCTCTCCTCCTCTCCTAGCACTTTCTAGAAGGAAGAGGGAGGTGACAGTGACGTGATGTGGCCTATGAGTCACCAGCGGGTACCCTGAGCCACTCCCAGCCCACAATGAAAACAAACAGGCCTAGCAACCAGCTAGGCCTGCCTAAATGTACCCACTCCGCCTACAAAAATCATCACTCTAGCACCTACCTAACTAGACTACTACTTTTTATATTTTCCGATTAAGTCAATATACTTTAAGCATACAGAATAAAAAAAACCTAACCTGTAAATAAACAAGCACTAAAAAAAAAAATGCAATCATTTTTTACCAGGGCCCATAAAAAGGAATTATTATCATATTGGGAAGAGCAATAAAAGGCCAGTAAAAGATGTTATAGAACTGTAACGGGTGAGTTATATTGCCGGAGAAGTTAAAGGATACAGTTAATGGTCATTTACTACATCAAAATATATTATGGATTGTTGGGGCCATAAAGGAAAAGCTTTAAAAGGTCAGCCCACCCAAAATTGATATTTCAGTGTTTGGCAGATGTTGGATAGCTAAACCACCAGACAGTTCTTCTATCTCTTATTATTGGTGATACCTTCGTACTGAATTCCTAGTTCTGTACATCTGTTGCGCCTGTTCTAAGGGGTTCCTACCATCCCCATTCAGGGTTCCCAGGCTTGAACACCTGCTGTGCCCATTATGACATTTTCTATCCATCAGTATTTATTGTTTTTTTGGGGGGACTTTAACCACTTTATTGTTATTATCCATCATTAAAATATCATAAAAACATTAAAATACAAAGGTCAGAAATACTGTATATCCACCATGGTATTGCAGTTTCTCCATGCTGGGCCCCTCTGTAGAAGGAACCTAGGACAATAAAGGTTCCTAGCAAACACATTGTTTGCACTCAACAGGACAGGACCAGTTTGAGGTATAGGAAGTCATCAGTGTTGGGGACCTTCAAGTTACGGCTAGGGACTTTAAGAGACCATATGTCCCTACTCCTCTCTTACCCTACTATAAGAAAAATAGGAGCATCAGGATGTATAACACTACCGCCGTTGGGGATGTGCAAGTAGTAATCTTGACTATTAACAGTCGAATCCACCCTTTATAGATTGCTACCTTCACAAGATTTGTAGAGTAATTGATGAAATAATCACAAAATGCATTGAGTACCTGATGTAGCCCTACTGTTGCTGTCACCGACTTGCTGACCACAGTTGGAAAGAGCCTACCCTGAACATTGCTTGAGAGAACCTACCCTGACCATAGCTGGAGAGAGCCTACTCTGACCAGAGTTGGAGAGAGCCTACACTGACCACAGCTGGAGAGAGCCTACTCTGACCAGAGCTGGAGAGAACCTACCCTGACCATAGCTGGAGAGAGCCTACTCTGACCAGAGCTGGAGAGAGCCTACACTGACCACAGCTGGAGAGAGCCTACTCTGACCAGAGTTGGAGAGAGCCTACCCTAACCACACCTGGAGAGAGCCTACTCTGACCAGAGCTGGAGAGAGCCTACCCTGACCACAGCTGGAGAGGCTGATGAAGGGGAGGTTCTCCCTGAAACATTTCCTTTAACTGTTATTACATTTGTCACCAATATTCATTAAAATTAATTATGTGTACCTGATGGTGTCCTACTACTTGCTGACCACAGCCCGAAAGAGTCCACCCTGACCATTGCTAGAGAGAGCCTACCCTGACCACAGCTGGAGAGAGTCTACCCTGACCACTGCTGGAGAGAGCCTACCCCAACCACAGCTGGAGGGAGCCTACCCCAACCACAGCTGGAGTGAGCCTACCCCGACCCCAGTTGGAGAGAGCCTAACCCGACCACAGCTGGAGTGAGCCTACCCCGACCACAGCTGAAGTGAGCCTACCCCGACCACAGCTGGAGAGAGCCTACCCTGACCACAGCTGGAGTGAGCCTACCCTGACCACAGCTGGAGTGAGCCTACCCTGACCACAGTTGGAGAGCCACAGCTGGAGAGAGCCTACCCCGACCCCAGTTGGAGAGAGCCTAACCCAACCACAGCTGGAGTGAGCCTACCCCGACCACAGCTGGAGTGAGCACAGCTGGAGTGAGCCTACCCCGACCACAGCTGGAGTGAGCCTACCCTGATCACAGCTGGAGTGAGCCTACCCTGACCACAGTTGGAGAGCCACAGCTGGAGAGAGCCTACCCTGACCACAGCTGGAGAAATCGTACCCAGACCACAGCTGAGGAGAGTCTACCTTGACCACAGCTGGAGAGGCTGATGAAAGGGAGATCCTCACCGAAACATGTCCAATAATCATCAAAGTGAATTATGGTTATTACTATTATTATTATTATCTGTTATTAAAATGTTATAGACACATTCAAATAGTGTTGATGTATAGGTGCTGTGTGTGTGGATGCGCTGCTTCCATCTATGTACGCTTAAATCCTACCTATAAAGTGCAAACTTATGCCATGTACAACCTAAGATCATATGCAATCAATACTTTATAAAGAATTAAAAAATTATAAAATTGTAAAAAATTCTAAAAGTTCAATAATCCAATAATGTGTGTCACATAATAGCAAAGTCTCCCAGTGATGCGTTCAAATCTTCTGTCAATTGCCGTGATTGGCGTGCTCTTGTATTAATACAATGTGCTAGTGACTTAGTGCTCCACCTCCACCTGTGAGATTGGCCACTCACCAGATATTCCTTTAAAACTACACCTTTGGTTCATTCATGGGGATAACCACTCCACTTAAAGGGACCTTCTTCAACAGATATAATTGGACCTTAATGTTCCTCATGAAACATGAATAAAAACGATCATCGCGCAATACCGTTAATACTGTTTATTATAAACACAAAGTAAAAACTGTGCACTCACATTTATGTGTGCCCCCCAGCCGGCACAAAGCTATTCCAACAGTTAGGGACGGGAAGGTATAGCCACCTAGTTCGCCTATGTGTGCTGTGTGACCTCCGTTCCTCCCCTCTTGCCTGTTCGCGTCCTCAACAATCCCGTTCGTATTGGATCACGTGGGTATGTATTTCCCAGCAGCCTCTACGCGTTTCGCAATTTGCGTCATCAAATTGCGAAACGCGTAGAGGCTGCTGGGAAATACATACCCACGTGATCCAATACGAACGGGATTGTTGAGGACGCGAACAGGCAAGAGGGGAGGAACGGAGGTCACACAGCACACATAGGCGAACTAGGTGGCTATACCTTCCCGTCCCTAACTGTTGGAATAGCTTTGTGCCGGCTGGGGGGCACACATAAATGTGAGTGCACAGTTTTTACTTTGTGTTTATAATAAACAGTATTAACGGTATTGCGCGATGATCGTTTTTATTCATGTTTCATGAGGAACATTAAGGTCCAATTATATCTGTTGAAGAAGGTCCCTTTAAGTGGAGTGGTTATCCCCATGAATGAACCAAAGGTGTAGTTTTAAAGGAATATCTGGTGAGTGGCCAATCTCACAGGTGGAGGTGGAGCACTAAGTCACTAGCACATTGTATTAATACAAGAGCACGCCAATCACGGCAATTGACAGAAGATTTGAACGCATCACTGGGAGACTTTGCTATTATGTGACACACATTATTGGATTATTGAACTTTTAGAATTTTTTACAATTTTATAATTTTTTAATTCTTTATAAAGTATTGATTGCATATGATCTTAGGTTGTACATGGCATAAGTTTGCACTTTATAGGTAGGATTTAAGCGTACATAGATGGAAGCAGCGCATCCACACACACAGCACCTGTAGTATATCTCTATGAGAAGTTTTTTTGGATGCAGCAGCTAAGGTAATTACAAGTAAAGTAATTAGGAGATTTTGTTTTTGGTTTTGCGCCGGTGACACACACACACTAGTGTTGATGTATAGACACCATGATCTTAAACTCCTTCCATCCTGTTCCTGAACATAATAAAGCAATCAGCAAGATCACAGATATAGTGTGTGTTATTGTTCATATCCAATTGTCGCAGATCAGCTATGAAGCCTATCTGTTACCTTGTAGTCCTACAGATATGTGAGTTGCGCCTACCTTGCTATGTCTGTGGAAGCTGAACTGTTACCTGGTCTGGCAGCCTTTGGTGCCGCCTGATTCCACCTGCTGTCTGATATTGGACTAGACTTTGCCCAGTCTGGCAATCACTGACTCTATTTAAGCTGTGCTCAGATCAACCATTCTTGCCCAAGGAAGATTTGTCCAGGTGTTGCTGAGCCCTGTACTTTGTGGCTCCTTGTCCCTGGACATTCTGCTGTGCACTGTGCTCCCCTGTGCCCATGAATCCCATGTGTTGTGCTGAAACCTGTTCCTGGAAATCCTATACATTGTACAGGGTCCAGTCCCCTGGGACGCCTGTACACTACTCTGTACTCTGCCATTGTAGTGGTAAGCAATTTGCTGGAGCCTCTGGCTCACCTTGTCTTTGTTAGTAGTAATTGGCATAGTGATCTGGGAGAAGGACGGTAACACATCTATTGCCAACATCAGGAGTTCTGGAGAAGACTGCACGGTTCTTAGACTTCACTCCTTGGTGAACCCAGTCATGGTCAGGGTAGGCTCTCTCTAGCTGTGAACAGGGTAGACTCTCTCCAGCAGTAGTTAGGGTAGGCTCTCTATAGCCATGGCCAGGGCAAGCTCTCTATAGCCATGGTCAGGGCAAGCTCTCTCCAGTCATGGTCAGGGTAGATTCTCTCCAGCAGTGGTCAGGGTAGACTCCCTCCAGCAGTGGTCAGGGTTGAATCTCTCCAGCAGTGGTTAGAGTTGACTCTCTCCAGCAGTTGTCAGGGTAGACTCCCTCCAGCAAAGGACAGGGTAGACTCCCTCCAGCAGTGGTCAGGGTAGACTTCCTCCAGCAGTGGCCAGGGAAGGCTCTCTCCAGCAATGGTCTGGGTAGACTCCTTTCCAGCAGTGGTCAAGGTAGACTCCCTCCAGCAGTGCTCATGGTAGATTCTCTCCAGCAGTGGTCAGGGTAGACTCCCTCCAGCAGTGGTCAGTGTAAACTCCCTCCAGCACTGGTAAGGGTAGGCTCTCTCTAGCCATGGTAAGGGCAAGCTCTCTCCAGCCATGGTCAAGGACAGCTCTATCCAGATGTGGTCAGGATAGACTCTCTCCAGCAGTGGTCAGGGTAGACTCTCTCTAGCAGTGGTCAGGATAGAGTCTCGCCAGCAGTGGTCAGGGTAGACTCCCTCCAGCAGTAGTCAGGGTAGACTCCCTCCAGCAGTGGTCACAGTAGACTCTCTTCAGCAATAGTCAGGGTAGGTGCTCTCTAGCCATGGTCAGGGCAAGCTCTCTCCAGTCATGGTCAAGGACGGCTCTCTCCAGATGTGGTTAGGGTAGGCTAACTCCAGCAGTGGTCAGGGCAGACTCTCTCCAGCAGTGGTCAGGGACCAGGGTAGACTCTCTCTAGCAGCAGTCAGGATATAGCCTCTCCAGCAGTGGTCAGGGTAGACTCTCTCCAGCATTAGTCTGGGTAGACTCTCTCCAGCAGTGGTCAGTGTAGGCTTTCTCTAGCCATGGTCAGGGTAAGCTCTCTTTAGTCATGGTCAGGGTAGGCTCTCTTCAGCTGTGGTCAGGGTAGGCTCTCTCTAGCTGTGGTCAGGGTAGATTCTCTCCACTCGTGGGTCAGGGTGAGCTCTCTTCTGCTGTCGTCAGAGTAGGCTCTCTCCAACTGTGGTCAGGGTAGGCTCTCTAAAGCCATAGTCAGGGTAGGCACTTGGCAAGTCCGTGACACCCATAGTAGGGTTACATCCAGTACTCAACACATTTTCTGATTGTTGCATCACTTCCCTAGAAGTTGGGAGGGTACGGATCTATAAAGGGAGGACTCAAGGATTAATGGTCCAGATTACTACTACATCCCCAACGGTGGTAGTGTGATATATACCCAGAAATCCCTATTTTTCCTATAATATGGTGAAAGACATCTAGTCCCCAGCCATAACTTGCAGGTCCAATACACTGATGGCCTACTACACCTCAGACTGTTTACTAGGGTCCCCCATTATCCTGGGTCCTCTCTACGGAGGGGCCCAGGATGCAGGGATTGCTATATTAATAATAATAATATGGTGGATATACTGTATATCATCACTTTGATGTTTCTATTATATTTAATGAAGAATAATAACAGTAAATGTATAAAAGGTTAATGGTTATTGGTTAAAGTTTTAAAAAACAATGCTGAACTGCTTATTGGTTAAGAAAAATCTGATTATCTATCTAATATGCCAATCGTTTCTCCTACGGACCATACAGTCGTATCTAGCGTGCTCTGCAGACAGCCAGCGCCTCAGTCGGTATCATATTGCAGAATGAAAGCGGTTCACTCTCTGCTTTACAAATCAAGGCTGAAATTGGTTATTTGTTCCGAAAGGCGGACGTTTGATTCCAGCCTCGAACAAATATTTCCACTCTATTATCCAACTGCAATTGGTCCACGTCCTCACAGATTATAATGTGCAGAAGAAAAGCTTGAAAGTCTGAAAATGGCCATAAAAAAATGAACATTGTCTTTATAGAAAATGAAAAACCTCTCTTTGGACAAAAACAATAATCACTGCCAATCATCATCCAGTGTCTCTAACTGTCAGATGCCTGTAGAGAAATGTAGGTTTTGGTTGCTGCATGTGAGTGGCCACTTCTACTTCTCAAAATGTGACAGGCCCCATGATGCAAGGGGAGTAAACCCTGATCTGCTTCTGCATGAGCTGTTCTGCAGAGCCCCGAAGCATCATGCATGGTCTGAAGCCACCACTCATATCACCAATCAGTGGCGGCTGGTGTTTTTTTTGGGAGGGTAGGGCAGCAAACAACCACCCATCACCCTCGAGCAGCACCCACTCCCCCACCGCTGTTTGCCGGTCAGTCGCACTTACTTCATCGTGGCGGGTGACAGGCAGCATGGTGAAGCGGCTCTGGCTCTGAGTCCTCTCCTCCATGGCGGCTTCCAGCTTCTCCCCCCTCCTCCTAGGCATCCAATAGGATCGCCTGTCCTTTCAGACAATCGGGTGACCGGTGTCTAAACCCGCTTCCTGATTGGCCGAGAGGAGGATCAGTGTTACAGCAGCAAATATTGATTCACAATACAATGTAAAGTAGTCAGTGTACAGCTTGTATAACAGTGTAAATTTGCTGTCCCCTCAAAATAACTCAACACACAGCCATTAATGTCTAAACCGCTGGCAACAAAAGTCAGTACACCCCTAAGTGAAAATCTCCAAATTGGGCCCAATTAGCCATTTTCCCTCCCCGGTGTCATGTGACTCGTTAGTGTTACAAGGTCTCAGGTGTGAATGGGGAGCAGGTGTGTATAATTTGGTGTTATCACTCTCACTCTCTCATACTGGTCACTGGAAGTACAACATGGCACCTCATGGCAAAGAACTCTCTGAGGATCTGAAAAAAAAGAATTGTTGCTCTACATAAAGATGGTCTAGGCTTTAAGAAGATTGCCAAGACCCTGAAACTGAGCTGCAGCATGGTGGCCAAGACCATACAGCGGTATAACAGGACAGGTTCCACTCAGAACAGGCCTCGCCATGGTCCACCAAAGAAGTTGAGGTCACATGATCAGCGTCATATCCAGAGGTTGTCTTTGGGAAATAGACGTATGAGTGCTGCCATCATTGCTGCAGAGGTTGTAGGGGTGGGGGGTCAGCCTGTCAGCGCTCAGACCATACGCCGCACACTGCATCAAATTGGTCTGCATGGCTGTCGTCCCAGAAGGAAGCCTCTTCTAAAGATGATGCACAAGAAAACCCACAAACAGTTTGCTGAAGACAAGCAGACTAAGGACATGGATTACTGGAACCATGTCCCGTGGTCTGATGAGACCAAGATCAACTTATTTGGTTCAGATGGTGACAAGTGTGTGTGGGGGCAACCAGGTGAGGAGGACAAAGACAAGTGTGTCTTGTCTACAGTCAAGCATGGTGGTGGGAGTGTCCTGGTCTGGGGCTGCATGAGTGCTGCCGGCACTGGGGGGCTACAGATCATTGAGGGAACCATGAATGACAACATGTACTGTGACATACTGAAGCAGAGCATGATCCCCTCCCTTCAGAGACTGGACCGCAGGGCAGTATTCCAACATGATAACCACCCCAAACACACCTTCAAGACCACCACTGTCTTGCTAAAGAAGCTGAGGGTAAAGGTGATGGACTGGCCAAGCATGTCTCCAGACCTAAACCCTATTGATCATCTGTGGGACATTCTCAAACGGAAGGTGGAGGAGTGCAAGGTCTCTAACATCCACCAGCTCTGTGATGTCATCATGGAGGAGGGGAAGAGGATTCCAGTGACAACCTGTAAAGCTCTGGTGACCTCCATGCCCAAGAGGGTTAAGGCAGTGCTGGAAAATAATGGAGGCCACACAAAATATTGACACTTTGGGCCCAATTTGGACATTTTCATTTAGGGGTGTACTGACTTTTGTTGCCAGCGGTTTAGTCATTAATGGCTGTGTGTTGAGTTATTTTGAGGGGACAGCAAATTTACACTGTTATACAAGCTGTACACTCACTACTTTACATTGTATTGTGAATCAATATTCGTTGTTGTAACACTGATCCTCCTCTCTGCAGAGAGAGCACTGCTTCCACACAGAGAACAAGAGTCCTTCTCTGCAGCATGCTGGCAGGGGACAGACTTTCCTGCACAGGCTGTGGCTGCTAAAGGAAACAACCAGCACAACGTTTATTTTGGTGTATCAGAAAGGTATTTTGCTGATTTAAACTGAAAGTTCAGCGGGGCTTTAAGGGTTTTTGAGGATGAATTACTACACAGTACAAGCAGCTGGAGAGGTCAGGGATGGCTTATTTTAAAGCTCTTTTATTGCTCGTTAAGAATATGTAAATTAAATACCTACATAAGTGAACACTTAAAACATAGTTTGATCTGAAGAGGGCTGTTAAACCGCCGCTGAAAATAATCTGGTACCATATAAGATGACAAATGAACTTGCATGTGGGCGGGCATTTCGCCAATGCTGCTTCTGATCTGATCTTTCGGTTTTGTGCCCCTTCTTGACATTGTGCAGACGGGGATCTGAGTCTCAGTGTTTCTCTTTCATGTGCAGACATTATCTGAAGAAATATACATTTTAACAGCAGAGAAGAAGCAGAAAACTTAGATAATGATAGGGCACAGGCAGATACAGACGTGCAATATAGGTCTGCTGAGCTTCTGCTCACATTAGAAATTCATACCTTAAAGGGCAAAGTGAACCTTGGATACAAATTGCCCTTTAATGTATTTCCCAAACCCCCCCTCCTGAGTGCAGCCTACCTGATTACATACTTACCTTCCTCTATGTTCCTGCAATCTTCACTATGCAGCCTCTCCCACCATTGGTGTGTGTGTAGTGGACGGTGTCGGGAGAGCAGAGATTGGTGTCAGTAGCGCAGCCGACGGTGTCAGTAGTTTTTATTTTTGTTACTTATTTTTATTATTTTTTACAATTTTTTTTAAGGAGCCCCGTTGTGGGGCTTTGGTGAAATGTCAAGGGTCTAAACAGAGAGAAAGGGATTGAGGACAGACCTTCCCCAATCCCTTTCTCTGCAGCCTCAGCTGCACTGGACAGTGAATGAACGGGGAGTGCTCTGTGCTGAGAGGCTTCCTGTTCATTCACAAACTGAAGCATAGTAAATAGTTTACTATGCTTCTGTTAAGTATAAACACAGGAGCGGGCAGTACAGATCACTCACTGTGTTCATTCATTCACCCTGAAACATCCCCGTAGCAGCTGGCAGGAGAGGAGAAGAGAGGAGGGAAGCTGGCAGCACTGCAGGGTGAAGACAGGGGGTACCAGGAAGCAGTGGCAATCCGCACCACAAAGGGTGATTAGAGTGTGCCAAGGCACACAGGGACACCTTGTGCACATGCCTATGTCTTCCATGGTAGCCAGGAATTTCCTCCTAAACTAGTGGTCTCCAAACTGCGGCCCGGGGGTTCAGATCTGGCCCTTTGCTTGCCTTTATCTGGCCCTTGGGGGACTATTCCACCAACTGATACCAATGATGGAGCACCATTCCCCCTACTGACACCATTAGACCCCTTTCACACCGAGCCGCCCATAACGTCAGCGGTAAAACGGCGCTATTTTTAGCTGCATTTTACCGTCGGATTTGCAGCACATTTCGGCCGCTAGCAGGGCACTTTTACCCCCCGCTAGCGGCCAAGAAAGGGTTAAAACCGCCCGCAATGCGCAGCAATAGCGGCGTTTTGCCAGTGGTATCACAGTGCTGCCCCATTGATTTCAATAGGGAGCAGTAGTGGAGGAGCGGTAAACACACCGCTGCTTCACCGCTCCAAAGAAGATGCTGACATGACTTTTCAATGGAGCAGCTGTTTGAGGGCGGATTGCAGGCGCTATTTTTAACGCTATAGCGCCTGCAAAACGCCCTCGATGTGAAAGAGGTCTTAATGAGGCACTATTCTTCTCATTGATATCAACAATGAGGCACTATTCCTCCCATTAAAATCAGGGGCACTGATGCCCAAACATTTTCTACTCCCGCTGGTCACAGTCCGGCCCCCCTAAAGCCTGAAGGACAGTAAACCGGCCCTTTGCTTAGAACGTTTGGGGACCCCGGTCTTAACCCATCCCTGTTGGGTCTATTTTTAAGGTGCATGAAAAAGCTGCCCCATTCTTTCCTATGAGGGACCTGTACTGCCCTGGACTGTTGGAGGCCACCATGATTACGGCTCACTTGAAGAAATGGGGGCCACAGGATGCATGCGCCCTAAGAAGAACATGAGGAAAGACTGTACAGAGAACAGACAGTGAAGGTCGTTGGAACAGGGAGTAATTTAACTATGCAACAAGGTGGGCTGCACTCAAGGGGGTTGGGGGGTTCAATAAAGTACAATTTGTACCAATGGTAGCTTTGTCCTTTAAAGGGCACTACCCATGCAGAGTAAACCAATATGTTCACTTTAATGGTGGAGCTGCCATCAATATATACTCTCCTTTTTTGGAGCCTTTGCTGCTGGGAGTGAATAAAAGCACCAGATACTCATAGTTATAGGAGAGCATGTGACTCGCTCCTCTTCGTCCCGCATAAGGACAAAAAAAAGTTCTCTTAGAAGGGCATATACAGCCCTTTGCTCTGGGAAGTCAGATGGATCAGTTTAGGGGTAAAGGGCAGGTGAGTAGGTGCAACCGGTGGGGCTGGCCTGAGAGTGAGCCTATGGATTTGCATAGGTTCAGCACAAATTCACTTTAAGGATACCGTAGATAGACAGTAAGAGATTTGATCGTCCTCAAACCCAATGGTACCTGTAGCCAACATGGAAAAGCTATAGCAGAAGGTGAGCAGGGACAAGCGAGAGAGAGGACTGAGCAGTCGAGGATCAGTAGAGCTGGGGGACCAGAGCAGGAGAAACACAGCAATGTCACATATGGTGTTCAGCATGAGAGCAACATAGCGGGGGGTGAGCGGGGATCGGAGAGATAGGACTAAGAGGCAGAGGATTGCCAGAGCTGGGGGACCAGAGCAAGAGAAACTAGCAAGGTCCCACATGGTATGCGGCATGGGAGCAAGATAGTGGGAGCTGAGTGGGGACTGGGAAGAGAGGAGGATCAGCAAACCACAGGATCAGCAGAGCTGGTGGTTACAACTGAGCTGGGGATCAGCAAAGCTGGGGGGTACTACTGAGTGGGGATCAGCGGATCTGGGGGTACTCCTGAGCAGGGGATCTGCTGAAGAAGGGTACTAAAAAGCTGGGGATCTGCTGAACAGGGGTGCTAATGAGCTGGGGATCTGCTAAGTGGGGGTACTAGCCGGGGGGTTCCACTGGGCCCCTTTAAAACAAATAGAAAATGAACACACACAGTACATTTACCAAGCTTCACTAAAGCTTCAAAAAGCATCACCGAAGCATCAAACACACAAAAACAAAGCATGTTGGAGCAGTAGGTCCTTTAATATGTGTCAAGAGTCGAAGCAAATGTAAATGAGCGCAAATGGATCAATTTTACCAAAATCTCCTGGTTTTCTCTGGAATGTCAAAGAAATAGAAACATTCAATATCACTCTTCACCAATACACACTGCAGTTTAGCTTAATAAATTCAAACTCCCGTATGACCCAGCGGGCTACCTCTACTACGTGTTCAGTCGGGAGATAATTTCATTAGAGCCAGCTGTTTTACCCTGAGATTATTTTCTCATTAAGGAAAAGCCAACAGAGATTTCTTCCTTTGGACGCCTCTCATTTCGCTCCTTGGAATTAATCCTTCCTGTAGTTAAATGACATTAAGAATGAAGAGGAGTGTAAGGACTGGATGTTTGTTTTCAGAAAGTAAACTGTGACTTGCTTATCATAAAAGGATTAGAGACTCTTATGAAGGAGTATGTGATATCCTGCGTTCCCATATTTCATCTCTGGCACTGCAGCAATTTTTAAAATTTATTATTTAATTAGAGACTTAATTAAAGAGTCTGGAAGGGTTGGGTCCTTCATCAGGTTTTGAATCTCAGCTCTAGCTTTTTGTATTTTGGGGGAAAAAAATATCTCTTTTCCTCTCCTGGGAAAGAAAGAAGAGAATTACGCACCCTCTCAATACCTCCATGGCCTCCTCTGCTGATCGTTCTCGTCTTGTTTGAGCCCCAGGCTGTCAAGTACAACAACCCCCCCCCCTCCCGTTCAACCTTTCTCAACTTTATTAACATGGAGGTACCCTTGATGGAACTTTCAGGTCTTAGGGAAGCCCTGCTAATAGTTACTATATCTACAACTAAGGGTACATTAGCATGGTGATCAGTGAGAAGAATGCTCCTTACATTGGTGATCAGTGAGAAGAATGTTCCTTACATTGGTGATCAGTGGGAAGAATGTTCCTTACATTGGTGATCAGTGAGAAGAATGTTCCTTACATTGGTGATCAGTGAGAAGAATGTTCCTTACATTGGTGATCAGTGAGAAGAATGTTCCTTACATTGATGATCAGTGAGAAGAATGTTCCTTACATTGGTGATCAGTGGGAAGAATGTTCCTTACATTGGTGATCAGTGGGAGGAATGTTCCTTACATTGGTGATCAGTGGGAAGAATGTTCCTTACATTGGTGATCAGTGGGAAGAATGTCCCTTACATTGGTGATCAGTGAGAAGAATGTTCCTTACATTGGTGATCAGTGAGAAGAATGTTCCTTACATTGGTGATCAGTGAGAAGAATGTTCCTTACATTGGTGATCAGTGGGAAGAATGTCCCTTACATTGGTGATCAGTGAGAAGAATGTTCCTTACATTGGTGGTCAGTGAGAAGAATGCTCCTTACATTGGTGATCAGTGGGAAGAATGTTCCTTACATTGGTGATTAGTGAGAAGAATGTTCCTTACATTGGTGATCAGTGAGAAGAATGTCCCTTACATTGGTGATCAGTGAGAAGAATGTCCCTTACATTGGTGATCAGTGGGAAGAATGTTCCTTACATTGGGGATCAGTGAGAAGAATGTTCCTTACATTGGTGATCAGTGGGAAGAATGTTCCTTACATTGGTGATCAGTGAGAAGAATGTTCCTTACATTGGTGATCAGTGGGAAGAATGTTCCTTACATTTGGTGGTCAGTGGGAAGAATTACATTTGGTGGTCTACTGACTACTCTCTAGCCTGCTGATTTTGTACTTCACCTCCAGCTCGTGTATGACCTTTGCCTGCCTGACCAATCTCTGAATTTCGATTGTGTACCGCTTTGCCTGATCTGTTGCCATCCAGATCTGCCTGACTAAGTTTTCGCCTGAATCCTCAGCACACAAGCTTCACTTCGGACTCTACCTATCACAGGTACCTTACACCTGGACAGTTCCTTGGACAATTCCTTGAATGGTGCTGCCTTGAATTTTTTTGTCTTGAACCTTGAACTCTTTGCTTCTTCCATGAACTTCCTGATTTAAGCCATGTCTCTGCACTTCCTGTTTGCCACTTTATTGTGCTCTCTCCAGCAAGTGTCTCTTGTCTCTCCTGCTGCCATCCATATCTTCGCTATCATTCCTTACCGACCTTTGGCTTGTTCCTCTACTACGCTTCTGCTTAATCTCAAACTGCAACTGTTCATTACTGACGTAAAAACAATTCTGCTGCTCGAGGTGAACCAGCAATGATGGTGTCTGCAATCCAGCTATGCATGGGGTGCAGGCCCTGTCATTCCTGCAGAGTGCATGTGAAGAAAGAAGAGTGGATGGCTGCACACCCTTATAATGCAGATAAAAGCTTCTTTATTCAGAAAATCATGAATAAAAACGGTCACAAGGCATATTGGCAGGGGGAAAAAAAAGGTTGACGCGTTTCACACGTTTAGTACGTGCTTTGTCGAAACCGGTTTTGACAATGCAGGTACTAAACGTGTGAAAAGCGTCAACCTTTTTTCCCCCTGCCAATATGCCTTGTGCCTGTTTTTATTCATGATTTTCTAAATAAAGAAGCTTTTATCTGCATTATATGGGTGTGCAGCCATGCAATCTTCTTTCTTCACATATTCATTGCTGACCTTTGGCTTGCTTACTGACTACGCTTCTGCTTGATCTCTACATGCTCTTTCTGCTACTGGACCCCAACTTGCTCGTCTCCTGGTGGGGCAATCCTCAGGACTGCAACCTGGTACTAACATGCAGCACAACTCATCTCCACCATCAGGAGCTCTGGTGAATACCAGTTAGTACTTAGACCCCCACACCTCAGGTGAACCAATGTCATCAGCCAGGGTGACCTGCTTGTATACCTGTCCTAGTTGCCTAGTTGTGGATGGGTGCTGCTCCACTGCTACAGCTACTGGCCTCCAAGCCTACCTCAAGACCATGACAGAATGCTCCTCACATTAGTAGTCAGTAGGAAGAATTTACCTTACAAATGTGGTCATTGGGAGGAATGCTCCTGACATTGGTGGCTAATGGGAAGAATGCTCCTTATATTGGTGGCTAGTGGAAAGGATGCTCCTTGTATTGGTGGTCAGTGGGAAGAATGTTCCTTACATTGGTGATCAGTGAGAAGAATGTTCCTTACATTGGTGATCAGTGAGAAGAATGTTCCTTACATTGGTGATCAGTGAGAAGAATGTTCCTTACATTGGTGATCAGTGAGAAGAATGTTCCTTACATTGGTGATCAGTGAGAAGAATGTCCCTTACATTGGTGATCAGCGAGAAGAATGTCCCTTACATTGGTGATCAGTGAGAAGAATGTCCCTTACATTGGTGATCAGTGAGAAGAATGTTCCTTACATTGGTGATCAGTGAGAAGAATGTTCCTTACATTGGTGATCAGTGAGAAGAATGCCCCTTACATTGGTGATCAGTGAGAAGAATGTTCCTTACATTGGTGATCAGTGAGAAGAATGCTCCTTACATTGGTGATCAGTGAGAAGAATGTTCCTTACATTGGTGATCAGTGAGAAGAATGTTCCTTACATTGGTGATCAGTGAGAAGAATGTTCCTTACATTGGTGATCAGTGAGAAGAATGTCCCTTACATTGTTGATCAGTGGGAAAAATGTTCCTTACATTGGTGATCAGTGAGAAGAATGCTCCTTACATTGGTGGTCAGTGGGAAGAATATCCCTTACATTGGTGGTCAGGGGGAAGAATGCTCCTTACATTGGTGGTCAGTGGAAGAATATCCCTCTTACATAAAGCTAAAAAGATCATTAATTGTAACTTGACCGAGAAGCAGAAATTGCTCATTGCTCAAGGAACCCCTAGAAATCTCTGGATGAATCCTAGGTTTCCACAGAACCCTGGCTGAGAAAGGCTGGCCTAGGGATACATCACCACACAGTGCCACACAGTGCCCGTTCTATGTGACATTGAGAACTGCCCACGCTGTGTTACATCACAGCGCTGATCTCCTGCCTCCTCTTTTTATTGGTTGAACTAGATGGACTTGTGTCTTCTTTCAATTTGACTAACTTTGTGACTATGTAACTCTTTGCAACCATGTCTTTGTCCTCATGCACTACATCAATGACTGTATGGCATTTCCCAGCGCTGGCTTTCTGTTGGTGACAGAGGTGGACCATGCCAGCGTAATTTGTCTCCACCACAAGCCCTCGTGACAAGGTGACCACACAGGAGCAGAACCGGGAGACCGGGACAGAAAGATACATTTGCTCAGTGTTCCCCTTTAACAAGACCTGAGTTTTACATAACCGCCATGAATGTATACAATCTGTAGAGTTCACTCTCAGTGAATCAAATCACACAAATTCCATCCTCACGTATTCTGATTTTAAACTTCTTGTTTATATCTTCTAATGAACGGTAAATCAATTATTTGAAGCCGGTCGCCTAGAACAAATATCCGCAGTGATCCCACTTAGGGAACATTGACCACATTACAGGCTCTTCGAAATGACTTCTTTTCAGCGGTTGAGAGTGTAATCAGCCAGGTCGTTGGGTCTATAGGAGGTACATTTTGAAATTGAAGGTCTGGAGCTCCTTCTCCGTGATGAGATCTCTGCAGATAACTAGAACCATTAGGCTAAATTGGAAAACTTTCATGGCTGTGTATATATCAGCGGAGAGCTGTTGGCATTTGCTGTATAAGGGAAGCCCACGCTCAGTGTTTAATTTTCATATATTAGAAGTATCAGCGGGACCATTCGGAAACATCAAAGTTAAAACTGCAAGGCTGTAAATAACCGCGCCTGGTGTGTGGGAACAGATTCAGATTCCTAAAAGAGCCGATGGGATTACCGTGTAGGTGGGGTGCAGCATGTGCGGGGGTCAGTAACTTACACAGATAAGTGCAATGGAAAACTTGTATGGAGCCGGTGCTACCACTAGGCAAACTAGGCAGCCGTCTAGGGCGCCCTGCTGCCTAGAGCGCCTGGCCACTGGTGTTCCTACTCTCTTCTCTCTGCAGCAAGCAACTAAGTCTCAGCATCAGTAGGCAGCCACCGCATAGCGTCAGAGGTGCAGTGGCGGCAGAGGACTGTGTCTGTGTCCCGACTCCTGAATGAATGGAAGCGAGCAAACATTCATTGATGGGCACTGATAGGCTACATTTGATGGGTGCTGGTGAGGCTACATTTGATGGACGCTGAGGAGGCTAAATTTGGTGGGCGCTGGTGAGGCTGAATTGATGGGTGCTTGTAGGCTGCATTGATGGGCGCTGGTAAAGCTGCATTGATGGGCGCTGGTAAAGTTGCATTGATGGGCGCTAGTGAGGCTGCATTGATGGGTGCTGGTGAGGCTGAATTGATGGGTGCTTGTAGGCTGCATTGATGGGAGCTGGTAAAGCTGCATTAATAGGCACTGGTGAGGCTGCATTGATGGGCGCTGGTGCGGCTGCATTTGATGGATGCTGGTGAGGTTGAATTCATGGGTGCTTGTAGGCTGCATTGATGGGCACTGGTAAAGGTGTATTGATGGGCGCTGGTGAGGCTGCATTGATGGGCACTGGTGAGGCTGAATTGATGGGTGCTTGTAGGCTGCATTGATGGGCGCTGGTAAAGCTGCATTGATTGGCGCTGGTGAGGCTGCATTGATGGGCACTGGTGAGGCTGCATTGATAGGTGCTGGTGAGGCTGCATTTATTGGCGCTGGTGAGGCTGCATTGATGGGCGCTTGTGAGGCTGCATTGATGGGCGCTGGTGAGGCTGAATTGATAGGTGCTTGTAGGCTGCATTGATGGGCACTGGTAAAGCTGCATTGATTGGCGCTGGTGAGGCTGCATTGATGGGCGCTGGTGAGGCTGCATTGATGGGCGCTTGGGAGGCGGCATTAATGGGTGCTGGTGAGGCTGCATTGATGGGCGCTGGTAAAGCTGCATTGATTGGCGCTGGTGAGGCTGCATTGATGGGCGCTGGTGAGGCTGCATGGTGGGTGCTTGTGAGGTGGCATTTATGGGTGCTGGTGAGGCTGCATTGATGGGTGCTGGTGAGGCTGCATTGATGGGCGCTGGTGAGGCTAAATTGATGGGTGCTTGTAGGCTGCATTGATGGGCGCTGGTAAAGCTGCATTGATTGGCGCTGGTATGGTTGCATTGATGGGCGCTGGTGAGGCTGCATTGATGGGCACTGGTGAGGCTGCATTTATGGGTGCTAGTGAGGCTGCATTGATTGGCGCTGGTGAGGCTGCATTGATGGGCGCTGGTAAGGCTGCATTGATGGGCGCTGGTGAGGCTGCATTTATGGGTGCTGTTGAGGCTGCATTGATGGGCGCTGGTAAAGCTGCATTGATGAGAGCTGGTAAGGCTGCATTGATGGGCGCTGGTGAGGCTGCATTGATGGGCGCTGGTGAGGCGGCATTTATGGGTGCTGGTGAGGCTGCATTGATGGGCCCTGGTGAGGCTGAATTGATGGGTGCTTGTAGGCTGCATTGATGGGCGCTGGTAAAGCGGCATTGATTGGCGCTGGTGAGGCTGCATTGATGGGCGCTGGTGAGGCTGAATTGATGGGCACTGGTGAGGCTGAATTTATGGGTGCTGTTGAGGCTGCATTGATGGGTGCTGGTAAAGCTACATTGATGAGAGCTGGTGAGGCTGCATTGATGGGCGCTAGAGAGGCTGCATTTATGGGTGCTGGTGATGCTACATTGTAGATGCTGGTGAGGTTGCATTTGATGGGCGCTGGTGGGCTGCATTTGACGGGCGCTGGTGGGCTGCATTGCTGGGCGCTGGTGAGGCTGCATTGATGAGTGCTGGTGAGGCTGCATTTGACGGGCGCTGGTGGGCTGCATTTGGGCGCTTCATTAAAAAGGTGGGGTATACATGGGCAGGGAAAAGGGGGTGGAGCCAGGGGGCGGCAAAATGAGGTTTCGCCTAGGGTGTCCTTGCACCAGCCCAGCCCTACATTCCTGCAGTGCGAAAATGACAGGTATTAGCCGTGTTGACAGCATCTGCTATAAGAGGGGAACATGGCCCGGCCGTCCAGTGCCCCAAACGGGAAGATGTCCAAAGGAGTTGTGAATCTATGCTTTCCCTCTTCGTCAGGAGCCTTTCCCTATTTAGTACCTGGCCCTATTCTGCTAACCCGCCAAAAGCGTGCCAAGCAGTGCCAAGCAGTGGCAGCCGGTGTGCTTTGTTTGTGCCATTGCGTTATGTTGATTGAATTTTAAGCGCTTTTTTTATCCAAAGACATGTGAGTGTTCGTGATCTTTTTACAGCATTTATATCTACGGATTTACACTATGTGGAGTTTCTCGGTTTCTCTCGGATATATCGTATGAGTGCCATCCGGATATAGTGTCTGCCTTTTGGTCTGCCATTTTCTGAGTCTATCCAACCACCATGGGACCAGGTTACATCGGACCCCGGGATCATCTCCCATTGGGGCCAGTACAAGCGGTGTGGAAGTTCCCCTACTGGTGTGATTACACTTTCTGCTCAGTTGCCTCATAGGGCATAAGCCTTATTGGGTCCACTCGCTCCGGTAAGCCTTTTCGAACTTGGTGGTGGATCCTTTCACACTTGGCATTGGGATTCAATCTCCCCCTTTTCCCTGAATACCTCAAAGAACATTTGTTTTTTTACATATGGATGCACTGGACATTTTTTCTTTATATATTTTTTTTTTCTTTGTATTTTGTTTGATTTGAGATATCAGGTGTTATTGCATGTTTGACACTGAGACACACAAATCACAAAAAGGCACTTATCAGTGTTTGGTTTACTTCTTTGGTTGCACTGTAGCTATACAGGCTTGTTCATCTATTAGCGCCGCACATCATTTTTTACACAACTGGGTGGGCTCAGGGCGCAGTGCCTCCAGCTCTAATCACGTGCTTCGAAAAAGAAACGTTGTGTCCAGCTCCATGCAAGTATATTAGGGCCCAGTTGCATGGATTAGGGGGGCGGCACCCATATACTGGTGCCAAGCCTGGGAGCCAGGGCCTTAAAAGAGAAGTCCGTTTTTTTTTTTTTCCCCTATTCATACTTACCTAGTGTCAGGGCTGGGCTCAGCGCTTCCTTTCCTGAGCTGGCCGCTCAGCTGTCAGCTAATTGCCAGCTCCCATCTCTCTCCGCAGTTACTCAGCTGTTGATGATCCTGCTCGTCAGTCCTGCCTACTTAGGCCAGAGGATCTCTGCCCTCGCCTTGGTCAACATCACAGAGATGATCTCCTGCATTCCTGTTTAAAGACTTGCTTTGCTGACATCCCTTCTGGCTCCAGATCCTGCTTGCTGTTTCACTACCTTGATCCCTGACTTCTGGCTTGGCTGACTATCCGTTCCGGTTACTGAGCCTTGGCTATGTTTTGACTACGTTTGTTCCTTTTCACTTTTATTATTAAACAAGTGTTATATGATTGTACTTCTGTCTCAGTCTGATTTCATGGTTTCTGACACCTACGTGGATGCAGCATCAGTCCGATGCTGCATCTGCCCCCCGGCGCCTCTACACTGAGAACTGAGCAATCGAACACCGCCGATTGCTCGGTTCTCACAGCTCCCCGAGCAGAGGGAGTTAGGAAGCGCGCGCAAAGCGCTTTCCCCGACTTGTTGATACCCCGACTTGCTGATGCCCCGACTTAGTTGGGGTAGGCTGAACACTTTGGTGGGGGTGGGTCAGCCACACCTCTTGACCTTTGACCTCTGGGGGACACGCCTGCTGACCTTTGGGGGTGGTCCCTAACCCTACCCCTAACCTTAACCCTAACCCTCTAACCCTAACCCTCTAACCCTCTAACCCTAACCCCGAGAGGCTGAGCCGGGTGTCGGTCCAGGGATCTGGCGGATCCCGGCTCTGTGGTTGGGATGACGCTGAGCCTGGACTGACATCTGTGACGTCAGCAGAGAGTAGACATGTGCGATTAGTTTTGTACGAACCGAAAATTCGTACGATTTTCCATAAATTCGTACATTCGGGAGGATCTGAAATACGAATTGCTATGCTTCCGCATTTTGTACGAAATACTAAATTTAGTTTACGAATTTGGGATCCAAATTCCTAACAAACATTCGTAATCGTTACAAAAAGTTAACGAACCTAAAAGTTAAAAACCCAGGAAGTCAGAACAGCACAGGGATGGTGGGAGCCCCTCATAATGAGCACAGGGATGGGGGGAGCCCCTCATAATGAGCACAGCACAGGGATGGTGGGAGCCCCTCATAATGAGCACAGCACAGGGATGGTGGGGGCCCCTCATAATGAGCACAGCACAGGGATGGTGGGAGCCCCTCATAATGAGCACAGGGATGGTGGGGGCCCCTCATAATGAGCACAGGGATGGGGGGAGCCCCTCATAATGAGCACAGGGATGGGGGGAGCCCCTCATAATGAGCACAGGGATGGTGGGGGCCCCTCATAATGAGCACAGGGATGGTGGGGGCCCCTCATAATGAGCACAGGGATGGGGGGAGCCCCTCATAATGAGCACAGGGATGGTGGGAGCCCCTCATAATGAGCACAGGGATGGTGGGGGCCCCTCATAATGAGCACAGGGATGGTGGGGGCCCCTCATAATGAGCACAGGGATGGGGGGAGCCCCTCATAATGAGCACAGGGATGGTGGGGGCCCCTCATAATGAGCACAGGGATGGGGGGAGCCCCTCATAATGAGCACAGGGATGGTGGGGGCCCCTCATAATGAGCACAGGGATGGTGGGAGCCCCTCATAATGAGCACATCACAGGGATGGTGGGAGCCCCTCATAATGAGCACAGGGATGGGGGGAGCCCCTCATAATGAGCACAGGGATGGTGGGGGCCCCTCATAATGAGCACAGGGATGGTGGGGGCCCCTCATAATGAGCACAGGGATGGTGGGGGCCCCTCATAATGAGCACAGGGATGGTGGGAGCCCCTCATAATGAGCACAGGGATGGTGGGGGCCCCTCATAATGAGCACAGCACAGGGATGGTGGGGGCCCCTCATAATGAGCACAGCACAGGGATGGTGGGGGCCCCTCATAATGAGCACAGCACAGGGATGGGGGGAGCCCCTCATAATCAGCACGGCACAGGGATGGTGGGAGCCCCTCATAATTAGCACAGCACAGGCATGGTGGGAGCCCCTCATAATCAGCACAGCACAGGCATGGTGGGAGCCCCTCATAATGAGCACAGGGATGATATAAATGTGTAACATATAAAGGAGAGGAAGTATCCAATCCTAAAACTTACAGGGAACTAAAAAGCAAAACTTGACTAGTTCTAAAAATAATAATACAAATTTCGTACAGTTCTGTTTCGTATTTCTGTTGCATTCAAACTAATATAGAAATTGGTGATATTTACAACGACCAGCAAACCACCATCATAGAACTGACGCGAAGGCTTGTGGGAGGGGTTTCCAGCGCTGAAACTTTCCCAGGGGGTGGAGCCTCAATCCAGGGTCAGAGAATGATTGGCTATTAGCTGCACAAGATTAAAAAAAAAAATAAAATAAAAAATCACTTTTTGTACTACAAAACCGAAGGATGAAAGATGAAAGGGGTATAGAGATGGATTTGAGTGCATCGTCTTTATCGGCTGGGGAATTACCAGGCTGGATTGGATGATTCAGATGAACGGTTTTTGTACACAACGGAGAACAGACAGATCCTTCATAATCCGCAGAGATCGGTGACGGGGCCGAAATACATAATAACATCGCTGATGGCAAGGCCTGGAAGTGTTCACCGGGTGCATTATAAAAATAGAAACTAATGCTAAAAGCTATATATATATAGCCCACTTTAAAAACAGAAAGCAACGCTAAAAGTTATACGTATAGTCCATTATAAAGATTTAAAGCAATGCTAAAAGCTATATATATATATATATATTCCATTATAAAAATGGAAACTAACTCTAAAAGCCCCATATATATAGTCCATTATAAATAGGAAGGCAATGCTAAAAGCTATATATATAGTCCATTATAAAAATGGAAACTAACTCTAAAAGCCCCATATATATAGTCCATTATAAATAGGAAAGCAATGCTAAAAGCTATATATACATATATATATATATATATATATATATATATATATATATATAATCCATTAGAAAAATGGAAAGCAACACTAAAAGCTATATATATAATAATCCATTAGAAAAATGGAAAGCAATGCTAAAAGCTATACATATAGTCCATTATAAAAATGGAAACTGACGCTAAAAGCTATATATATAGTCCATTCTAAAAATGGAAAGCAATGCTAAAAGCTATATATATAGTCCATTATAAAAATGGAAACTGTTTGAATTTTTGGATTTTCTTTCTTATTGTCGGATTTTCCAATTTTCAAATTTACAAATTGCAATCATAACGACTGACCCGAAAAAAGAAAAAAAATAAATAAAACGAATAAAACAAACAAGTTTTTTGGCAGTGCACATGTCTGCCGGCCACATCCACACCTCCAACCCTGGGCTCCATGCTGGCGGGTATTTACAAGGCAGTGATCGGGGCTTTGGGCTGACTTCAGCTGCAGCACGCGGTGCTCACCATCATCCAGTTACATAGTAGGTGCGGTTGAAAAAAGACACATGTCCATCAAGTCCAACCTATGTGTGTGATTATGTTTCAGTATTACATTGTATATCCCTGTATGTTGCGGTCATTCAGGTGATTATCTAATAGTTTCTTGAAGCTATCAATGCTCCCCGCTGAGACCACCGCCTGTGGAAGGGAATTCCACATCCTTGCCGCTCTTACAGTAAAGAACCCTCTACGTAGTTTAAGGTTAAACCTCTTTTCTTCTAATTTTAATGAGTGGCCACGAAGTCTTATTAAACTCTCTTCTGCAAAAAACTTTCCTCCCTATTGTGGGGTCATCAGTCCGGTATTTGTATATTGAAATCATGTCCCCTCTCAAGCGTCTCTTCTCCAGAGAGAATAAGTTCAGAGCTCACAACCTTTCCTCATAACTAAGATCCTCCAGACCCTTTATTAGCTTTGTTGCCCTTCTTTGTAGTCGCTCCATTTCCAGTACATCCCTCCTGAGGACTGGTGCCCAGAACTGGACAGCATACTCCAGGTGCGGCCGGACCAGAGTCTTGTAGAGCGGGAGAATTATCGTTTTATCTCTGGAGTTGATCCCTTTTTAATGCCAATATTCTGTTTGCTTTGTTAGCAGCAGCTTGGCATTGCATGTCATTGCTGAGCCTATCATCTACTAGGACCCCCAGGTCCTTTCCCATCCTAGATCCCCCCAGAGGTTCTCCCCCCAGTCTATAGATTGCATTCAGATTTTTGACACCCAAATGCATTATTCATCCAGTGAATGATCTTGTCCAGTGCCGGGATCTCAGCTCACGTCCGCTGTGTGCATGTGCACCAGTGTGAGCGGGGGGAGGGACGGTGGCTCCAGAGGTGACATCCACCGGGGATGAGGAGGTGACAGGAGAGGAATGCGATGGAGCCGACACCAGCTCAGTTGCACTATGAGCAGCTCCTCTGCAATCATTTCTGCGCCCTTCTAAATGTTGCACCCGGGGGCGACGGCCCTGGCTGCCCCCCCAATGCTACACCACTGACCATGACTGCCCCCCAGACAGCAGTCTTTGGGCTTTGGGTGTGCGGCTTACCATCAGTGCAGAAAAGTGAGACTGGCCTGGCTGTGCTGTCTGAATGGGGTGCCCAGATCACAAGACACGTCATATATCGGCATGTGTATGTTTATCTGTTTGCCCGCGGTTCAGGGTTTCCCTTTAATATCACAATATGAGTAAGGAGCTCCCATGACTCTATTAGCTGAATCTCTGGAAGACACAAAGTCCCGCCATAACGTACAAATATCTCCTGACATATTGAGCGCTCAGTGAAAAATGCCGCACAGCTGCTTTGGAGTCGTATTTTATTCGTATTGCTGTAAATGTCTTCCCGCTGCCATACTGCCTTTTTCTGAGCTGGCGTTGTTTGATGAGATTAAGCCATTTAGATTTTTGTTTTTTAATACATTAAAGACCAATTATCTTAAAGGAGCTCATGCATATCATTTTAAAGCATTTTCAGCAGAAGCTGGTTATTAGCGGAGTAGAGGAGAACAAATTGCATCCTGTTGAGGCCAGACGGCATCGTCTAATATCTTTGTGTACTCGCCCAATCAAGTGACAACCTGAACCACCTGAAAGACGTGTAGCGCTACCCCCATTGGGGCCGCTAGTTAAGACAGGTCCTCTGTTGCTGGCCTCGTTCTTCTCAAGAACCTCAGCCCTCCAACATACCAGTTGAGAAAAGTGGAAGATAGCGCTGGACCCCGTAGGTTTATTTTACTCAGGGGCGGCCCATCCATTAAGGGCGCACGGGCCCCGCCTACCCCATTTCATGCGTCCGTCCCCTTTGCAGGATGCCGCATGCATGAATTCGAATGGGGGGGGTGGGTGTTTTCCAATTGTTTTTTTGAAGCACGTGATTAGAGCCAGAGGCTCTAATAGGCTTCAAAATAGGGTGGGCTCGGGGTGCAGACCACTGCGAACCGAGCCCACCCAGTGGTGTGACAGTAGCAAATGAATATTCACTATTTGCACACTAAATCTCCTCCCCGCCAATCGACCCGTGATGCTTGAAGCCCATGATGCCTGCCATAGATGATTAATTCCCTCCTTGCCCGGCCGGTCAGTTTAGGTGGACGGCCATGTCTTGGTAGGTTTGCAGTTGTGCCATACTCTTTCCATTTTCCGATGATGGATTGAACAGAGCTCCGTGAGATGACCAAAGCTTGGGAGATTTTTTTATAACCTAACCCTGCTTTATACTTCTCTACAACTTTATCCCTGACCTGTCTGATGTGTTCCTTGGCCTTCGTGATGCTGTTTGTTCGCTAAGGTTCTCTAACAAACCTCTGAGGGCTTCACAGAACAGCTGTGTTCATACTGAGATTACATTACACACAGGTGGACTCTATTTACTAATTAGGTGACTTCTGAAGGTGATTGGATCCTCTAGATTTTAGTTAGGGGTATCAGAGTAAAGGGGGCGCCATACAAATGCCCCCCCTCCACACTTTTCACATATTTATTTGTATAATTTATCATTTTCCTTCCACTTCACAATTATGTGCCACTTTGTGTTGGTCCATCACATAAAATCCCAATAAAATACATTTATGTTTTTGGTTGTAACATGAGAAAATGTTTAAGGCACTGTATAATAGTTATTTTTGCCGGTGTGGTTGGGGCCCCTTTGGTGGTGCCCTAATGGTAATGCTGAGTGGCTTCCAGATTCTCCTAGTTCAAGAAGATAAGGACTTGAGGAGGAGCTCTGGCAGGAGTAATAAGGCGTAAAAGAAATGAAGAGGGCAATCAGCAAGTGCAGGGAGGGGTTAGGTGGATCTGAGCTAATAGGGTAATCCAGAACAGGTGATGTGGTACGCTGCATAAGTATGGTAGTGTCTAAGGAACCGGATCTCAAACTGTGTTAGCTGGAGTCTTGCTTGGTTTTGTCTTGCTTGGTTTTGTGGCGCAAAGTGTTTGGTGGGCTGACAACTCTCTCACCAATCCTGCGCTTCAGCTGTGGTTACCAGTGGTGGGGTGGTCCCTCGGTGGCTTGAGCACCGGCGAACCCCTTCTGTATGGCTGCAGATGATGACCAGTGAACTTGCTCCATATGGCTGTGGATCCAGGCGAGTAGGCCACACGGGTGGGTGAGTGCCCTAGGGTTCAGCCTCCTCCCTGAATGTCTGCTTCCTTCCCCTGGTCTGGCTCCACGTCCCAAACTTTTCCTGGGCAAACAGTAAAGAAAATCCCCTTGTCTCCTCCTTGAACTCCAAGTCTATTGGAATTTGTAGTTCTGCAGCCATCCCACACAATGTAGCAGCATCTCCAAGGGACTCCATGCACCAGCGTGCGTGTCCTCCTGCTTCTGCCCCTCCTGAGTCTCAAATCTGGATTTGTAGTTCAGAAAGTCAATTCCTGCATTATAGAGAAGCCATTTTGGACTACATCTCCCATGATATCTAGCTCTCTGCATTACAGTCTATGAGATTGCTTGGCTAGCTCTCCTGCTCCCAGATTGGTCCTTTGCTCTGCTGCCATGAAGGGAGGGTTGAGCTGGGGGGGCGGGGGAGTCTCACACAGCCAGCATGAGAAGAGAATTTTACACAGGCTGCTCTGGCTCCCAGCCTAACAATGTAGGCGGGGGAGGGGAAGGCAGACAAATCTGCAGCTAAATGTAGCAGCCAGCTACAGATATAAAAAAGCAAAAAAATAGATTTGGTCCAATGATCCCTTATTGACTGCCACTTGTATGTGGTCATGTGGCCTCTCCTCTGCCACTTAGGCCGGGTTCACATATGTGTGGCTGCGGTTTCGTGCCTGGGGTCCGGTGCGTTTCTGTTCACAAGTTCAGGTGAGATTCAGGTCTGAATTTTTGCCCGAATTCAACCTGAACTGGACCCAAAAACGCACATCTGCAATGATGCGAAGATGATCGGTTATCTCCACAGCCGTCCATTTCCTGGAGATATCTGCCCATCTATGGTCCATCTTTGGTCACCCCAAAGCCTTCACATACTCAGGTGACAAAGGCACCAAGTTCCCCCGAAGGCCACGAAGGGGTTAAAATTCCGGTGTGTCCCCAGATGACCTCCTCCATACCGTGTTTTTGATGGACTGATCTGGGAGCAATAATAATAATACCGGAGAAGAACACGGCCCTCTCAGGAACATGGAGAGTTTTATGAGTTCAAAATGAAAGCCATTTCAATCCAAAGATCAATCTATCAAAGATACATGATAGCACGGAACATAAATGTAAAATGAAGAGAGACGGGTGGAGGAGATGGAGGAATTATCGGGATAGTGCCGCCGTACGTAAAATCATCGGGCTTTAGAAAATGGCTTTATATAAAGGGACATCAATTTTATGGCTGCATGAGGAATGATGGCTGCATGGGGAGTGATGGCGCTCGGTCTGTCTGCACAGATGCTCCGGAACACACAAGAGATAAAAAAATGACAAAAACATGGAGGAAAAACTGCTACAACCAACAACCGCCAGTGAAAGACGTGTTATAGAGGAGGATACTTTGTACCGGAACATTGCTACCAGCACTGGGAAATTATCTCCAACTACTTCTAGAGGTCCCCAAACATTGGAAATCCCACTACGGCCATGGAATGAAATATCAATGTATATACATCTCCTGTATGTAAAATAACATAGATAAATACAAAGCACTAAAAGGTCTTATTAGAATTATTAGATAATAACGAACAAGGAAGGAAGAGGAAAGGAAAGAAGGGAGGAGAGAGGAAAGGAGGGAGAGATAGAGGGAGGTGAGAGGAAGGAAGGAAGGAAGGAGGGAAGGAAGGAAGGAAGGAAGGAAGGAAGGAAGGAAGGAAGGAAGGAAGGAAGGAAGGAAGGAAGGAAGGAAGGAAGGAAGGAAGGAAGGAAGGAAAGAGAGAGGAAGAAAAAAAGGAAGGGAGGGGAGAGAGTGAGGGAGGGAAGCAGAAGGGAGAGATGGAGGGTGACGAGAGGAAGGAAGGAAGAGAGGGGAGGGAAAGGAAGGAGAGAGGAGGGGAGGGGAGGGGAGAGGAAAGGAAGGAAGGAAGGAAGGAAGGAAGGAAGGAAGGAAGGAAGGAAGGAAGGAAGGAAGGAAGGAAGGAAGGAAGGAAGGAAGGAAGGAAGGAAGGAAGGAAGGAAGGAAGGAAGGAAAGGAGGGGAGAGGAAGGAAGGGAGAGAGTGATGGAGAAAAAGCTGAAGGGAGGGAGAGATGGAGGGTGATGAGATGAGAGGAAGGAATGAAGAAAGGTAGTAAGGAAGGAGAGAAGAAGGAAGAAGGTAAGGAGGGAAACAAGTAAGAGAGGTGACAGAAATGAAAAAAGGAAGGAGAGAGGAAGGGAGGGGAGAGAAAGGAAGAAAGGAAGGAAGGTAGGAAAATCAGGGAGAAAGGGGGAGAGGAAGAAGGAGGGAGAGGAGCAGTAAAGTGGTAAAGGTGGAGGGATGAGGAAGGAAGGAAGGAAGGAAGGAAGGAAGGAAGGAAGGAAGGAAGGAAGGAAGGAAGGAAGGAAGGAAGGAAGGGAGGGAGGAAGGAAGGAAGGAAGGAAGGAAGGAAGGAAGGAAGGATGGAAGGAAAATCAGGGATAGGAAGGAAGGAAGGGGAGAGGGAGGGGAGAGAAAGGAAGGAAGGTATGAAAATCGAAGATGGAAGGAAGGCAGGAAGGAAGGAAGGAAGGAAGGAAGAGGAAAGAGTAAGGTAGGTAAGAAGGAAGTATGAGGATTTTCCTACAGTAGTTTGTGCTTTTGCCATTTCCAATGGAGAAATGTACATGTTTGTGTCTCTGCCCCTCCCACAATGGTGAGATTTCCCCAGTATTTTGTGTCTCTGCCCCTCCCACAATGGTGAGATTTCCCCCAGTATTTTGTGTCTCTGCCCCTCCCACAATGGTGAGATTCCCCCCAGTATTTTGTGTCTTTGCTCCTCCCACAATGGTGAGATTCCCCCCAGTATTTTGTGTCTCTGCCCCTCCCACAATGGTGAGATTTCCCCCAGTATTTTGTGTCTCTGCCCCTCCCACAATGGTGAGATTTCCCCCAGTATTTTGTGTCTCTGCCCCTCCCACAATGGTGAGATTCCCCCCAGTATTTTGTGTCTTTGCTCCTCCCACAATGGTGAGATTCCCCCCAGTATTTTGTGTCTCTGCCCCTCCCACAATGATGAGATTCCCCCCAGTATTTTGTGTCTCTGCTCCTCCCACAATGGTGAGATTCCCCCCAGTATTTTGTGTCTCTGCCCCTCCCACAATGGTGAGATTCCCCCAGTATTTTGTGTCTCTGCCCCTCCCACAATGGTGAGATTCCCCCCAGTATTTTGTGTCTCTGCTCCTCCCACAATGGTGAGAATTTCTTGCAGTAATTTCTGTACCTCCGGCAAGGGTGAAATTACCTTGGGAGGATGAGCTCGAAGAAGGGGAGAAGGGGGAGGGGTGATGATCGCAGACAGGTAACACAGGTAGAGCGTGACCAAACCCACTGTGCCCCCAGCTCACCCCGACACACCACCTTAGACAATGGGAATGCAGAATGATCAAAGAAAGCCACACCTCCTTCATGGCGCCAAACAATTTTAGTGGCACTTGAACAGATATCCACTCGTTGTTCATGTAATATATTTATACACTCGGGGGTGGGGTGGGGATTCCAGGAGGGGCAGCTGTTAGTGAATTGTTTTACCTTTGTTAACCACTTAAGCCCCGGACCATTTGGCTGGCCAAAGACCAGAGCACTATTTGCGATTCGGCGCTGCGTCGCTTTAACTGACAATTGCGCTGTCGTGCGATGTGGCTCCCAAACAAAATTGATGTCCTTTTTTCCCCACAAACAGCTTTCTTTTGGTGGTAATTGATCACCTCTGCGATTTTTATTTTTTGCGCTATAATCAATTTTGAAAAAAACACATTATTTTTAACCTTTTGCTATAATAAATATCCCCCAAAAATATATATAAAAAACATTTTTTTTCCTCAATTTAGGCCGATACGTATTCTTCTACATATTTTTGGTAAAAAAAAAACTCAATAAGCGTTTATTGATTGGTTTGCGCAAAAGTTATAGCGTCTACAAAATAGGGGATAGCTTTATGGCATTTTTATTAATTATTTTTTTTTTTACTAGTAACGGCGGCGATCAGCGATTTTTATCGTGACTGCGACATTATGGCGGACACATCGGACACTTTTGGCGCTATTTTGGGACCATTCACATTTATACAGAGATCAGTGCGATTAAAAATGCATTGATTACTGTGTAAATGTGACTGGCAGTGAAGGGGTTAACCAGCTGGCTGCAGGGGTTAACTGTGTCCTAGGAAGTGATTCTAACTGTGGGGGGGAGGGGCTATGTGTGACACGTCACTGATCACCGCTCCCGATGACAGGGAGAGCTGTGATCAGTGTCCTGTCACTAGGCAGAACGGGGAGATGCTTGTTTACATCAGCATTTCCCCGTTCTTCCTCTCCGTGAGAAGATCGCGGGTATTCCCGCGGACATCGAGTCCACGGGACCCACGATCACACTCACGGTGCTCATGGCAGGGTCGCGGGGGGGGTGCGCCGGCGGCGCGTGAGCGACCACATGGCGGTAAATTTAAAGGGACGTACCTTTACGCCCATTTGCCTATCCTTGCCATTCTGCCGGCGTAAATGTTCGCGCCGCGGTCGGCAAGCGGTTAAATATATTTTTTTTAAAGTGTTTTAAACATTTTAATGCATAACAAATCATTGGGGAGTGAGGCCATTTGGCATCTTCCCTCGCTGGCTGACCCTGTCCTGGTACTGGCGCTGTGACCCGGAGGCGGGGAATCTATCAGCACATGGAGAAGAGCCAACATCTTTTCCTCCATTGTTTTTGGGGTGTATATGTCTGTCATAATGACGCTTGGCACACATGGCACCTCCCACTGAGCACTCGCCGGGCACCAGACACAATGCCCAGGCTGCTCAATGTAATATCTGTACATTACATCCAGTGTCGCCTATTGGAACCCGAGCTCACTATTTTTAGATCAGTTACAGTTTTTATTGCCATAAAAAAATCCCATCAAAGCATCAATTTGGCGCACACAACCACTCCCTGGATGAATAGCTACAGTAATGAAATGATTCTATAAATAAAACGCCAGTGGGCGTTCAGACTCTTGGAGCGCCTTTGATGTACGGCTTCACCCGCGCTTGTTCTTCACTCCAGTTATCTCTCTCTATATATCAAAGTGTTACCCAGCTACGATGGTATATGCACTACAAATATCTTAAAGGCAAAATCAGTGTGCGGAACTGCATAATGAGATTTCTCTGCAGTATTTTGTGTCTTTGCCCCTCCCACAATGGGGACATCTCCCTGCAGTAGTTTGTGTCTCTGCCCCTCCCACAATGGGGACATTTCCCTGCAGTAGTTTGTGTGTCTGCCCCTCCCACAATGGGGAGATTTCCTGCAGTAGTTTGTGTCTCTGCCCCTCCCACAATGGTGAGATTTCCTGCAGTAGTTTGTGTCTATGCCCCTCCCACAATGATGAGATTTCCTGCAGTAGTTTGTGTCTCTGCCCCTCCCACAATGATGAGATTTCCTGCAGTAGTTTGTGTCTCTGCCCCTCCCACAATGGGGAGATTTCCTGCAGTAGTTTGTGTCTCTGCCCCTCCCACAATGGGGAGATTTCCTGCAGTAGTTAGTGTGTCTGCCCCTCCCACAATGGGGAGATTTCCTGCAGTAGTTTGTGTCTCTGCCCCTCCCACAATGGGGAGATTTCCTGCAGTAGTTTGTGTCTCTGCCCCTCCCACAATGATGAGATTTCCCAGCAGTAGTTTGTGTCTCTGCCCCTCCCACAATGAGGAGATTTCCTCGCAGTAGTTTGTGTCTCTGCCTCTCCCACAATGAGGAGATTTCCCTGCAGTAGTTTGTGTCTCTGCCCCTCCCACAATGGGGAGATTTCCTGCAGTAGTTTGTTTCTCTGCCCCTCCCACAATAGGGAGATTTCCTGCAGTAGTTTGTGTCTCTGCCCCTCCCACAATGGGGAGATTTCCTGCAGTTGTTTGTGTCTCTGCCCCTCCCACAATGAGGAGATTTCCCTGCAGTAGTTTGTGTCTCTGCCCCTCCCATAATGATGAGATTTCCCCCAGGAGTTTGTGTCTTTGACCCTCCCACAATGGTGAGATTTCCCAGCAGTAGTTTGTGTCTCTGCCCCTCCCACAATGGGGAGATTTCCTGCAGTAGTTTGTGTCTCTGCTCCTCCCACAATGGTGAGATTTCCCAGCAGTAGTTTGTGTCTCTGCCCCTCCCACAATGGGGAGATTTCCTGCAGTAGTTTGTGTCTCTGCCCCTCCCACAATGGGGAGATTTCCTGCAGTAGTTTGTGTCTCTGCCCCTCCCACAATTATGGTATTTCCCCCAGTAGTTTGTGTCTCTGCCCCTCCCACAATGATGAGATTTCCTGCAGTTGTTTCCGAGGAACAGATGGTCCCCGGTCATCTCTATGACTCTTGGAGGCCCCGGCGAGACGTTATGACGTCATGCCCGGCCTGACAGTTGTAAATACTGCCATGTACTCAGGTGGAAAGCCGAGATCCTCCTGTTTTTTTTTCTCAGGTTCTCCAGCCTGGAGGAGAGATGTGGGGGTCTTATTGACCCCAAATGTCTCTATAAAGAGGACCTGTCATGCCCTATTCCCATCACAAGGGATGTTTACATTCCTTGTAATAGAAATAAAAGTGATTTAAAAAAATAAAAATGTAAAGGGAAAGTGTAAAAATAAAACAATGAAAAAAAAAAAAACAATAAAAAGAATTTAAAGTGCCCCCGTCCCCGCGAGCTCACGCGCAGAAGCGAACGCATACGTACGTCGCGCCTGCATATGTAAACAGCGTGCAATCCACACATGTGAGGTATCGCCGCAAACGTTAGAGCGAGAGCAATACATTTTATCCCAAGACCTCCTCTGCAACTGTAAACAGGTAAAAAAATATATATATAAAGCGCTGCCTATGGAGATTTTTAAGAACCGAAGTTTGCCACCTGTAACGAAACGTCCCACACTCCGCTTGAGTGCTTCCATCAGTATACCGCTTCCTCCCAGTCTGAATATAGAGATCAGATATTCCAACCGCTCACCAGCACAAAACAAGACGATACTTGTTTAGTTGCTGAACATGAACTGATTTATTTGAGATGACACACAAATATATACAGCAGGCTTACAATAAAAACTGTAACCAGAAACCTAATTAACATGAGCTAATGATCTAATCATTTACCCAGAGGAGGTGACTCAGAGATATGACCTTTCAGGGTAGACTTCACGTCTCCTAGCTCACTGACTACACATTATCACATTACACATTATCATAAACATCAACACACAACTCCTTCATACAATAGCAGGGTTAATTAGCACAAACAACAATGGGTGAAAGACTCTTAGAAGCCACACTAGTAGACAACAGGAGACCCACGGCTTTCCAGATCTCATTAATCAGCATTCCTTTCACATACATCTGCTATATGGGTCCCAAGCTGGCCGAGACCATCATGGCCTCCTTAATAATGTCCTTTTGCATTACAGAATACCTTCCTAAATGCTTGTAGCTCCCCCAAATGCCAGGACCCATAGTCGGTAGGCAAGACGCTCCAAAAGCCTCTGTCCTGGGTGAGTCTGTCACACCGCCATTCCACGAGTGTGCGCAATTTTCAAGCATGACACGTTAGGTATCTATTTACTTGGCTTAACTTCATCTTTCACATTATAAATAAAAAGGGGGCTAACTTTACAGTTTTTTTTTCTTAATTCGTAAAACAGTTTTTCCCCTCCCCCCAAAAAAACGCGACAATGTGACATAAAGAGTTGCAGCCATTTTATTCCCTAGAGTCTCTGCTAAAAAGAACATATATAATGTTTGGGGGTTCTGAGTAATTTTCTAGCAAAAAAATGATGATCTTTACATGTGGGAAAGAAATCCCAGAACTGGCCGGGGTGGGAAGTAGTTAACATATAGTCAGACATTTCACATTAAAAAAAGCGCAAAATGTAAAAAAAAAAAAAAAAATGTAATTTGTCAATAACTTTTCAATGCTTTGTAAACATTTGCTGACAGCTGAAGTGTAAACAAAACCGGTAGGTATCAGTAATTGATATCGGTGAGTGCTAAAAAAAAAAAGAACTAAAAAAAAAAAAGTATCGGTCCTCGTAAAAAAATAAATAAATAACGCTATCGATGCATCCCTACTGTGCCAGACCGAAGGGACGGCCGGAGCTCCCCTTTAACACCAGACCTTGGGAGGGTACGCCGGAGCCGGCTCATTTCCGATTCTCCGGAATAAAATCTAGACGTCTTATCCCGACAGAGGAGTCATTATGAGGAAGTCGATTCCGGCACTCGGCCCGCGTCAATGTTTATTTTTATTGGCTCTCTCAGGTTAGATTGCGTTTACGTTCCCAGCGTGTAAAATCCTGGAAATGTGCGTTCTCGGTATTCCGTTACTTAATAGTCAGCCGACGCCGCGCTTCCCTCCGCGGACACTGCTATTATCTGTCCCTCCAATAACCAGTCATTGTGAGGGGATGGAGCGGTGCAATCTGAGTGGCGGCGGCGGCGGCGGCTCGGAATTCGAGTCATCCTACACCTTCCTATCCATCCTCCTCCATCTGTGAAATCTCTGTTATCCCCAGAACCGCACATTAAAAAAAAACAGCGCCAGCAATTTCATACGCTCCGATGTGGGAAGCGAGAACGCCAACTAGTCGATCAATGCAATCTATAGCGCAATTGTTCGGTGTGATTTGTATTCTTTCCTGAGGGCTGTGACTGCCTGAATGCACAATTTTAATTTTGTGGCGGAGGCGGCACGCAACTATTTATAGCAGAAGAATTTTTTTTTTGCTTTTTGCAACATATCGTCCAATTTAAAAAGAACGTCCTTCCCACTACGACAGCGTATGAAGATGGCCGCCACCGGCCTTCCCTGCATAGAGCAGCACAAAGGCCCACTGATGACATCACTGTATAAGGCTGCGTTCACACCTGAGCGTAGCGTCTTTGAGCGCTCTTTATGAGTTTTTCCGTTTGTTTTTTATGCGCGTTTTGCATAACTTTGCCTGTTTGTATACTGCAGCGTTTTTTGGGCTTTGTCATTTTTTTTGTTTTTTTAGCCAATAGAGAAAACTGTTATCTGTTGCATCATTTGTTGCTGGGTATTTCAGGTTTTTTAGCTTTTAACTTTTCCATTAGCTTTTATTTCTTCTTTTATTATTATTCATTTATTATAATGTTTTTTTCATTAGGGTAAGGGGTTCGAGTTCAGTTTAGGTTAGGGTTAGGATTAGGAGTTGGGGTTAGAGTTATTTTATTTTATTTTATTTATTTTATTTTATTTTATTAATGCATAACTAAATTTAAAATAAATACACAAATAAAAATCATATATAAAAAAATTAAATTGGGGTTAGGGTTATTTATTATTATTATTTTTTTTATTATTATTATACGAATAATAATACATGAATAAATAAATGTAAAATAAATACACAAATAAATAAAAATCATATATAAAAATAATAAATTAAATAAATGAATACTAAGTGACAATAAATGAAAGATTGTTGGCCCTTAACTTTAACCCTTTCCCCTCAAAAAAATAAAAATAATAATAAATAACTAAACACCCTAACCCTAACACACCCTAACCCTAATGCCCCGTACACACGATTGGAAATGCCGCCAGCAAAAATCCGATGAGAGCTTTTTGGTCGGAAAATGCGACCGTGCGTATGCTCCATCGGACTTTTGCTGGCGGAATTCCAGCCAGCAAAATATTGAGAGCAGCTTCTCTTTTTTTCGGTCGGAAAAAGTTCCTATCCGAAAAAGTGATCGTCTGTATGCAATTTGGACGCGCAAAAAAATCACGCATGCTCGGAAACAATTCGACGCATGATCGGAAGCATTGAACTTCCGATTCATTTTCTCGGCTCGTCGTAGTGTTGTACGTCACCGCGTTCTTGATGGTCGAAAGTTCAGAGCACTTTTGTGTGACCCGTGTGTATGCAAGGCAAGCTTGAGCAAAAAACCATCCAAGATTTTTCTGATGGAAATTCCGCTCGTGTGTACGGGGCATTACAGATTTTCCATTAGCTTTTATTTCTCCTTTTATTATTATTCATTTATTATAATGTTTTTTTCATTAGGGTAAGGGGTTTGAGTTCAGTTTAGGTAAGGGTTACGATCAGGAGTTGGGGTTAGAGTTATTTTATTTTATTTATTTTATTTTATTAATGCATAACTAAATTTAAAATAAATACACAAATAAAAATCATCTATAACAAAATTAAATAAATGAATACTAAGTAACAATAAATAAATAATAATTAGCCCTTAACTTTAACCCTTACCCTCAAAAAAATAAAAATAATACTAAATAACTAAACACCCTAATCCTAACACAAAATAAATAATAATAATAATAATTATTATTATTATTATTATTATTAATAATATTGTATTTTTTTATTGGAGTCTCTTTGTTTTTCTTGTTGTTTTATTATTATTATTATTATTATTATTATTATTATTAATAATGTATTTATTATTTTATAAGGTTAGAGGTTAATTATTATTTATTCATGTATTATTACATTTAATTCATTAATTCTACTTATTTATGAGGATTTTTAGTTATTTTACATTTATTTTACATTTATTCATATAGTATTACTATTTTATTTTGTACTTTTGTTCATTTGAGCAGCAAATTGCGCAAAAACGCGAATGGCGTGTTTCCATTAATTTCTATGGGAATACAAACATGCCAAAAACGCCCGAATCTGCCCGATTTGAGCATCAAAAAAAGCTCCATGAACTTGTTTGGCTTCAGGCGTTTTGGAGTGGTGATCCGTCTCCATAGAGAATCATTGATTTTTTCCCCCTCCAGCGTTTTGGAGCTTCAAGCTAAAAAACGCTCAGGTGTGAATGGGGCCTAAGTGTAGTAAGTGTAGCGCCCCCCCCTCCCCATAGTTGCTGCTGGTTAGAATGGGTCCTCGACTTCTTTGAGAAGACCGTCCTGGCCCCTGTAGTGGTTTAAAAAAAGAAGGGGTATCCCCTAGGGCCGCACATCCAAGGAATGGATGGACTCTGAACTCTGACCATGCCACGCTCCCAACACGTTTCGCTCACCCCCTGAAGCTTAGTCATGGGGCAACGGGAACTATGCTGCCAAAGTGCATTAAGTGGCTAGTCCTAGACTCAGTGGATGTGCACTAAGAATACCAACTGCTATAAAAGATCCCAACACCTTTCTTCTACTTCCCAAACAACAAAAATCCAAGCGCTGCCTCAACTTAAATTAAAGAGCACTTTTATTTCTGGCTCTTAAAGATTTTCCTCACTGCTGAAATCAATGTAACCAGGACAGTTACACTGTTACTTGCTTTCTTTGTGGACTACGGAACACCTCCCCTAATTCTGTGTTGAGGAATAGATAGGGAGGTAGTGTATAGTCCTGATAGTCATTACAGTAAGTGAGCGTGATCACCCAAGGACTCGCTCTTCTCTCTCTTCCTCTCTCTCTTCCTCTCTCTTCATCTCTCTCTTCCTCTCTCTTCATCTCTCTCTTCCTCTCTTTCATCTCTCTCTTCCTCTCTCTTCCACTCTCTCTTCCTCTCTCTTCTGCTCTCTTCCTCTCCCCTCTTCTCTTCCTCTCTCTCTCTTCCTCTCTCTCTTCCTCGCTCTCTCTCTCTTCCGCTCTCTCTTCCTCTCTCTTCTTCTCTCTCTTTCTTCCCCTCTCTCCTCCCCTCTCTCTTCCTCTCTCTCTTTCTCTCTCTCCCTCTCTCTCTTTCTTCCACTCTCTCTTCCTCTCTCTCTCTTCCTCCCTCTCTCTCTTCCTCTCTCTGCCTCACTCTCTTCCTCTCTCTTCCGCTCTCTATTCCTCTCTCTCTCTTCCGCTCTCTATTCCTCTCTCTCTCTTCCTCTCTCTTCATCTCTCTCTTCCTTTCTCTCTTCCCCTCTATCTTCCTCTCTCTCTCTTCCCCTCTCTCTCTTCCTCACTCTCTTCCTTTCTCTCTCTCTCTCTTCCCCTCTCTTCCTATCTCTCTTCCTCCCTCTCATCCCCTCTCTCTTCCTCTCTCTTCCTATCTCTCTTCCCCTCTCTCTTCCCCTCTCTCTTCCACTCTCTCTTCCTCTTACTCTCTTCCTCCCTCTCTTCCTTCCTCTCTCTGCCTCACTCTCTTCCTCTTTCTTCCTCTCTCTTCCCCTCTCTCTTCCTCTCTCTCTTTCTTCCCCTCTCTCTTCCTCTCTCTCTCTTCTTCTCTCTCTTCCTTCCTCTCTCTTCCTCTCTCTTCTGCTTTCTATTCCCCTCTCTCTTTTCCGCTCTCTATTCCTCTCTCTTCCTCTCTCTTTTCCTCTCTCTCTTCCCCTCTATCTTCCTCTCTCTCTCTCTCTCTCTCTTCCCCTCTCTTTTCCCCTCTCTCTCTCTTCCTCTCTCTCTCTTCCTCTCTCTTCCTACCTCTTTTCCTTTCTCTCTTACTCTCTTCCTCCCTCTCTTCCTCTCTCTCTCTTCCTCCCTCTCTTCCTCTCTCTCTCTCTTCCTCTCTCTCTTCCTCTCTCTTCTGCTCTCTTCCTCTCTCTCTCTCCCTCTCCCTCTCTGTCTCTCTTGGTCTTCCTCTCTCTCCCTCTCTCTCTCTCTTCCACTCTCTATTCCTCTCTCTCTTCCTCTCTCTCTCTCTCTCCCTCTCTCTCTCTCTCTCTCTCTCTCTCTCTCTCTCTCTCTCTCTCTCTCTCTCTCTCTCTCTCTTCCTATCTCTCTCTCTCTTCCTCTCTCTCTCTCTCTCTTCCTCTCTCTCTTCCTCCCTCTTCCCCTCTCTCTTCCTCTCTCTCTTTCTTCCACTCTCTCTTCCTCTTTCTCTCTTCCTCCCTCTCTTCCTTCCTCTCTCTGCCTCACTCTCTTCCTCTCTCTTCATCTCTCTTTTCCTTTCTCTCTTCCCCTCTATCTTCCTCTCTCTCTTCCTCTCTCTCTCTCTTCCCCCCTCTCTCTCTCTCTTCCGCTCTCTCTTCCTCTCTCTCATCCTATCCCTTCCTCTCTCTCTTCCTCTTTCTTCCTCTCTCTCTTCCCCTCTCTCTTCCTCTCTCTCTCTTCCTCTCTCTCTCCTTCCCTCTCTCTTCTTCTCTCTATTCCTCTCTCTCTTCCTCTCTCTTCCCCTTTCTCTTCCTCTCTCTCTTTCTTCCCCTCTCTCTTCCTCTCTCTCTCTTCTTCTCTCTCTTCCTCTCTCTCTCTTCCTCTCTCTTCTGCTTTCTATTCCCCTCTCTCTTTTCCGCTCTCTATTCCTCTCTCTTTTGCTCTCTCTCTTCCCCTCTATCTTCCTCTCTCTCTCTCTCTCTTCCCCTCTCTCTTCCCCTCTCTTTTCCTCTCTCTCTCTCTTCCTCTCTCTTCCTACCTCTTTTCCTCTCTCTCGTACTCTCTTCCTCCCTCTCTTCCTCTCTCTCTCTTCCTCCCTCTCTTCCTCTCTCTCTCTTCCTCCCTCTCTTCCTCTCTCTCTCTCCCTCTCTGTCTCTCTCGCTCTTCCTCTCTCTCCCCCTCTCTCTCTCTCTTCCACTCTCTATTCCTCTCTCTCTTCCTCTCTCTCTCTCTTCCACTCTCTATTCCTCTCTCTCTTCCTCTCTCTCTCTCTCTCTCTTCCTCTCTCTCTCAATTCCTCTCTCTCTCCCTCTCTCTCTTCCTCTCTCTTTCTCTCTCTCTCTCTCCCTCTCTCCCTCTCTCTCTCTCTTCCTCTCTCTCTCTCTTCCTCTCTCTCCCCCCTTCTCCCCCCTCTTGATGTCCCTTCTCGCTTTCTCTCCCCTCTTCCATAATATTTCTCGCCCTTCCCTTCCCCCTTTTCTCTCTCTCTCCTCTCATATTCTCTCCCCCTTCTTGCCCCCCCCGAGTCTCTCTACTCTCACTTCCCACCCCAATCTCCCCAATCTCCCCATCCCGCCCCCCCCTTGCTCTCTCTTTATCCCTCTCCCTGCACCCCTTCCTTGCGCTCCCTCTCCCCACTTCCTATCCCCTCTCTCCCACTTCTCCCTCTCACCCCTTTTCCCCTTCTCCTATTCCCAACTCTTTCTCTCTCTCCACCTTCTCCCTCCTCCCACCACCCTCCCCCTCCCTCTCCCCCCTCTTCCCCTTCTCTCTGTCCTCCAACCTCAATTCCTTTGCCAGGCGGGTGTGAATAGGCCCTAAATATAGGACCGCTATTAATCCTGTCCTATCCCTTACTCTGCACCTTCCCCTTATTTGCCAGCATTGGTTACGCTCAGTGAAACTGATATTATCGGGGCAGTTACAGTGCCTTGAAAAAGTATTCATACCCCTTGAAATTTCCCACATTTTCTCATGTTGCAACCAAAAAGATAAATGTATTTTATTGGGATTTTATGTGATAGACCAACAAAAAGTGGCTCATAATTGTGAAGTGGAAGGAAAATGATAAATGATACAAATAAATATTTGAAAAGTGTGGGGGGGGGGGGGGGCATTTGTATGGCGCCCCCCGGAGTCAATACTTTGTAGAACCCCCTTTCTCTAAAAGTCTTTTTGGGGGTGTCTCTACCAGCTTTGCACATCTAGAGAGGACATTTCTGCCCATTCTTCTTTGTAAAATATCTCAAGTTCTGTCAGATTGGATGGAGAACGTCTGTGAACAGCAATTTTCAAGTCTTGCCACAGATTCTCAATGTGATTTAGGTCTGGACTGTGACTGGGCCATTCTAACACATGAATATGCTTTGATCTAAACCATTCCATTGTAGCTCTGGCTGGATGTTTCGGGTCGTTGTCCTGCTGGAAGGTGAACCTCCCCCCAGTCTCAAGTCTTTTGTAGACTCTAACAGGTTTTCTTCTAAGATTGTCCTGTATTTGTCTCCATCCATCTTCCCATCAACTCTGACCAGCTTCCCTGTCCCTGCTGAAGAAAACCATCCCCACCACATGATGCTGCCACCGCCATGTTTCACGGTGGGGATGGTGTGTTCAGGGGGATGGGCAGTGTTAGTTTCCCCCACACATAGAGTTTTACTTTTAGGCCCCTTTCACACTGGGGCGGTAGGGGGCGTTGGCGGTAAAGCAGCGCTATTTTTAGCGCTGTTTTACCACGGTATTCGGCCGCTAACGGTGCGGTTTTAACCCCCCGCTGGCGGCCGAAAAAGGGTTAAAACCACTCGTATAGCGCGGCTATAGCCGCGGTATTGCCGCGGTATAGCAGCGCTGTCCCATTGATTTCAATGGGCAGGAGCGGTTTAGGAGCGGTGAATATACTGCTCCTTCACCGCTCCAAAGATCGGCTGACAGGAGATTTTTTCTTCTCCTGCCCTCGGGCTTTCACACTGAACAAACAGCGGAGGCTGTTTTGGGGTGGTTTGCAGGTGGTATTTTTAGCGCAATAACGCCTGCAAACCACCCCAGTGTGAAAGGGGCCTTAGGCCATAAAGTAGAATTTTGGTCTCATCTGACCAGATCACCTTCTTCCACATGTTTGCTGTGTCCTCCACATGGCTTCTCACAAACTACAAACAGGACTTCTTATGACTTTCTTTCACCAATGTCTTTCTTCTTGTCACTCTTCCATAAAGGGCAGATTTGTGGAGAACACGACTAATAGTTGTCCTGTGGACAGATTCTCCCACCTGAGCTGTGGATCTCTGCAGCTCCTCCAGAGTTACCATGGACCTCTTGGCTCTTCTCTGATGAATGCTCTCCTTGCCCGGCCGGTCAGTTTAGGTGGACGGCCGTGTCTTGGTAGGTTTGCAGTTGTGCCATACTCTTTCCATTTTCCGATGATGGATTGAACAGAGCTCCGTGAGATGTTCAAAGCTTGGGAGATTTTTTTATAACCTAACCCTGCTTTATACTTCTCCACAACTTTATCCCTGACCTGTCTGGTGTGTTCCTTGCCCTTCATGATGCTGTTTGTTCACTAAGGTTCTCTAACAAACCTCTGAGGGCTTCACAGAACAGCTGTATTTATACTGAGATTACATTACACACAGGTGGACTCTATTTAGTAATTAGGTGACTTCTGAAGGCAATTGGTTCCCCTAGATTTTAGTTAGGGGTATCAGAGTAAAGGGGGCTGAACACAAATGCCCCTCCCCCTACACTTTTCACATATTTATTTGTATCATTTATCATTTTCCTTCCACTTCAGAAATTATGAGCCACTTTGTGTTGGTCTATCACATAAAATCCCAATAAAACACATTTATGCATTTGGTAGTAACATGACAAAATTTCAAGGGGTATGAATACTTTTTCAAGGCACTGTAGATTGTTTCCAGCTATGAAAATGTAACTGTGAATACCAAGGTGAGCGTAGGACGATCGGAAGGTTGCCTACACTCCTACACAAGGGAGTGTGAAGTAGATTTATGAAGATCATTTGGATTTTAAACTTTCAAAGTAATCATGCGCAGACTCACAAAGTCCACACCGTATGAATCAATTTTATTTCCAGGAAACGTTCGGTAACATGGCGAATATTTCACATTTATAGGACTGCGGTGTCCGTCTTTAAGAACATATGAGGCACCGCGCTTTTTATTTATTGCCACCCCCCTCTCCCCACCCCCAAAAAAAAACAAAAAAAAAAACATCCCATCATTATTAGAAGAACCAACATAGATAGCGCAAGACGTATTTTCACTTGACACCACCCAGACGCAAATACGCTTCTAAAATATAACTCCTGTCTGTGACAAATTTGATATGATAGCGCAGGATGCTGAGATAGTCGCTCTCGTGATCGGTATTTATTACCCATCATGCTCTGTTATGCCGCAATTTATTTTTATTTTTTTTCTGTAGTAGAAAATATTTAATGTTGCCTGAAAATGTTTGTTTCTGTTTGAAGCTGTACACAGCGGAGAGTGCGATGTTTGCACACAGCGGAGAGTGCGATGTTTGTACACAGCGGGGAGTGCGATGTTTGTACACAGCGGGGAGTGCGATGTTTGTACACAGCGGAGAGTGCGATGTTTGTACACAGCGGAGAGTGCGATGTTTGCACACAGCGGAGAGTGCGATGTTTGTACACAGCGGGGAGTGCGATGTTTGTACACAGCGGGGAGTGCGATGTTTGTACACAGCGGGGAGTGCGATGTTTGTACACAGCGGGGAGTGCGATGTTTGTACACAGCGGGGAGTGCGATGTTTGCACACAGCGGGGAGTGCGATGTTTGTACACAGCGGGGAGTGCGATGTTTGTACACAGCGGGGAGTGCGATGTTTGTACACAGCGGGGAGTGCGATGTTTGTACACAGCGGAGAGTGCGATGTTTGTACACAGCGGAGAGTGCGATGTTTGTACACAGCGGAGAGTGCGATGTTTGTACACAGCGGGGAGTGCGATGTTTGTACACAGCGGAGAGTGCGATGTTTGTACACAGCGGAGAGTGCGATGTTTGTACACAGCGGAGAGTGCGATGTTTGTACACAGCGGGGAGTGCGATGTTTGTACACAGCGGGGAGTGCGATGTTTGCACACAGCGGGGAGTGCGATGTTTGTACACAGCGGGGAGTGCGATGTTTGTACACAGCGGGGAGTGCGATGTTTGTACACAGCGGGGAGTGCGATGTTTGTACACAGCGGGGAGTGCGATGTTTGCACACAGCGGGGAGTGCGATGTTTGTACACAGCGGAGAGTGCGATGTTTGTACACAGCGGAGAGTGCAATGTTTGTACACAGCGGAGAGTGCGATGTTTGTACACAGCGGGGAGTGCGATGTTTGTACACAGCGGGGAGTGCGATGTTTGTACACAGCGGGGAGTGCGATGTTTGTACACAGCGGAGAGTGCGATGTTTGCACACAGCGGAGAGTGCGATGTTTGTACACAGCGGGGAGTGCGATGTTTGCACACAGCGGAGAGTGCGATGTTTGTACACAGCGGGGAGTGCGATGTTTGTACACAGCGGAGAGTGCGATGTTTGTACACAGCGGGGAGTGCGATGTTTGCACACAGCGGGGAGTGCGATGTTTGTACACAGCGGGGAGTGCGATGTTTGTACACAGCGGGGAGTGCGATGTTTGCACACAGCAGAGAGTGCGATGTTTGTACACAGCGGGGAGTGCGATGTTTGTACACAGCGGAGAGTGCGATGTTTGTACACAGCGGAGAGTGCGATGTTTGCACAGACGCCGGGGACGTAAAATTATTATTTTTTTCCCCTGGGATGAGTGGTTCAGTCTTGGGGACCCAGAGAAAAAAAAATTAGGTTTAGCGGGGGTCAGAAGTGTTCAACCACGTCAGCCCCGGAAGGTCTTACCCCCCTTAATGACCAGGCCATTTTTTGCGATACGGCACTGCGTCGCTTTAACTGACAATTGCGCGGTCGTGCGACGTTGTACCCAAGTAAAATTGATGTCCTATTTTCCCCACAAATAGAGCTTTCTTTTTGGTGATATTTGATCACCTCTGCGGTTTTTATTTTTTTTTTGCGCTATAAACAAAAGAAGAGTGACAATTTTTAGTACAGCCCCGACCCCCACTACAGCCCTCCATAAAACACACTTACCAGACCGGGGCAGTTCAGATTCAGAACAAGGGAAGTTCTCCTTCCGTTGGGTCCATAGGTTGGACTTGATGGACTTGTTTTCTTTTTTCAACCTCGCCTACTATGTAACTATATGTAATAATATGTAACTATGTAACTATGTAACAATGTAACTATGTGTCTGGAGCCACGGAGGAGAAGGCTCCCTCTTCGCACTAAACTGGCAGGCTGTGGGAGTGACTACTGCTTTGGGTTCAGAGCGCGGCTTCCACCATTAGCACTAGTTGCTGCACCGTCGATGCTCTAGGGGAGAGAGTTTGAGCCCCCCCTATCCCCCTCCTTATCTACACCCCTGACAGACACAGCAATTCCTGTGTCTACAGTTCCTATATAAAATGTAAATGAAAGTGCAGCGCTAAGGGATACAAACAAATAAAAGTGCACAATATTCAAACAAATAACTAATGCCGCGTACACACGATCGGACTTTCCGACAACAAAAACGTGGAATTTTGTTTGAAGGGTGTCGGCTCCAGCTTGTCCTGCGTACACACGGGTCACACAAATGTTGGCCAACAATTACGACCGTAGTGACGTACAAGACGTACGTGATGTCTCCATTACGAAAGCTAGTTTTACAAGACCGAGCGCTTCCGGCTCGCCCTTGATTCCGAGCACGCGCGTTTGTACTTTGGACTTTTGTCCGACGGACTTGTGTACACAGGAACGGAAAGTCCGACGACACACATTTGTTGGCGGAAAATTTGGGAGCCTGCTAGCCAACATTTGTTGGCGGAAAGTCCGCCAACAAATGTCCGATGGTGCGTACACACGGTCGGACTTACCGCCAACAAGCTCACATCCAACAAAAATCCGATCGTGTGTACGCGGCATAACACTGATAAAAGTGTAGGACGTCCAAACATAATACTGATAAATACATAAAAAATATATATATTATATCAATAAAACATAATGTCCATGTAAAAATGCAAGTGAGGAAACACATGGAATCCAGGGGAGGAAGCTGGTGACTAAAGTGGAAAAGAAGTTCAAAATAAATTCAAATTTCTGCTACTGGGGAGAAGTTCGATGTGCTCTTCCGAAAAGAAAACCACCAGGAGTGGAAATTAACATCGAATGTGCAGCCACCACCAGACAAAACGATCGGGTACTCTTACCAGATCCAGTGGGCTACTTGCGATCAGCAAGGAGCCAAATGCACAGAGAAACCAAAGGAGATTGGACTCCACAGGAACCAACACAAAGGGAATGCAGCCACTCCACTCCAAGGCTCAACCAGGCATCTAGAGATTGAGGAAGGAAAAACGCCAACATAGCATAAAATCCTTAACCAGATATGTTTATTGAATAAGTAATGCACTTACATCAACATGGATGGATACAGGCACTGTATATATGTGATCACAAAGGAAGGAAGTAGGAAGCGCGATAACATGGAACCAGCACAAAACATCCCAACGTTCCATCCACTAAGACATCATCCCTGTACCCTGGATGACGTCTTAGTGGACGAAACGTATTTTGTATGTATTTATCAGTATTATGTTTGGATGTTCCACACTTTTATCAGTATTAGTTATTTGATTCAATTTTTTGCGCTTTCTTTTGCTTGTATCCCTTAGCGCTGCACTTTAATTTACATTTCACTTCTGCAATCAGTTCTATTGCAGTGTCAGCAGCTTCATTTTTTCTAAAGTTCTGGAGCAGTAAAATTTTTTTTTGCTATTATTGACAGTTTCCTATGTAAAAATAAGCAAGTTTCCAACCTTATAAGATAATTAGAATTGTTTTAAAGTCACAGGGAATGAGTTAAAGCTGGACTTCACTATTATCAAATATTGTATAAATTTAAGAGTGTGTGTGTTCTTACTGGAATCTTGAGGGGGGTCTTTTCCTAAAATACTTGCTGTGCAAACACCTTAAACATTAAACCTTAAACATTTTCACAACTGTCACAAATTTTCCTGCTTCTGTGATTGGATAACTCATTTTCTCAGAAGTCTACACTAAAATGCAAGTCAAATTTTAGGCTTCCCCTGCAGTAGGAATTTCATTTTTTTGTGTGTGTGTGTGAGATACTCCTTAGGGGTTAGCTACTTCTAATGGGATGTAGACGCTGGAACTTTCCTCATTAGAACACTGGGAGTGCACCAGGTGGTTATAATGAACCATGACTAAAATGCAAGTTACATTTTAGGCTTCCCCTGCAATAGGAATTTCATTTTTTATTTTTTTTGTGTGAGATACTCCTTAAGGGTTAGCTACTTCTAATGGGATGCAGACACTAAAACTTTCATCATTAGAACACTGGGAGTGTGCGCCAGGTGGTTATAATGAACCATGACTAAAATGCAAGTCAAATTTTAGGCTTCCCCTGCAATAGGAATTTTGTTTTTTATTTTTTTTCGTGTGAGATACTTCTTAAGGGTTAGCTACTTCTAATGGGATGCAGACACTGAAACTTTCCTCATTAGAACACTGGGAGTGCACCAGGTGGTTATAATGAACCAGACCCTCTCATTCAGGCTTCATGCACACTAGCATTTTTTTAAGCTCCTAGAAGCTGTTATTAGCATTTTTTTTTCTTGCTCCTAGCAGCTAAATAGTGTTATCCTATGTGTCCTCGCACACTACTTTGGGCTATTAGCATTTTTTGAGCTTCAGAGTCTAGAAACAAAGATACATTTTTTTTTGTAGAGTTTCCCGAAGAGTTTTCCCATCAGAAAAAAAAAAATGCTAGTAACTTCTTTTTTTATATGTTTTTTTTTCTTCATGTACTGCAAAAACGCTAATAAAACGTTAATTCTCCTAACTGCTTCTAAAAGCTTCCAAATGCTTCTAAAAGCTACTAAAATACTACTAGAAGCTGGCACAAAAATGCTATTATCAGCATTATTCATCCAGCATTTTTTTTTTTCTAGCTTTTTTTGAGTTGATGAAAAACGCTAGTGTGCATGGAGCTTGGAGGTCTGGAAAGTGGAACGAACAGCTATTCCCTCAGAGCAGAAAAAGGTAGGAATGTGCTTCAAAGTTTGTTAAACATTTACATGGGTTACCCTGAGGGGGGGGGGGTTAAACTTCAACAAAGTAACTCGTTTTTTTGTGGTATTGCTTTTCAGGCCTCCAGAATCCATCCTGCTTTTCTCATCAGACAATTTCCTAATCCAGAACAAAGTATCAGTTTGCATGCGGTCGGCACGTGCGGCAGCAGGAATTAAAGCCTATCCTCATCACAAGCGTATTTAAAACATTGAGTAATCTGCTCTCTTCCCTCTCGCAGTCTGGAATCCTCATTAGGAACACATTATACTTGATGATTATTCCATGTGCTCACGTCTCGCTCTTTAACCATCTTGCCATTTGCAGGTTCCAAACCTCAGTGAACCGAAACATATGAATTTTAAAGAGCACCTGTGTTATTGTCGAAGGCTTCTTTTTTTTTCCTGAGCAGAATTCAGCCAATCACATCATCAAGAAAAAAAAAGAAAAAAAGTGAGTGCAATCAACAATGTTGTAGAAACAACACCGAACCTGAGAAATTTCAGGTCTTCCGAGACTAGTTAAAGAACAAAAATGTACATTGCAGCTTTACGGTTCTAAGATAACATTTGGGCTGACTATAATCAGTTGCATCATTCTTGGCTACCTTTGTAGCCAAACACCCTCTCTCTACATTATAAAGAAGGGGGGTGCTCTGCAGTGCTATTTTAGGGTGAAAACCCAGCCAGCCAGGCCAGAACTCAACCAATATAGACAGGCCAGAATTCAACCCAACCAGCCAGTCAATATCTCAACCCAGCCAGCCCTACCAGAACTCAACAGAGCCTTCTAGGCCAGAATTTAACCCAGCCGAGCAGGCCAGAATTCAAACCAGCCAAACGGGCCAGATCTAAACTCAGCCAAACAGGCCAGAACTAAACCCAGCCAGACAGGCCTGAGCTCAACCCAGCCATTCAGGCCAGAATTCAACCCAGCCACCCAGGCCAGGACTCAATCCAGCCATTCAGGCCAGAATTCAACCCAGCCAGCCAGGCCAGAACTCAACCCAGCCAACCAGACCAGAACTCAAGCCAGCCAGGCCACAACTCAAGCCAGCCAGGCCACAACTCAAGCCAGCCGGGCCACAACTCAAGCCAGCAGGGCCAGAACTCAAGCCAGCAGGGGCCAGAACTCAAGACAGCAGGGCCAGAACTTAGGCCAGCAAGGCCAGAACTCAACCCAGCCAGCCAGGCCAGAACTCAATCCAGCTAGCCAGGCCAGAACTCAGCTCAGCCAGAAAGGCCAGAATTCCACTCCACCGTCTAGGCCAGACCTCAACCCAGCCAGCCAGGCCTGAACTCAACCCAGCCAGCCAAGCCAGGACTCAATCCAGCCATTCAGGCCAGAATTCAACCCAACCAGCAGGGCCAGAACTCAACCCAGCCAGCCAGACTAGAGCTCAACCCAGCCACGAAAGACTTCATCCCTGACACTCTAAAATATGTTTTCACGGCAATGTGGGAGGGTGGTCCCTATCTCTCGATCATCTCTTCTTGATCATCTCACAGGAATACTCCTTGCCGGCATTACACCTTTTCCATTATCAACAACTTCTCAGCTATATACAAACTTGTTCTGGGTCCCAGGTTGATCCTCTCCAAAAGTCATTCATTAACGTAGTGCTCCAACGAGATGACTACTCTATCTCTAATCTCTACTCTCATCTCATTACGCACCAGTCGGATAAATACCACCTGGCCCCGTTTCAGAAGTGGTCTTCCATATTCAACGATGGTGACCTTCCAGAGAAAATCTTTAAGAGCTACTGATATGTCCACAATCTCATTGTGTCAGAGACTTGGCGTGAAACTCAATTTAAAATAATACACAGAGCATACTTCCCTTTCCAGCATCAACCCTGAGGACTCAACACAGGCGCAGTGCCCCTGGTGTTCTTCACAACCTGTTCTTCACCACCCCCTACACTACTCCACCGGCTATGGGAATGCTTGACTAGCTCTGTCTACTGGGACTCTATTCTCACATATATAACCAAAGTCGCCAAGATCAAGCTGCCCAAGAATCCTCTACTATGTCTCTTTGGATGTGAACCACCAGCTACCTCACCGTCATCGACGTCTGCATCTAACCTCACACAATGGGCTCATCTATGTTTACTGGCAGCTCGCAGAGCAATAATGAACAACTGGATTACTACTTCTCCACCAGCTGACTATCAAATCTTTAGCATCGGCCAAAGCTCCGGACCCCGACGGATATACGGCCGAATTTTACAAACTCACGAACAATTTCATCCCTGACACTCTAAAACATGTTTTCACCGCAATGTGGGAGGGTGGTCCCTATCTCCCCACAGGTACACTGGCCCATATTAAACTCATCTCCAAGAAAGGGAAAGATCCTCTCCGTCCAGGCTCCTACAGACCGATCTCCCTAATTAACGTGGATGTTAAAATTCTTTCCAAAATAATAGCATCAGGCTTTGCCCCTCTGCTCCCGTCTATACTACACCCAACTCAATTGGGTTTTGTCCCGGGATGCTCTGCCACCTTGAATATTCGCAGAATCTTATTGGCTTTAGAATACGCCAAAACACACTTAGATCAGGATATTGCTATAATTTTGCTTGATGCCGAAAAAGCCTTCGATAACATTAGTTTCCCCTGGCTATTTAGAGTAATGGAAGCCTTTGGCCTAGTGCGTTTTCTACAACAAATGTATGCGTCCCCGATGGCTCGCCTAGTTACCACTGATTTCATATCTGTCACCATACCCCTGACAAAGGGAACGAGGCAGGGATGTCCTCTTTCCCCTCTCCTCTTCAATATAGCACTCGAGCCCCTATCTAGGATTCTCAATTCATCTGCTGGTGTTAGCGGTGTCACTGTTGATGATCAGACCTTCTGATCCGCTTTGTTTGCAGACGACATCTTACTGTCTTCTTCCAATCCCCTTTCAGATTTTGATATGTTTCAGGAATTATTTGCGGCCTTTCGATTGAGCTCTGGTTTCAGAATCAATTTTGATAAAAGCAAGGTTCTAGCACCACATCCTCATATGTCTGCCGAATGGCTTATGTCCTCCCCTTTTACCGTTGCCTCCCAGCACATCACTTACTTGGGTATTCGTAGAGATCGAGAGCCTCCCTCATTATACAGTCTTGACTATCCACCCTTAATATCTAAAATTGTAAAAGTGTTGGAAGCTTGGGGCGGACCTCCCCCTCTTGCTCTTTGGGAGATGTCACCTTTACAAAATGGTGTCATTTGCACATATATTATATCCGATGCAAACCAAACCCCTCTTGCTAAAGCATTCTGATGTGCACAAATTACCGTAAATACAGCTTTGACTACTATTCTGTGGTCTCGCAAAAAAACCTTGCATAGCCCAACAGAAACTTTGTCTCCCTAAGTTGGAGGGGGGTGCGCGCCTGCCCAATCTGCCATTTTATAACCTTTATACTTAGACAGAGCCTGGATTGGATATCCAGAAAATCATGTTACTCCAATCACAAACTTGAGAGTGCCCTTGTTTTTCCACTCAGCCTTCCAGCCATCCTCCATTCTAAACTAAGGGCACTACCAGCTCACCTAAGATCCAATGTCCTCATTAGAGACACGGTTGTTGCCTGGAGGGAGGTGCGGAGACTACTGGGATTGCCCTCAAGCATCTCTTGTCATTTAACTATTGAGGGTAACCCTATGTTTCCCCCATCCACTACATATAAGGCCTTTAATCACTGGCCCACTTGTGGACTTGTCAATGTTACCTCTCTATACCATGGAAACCCTAGTACGCTTAAAACCTTCTCGATCAGCTCTTGGGAATACTCCTTGCCGGCAATACACCTTTTCCATTATCAACAACTTCTCAGTTATATACGAACTTGTCCCAGGTTGATCCTCTCCAAAAGTCATTCATTGACGTAGTGCTCCAACGAGATGACTACTCTATTTCTAATCTCTACTCTCATCTCCAGTCGGATAAATACCACCTGGCCTCGTTTCAGAAGTGGTCTTCCATATTCAACAATACTGACCTTCCAGAGAAAATCTTAGAGCTACCGATATGTCCACAATCTCATTGTGTCAGAGACTTGGCGTAGAACTCAATTTAAAATAATACACAGAGCATACTTCCCTTTCCGCATCAACCCTGAGGACTCTACACAGGAGCAGTGCCCCTGGTGTTCTTCACAACCTGTTCTTCACCACCCCCTACACTACTCCACCGGCTATAGGAATACTCAACTATCTCTGTCTACTGGGACTCTATTCTCACATATATAACCAAAGTCGCCAAGATCAAGCTGCCCAAGAATCCTCTACTATGTCTCTTTGGATGTGAACCACCAGCTACCTCACCGTCATCGACGTCTGCATCTAACCTCACACAATGGGCCCATCTATGATTGCTGGCAGCTCACAGAGCAATAATGAACAACTGGATTACTACTTCTCCACCATGCCTCGCGGACGTGAAAAGAACTTTACTGTCATTGTTCAACCTGGAAAAACGCGATACTATCATATCGAACTTTAAATCGACTCAAAGCTTCTTTACCAGATGGAGAAAATTCATGGAGTGCACATTTCCACAAGAAGAACTCGCAACAAATATGCGCCCTTTCTGTTATTCTGATTGGTACTTGAAACGTGATCTGACCAATTCCTTAGGCAAGCTCAAATTACCAGATGTGAACGAGCCCTTTGACCCCACCCGCCCTAAGTCCCCGAGTTCTCAGGGGTCCCCCGGCCCCCTAAGACCTTCATACTCTTCACAGATCACTGGTTTATAACTCAGCTGCTTGTATCCCCCTGAGGCCATCACTGGGTTGCACTATGTTAGGCCTCCACTCCTGAGGGTACCACACTATACTATCATTTGTATCATTTGTTACTGTTCTTTGTTTCGCTTCACAGGTATGATACTATGCCAGTTTATTACACACAGGTAAAATTGCTTTCCTTCTCACATCCCTTTCCTTTTATTTCTCCTTTTCTCTCCCCCCCCACCTCCCTCTCCCCACCTTTGACCCTGTTTGACCCTGTTAGGGCCCCTATATCTGATAAACGCCTGCATTGTAACTTAGGTTTACAACTTTGGATCCTCTGACCCCGTACCGTGTATCTGTCCTTTGTATTTTGTTACTTGGAAAACCTAATAAATATTTAAAAAAAAACCTTTGTGAAGGAGGACCTGAAGTCAATTTTGGAGTACCAAGACTGCATTGTCAAGGAAGACGTGAGGTCCATTTCCAGGGTGTGACCTCTCTGTCAAGGAGGACATGAGATCCATGGGTTACTAAGACAACTCTGACAAAAAGGACCTGTTGGTCCATTTCACCAACCTCATCTGCAGATATCGCCCAAATCGTCCCCTTCGCTCCTCCCAGGACCTCCTGCCCTCCAGCTCCCTTGTTACCTCCTCCCATGCTCGCCTTCAGGACTTCTCCAGAGCATCTCCCATCCTCTGGAACTCCCTGCCCCGGTATATCCGATCAGCCCCTAACCTGTCCACTTTTAGGAGATCCCTGAAAACTCACTTATTCAGGGAAGCCTATCCCACCCCCACCTAACAACCCCATCAAATCATTCCCTGTATCTATTACCTTTTGTACCACCACCTCCTGCCTTGGAAATGTAAGAATGTAAGCTCTATGAGCTGGGCCCTCCTCCTACAGTATTGAACTGTATTGTAATTGTGCTGCCCCCCCTCTACAAATTGTAAAGTGCTGCGTAAACTGTGGGTGCTACATAAATCGTGTATAATAATAATAATAATAATAATTTCGGGGTACCAAGACCCCTTTTTCAAAAAGGTCCATTTTGGGGTACTAAGACCACTTTGTCCTGGAGTACCTGAGGTCCATTTCGAGGTACTAATGCCGCGTAGACACGAGCGGACTTTTCTACCAGACTGGTCCGACGGTCTATCCGACGGACTTTCGGCGGACTACCGACGGACTTTCCGAACAAACGGACTTGCCTACACATGATCACATCAAAGTCCGACGAATTCGAACGTGATGACGTACGACTGGACTAAAAAAAGGAAGTTGATAGCCAGTAGCCAATAGCTGCCCTAGCATCGGTTTTCGTCCGTCGGACTGGCATACAGACGAGCGGACTTTTTGACCGGACTCGAGTCCGCAGGAAAGATTTGAAACATGTTCCAAATCTAAAGTCCGTCAGATTTTCGACCGAAAAAGTCCGCTGCAGGTCCGATGGAGCCCACACACGGTCGAATTGTCCGCCGGACTCGGTCCGTCAGACCAGAACGGTCGAAAAGTCCGCTTGTGTGTAGGACTCCATTGTCAAGGAAGACCTGAGGTTAATTCCGGGGTACGACCCCTTTGTCAAGAAGAGTCTAAAGTAGGGTGACCAGACATCCCCGGTTTCTGGGGACAGTCCCCGGATTGAGGACACTGTCCCCGGACCAAGTCTGTCCCCAGTTTTGTCCCCGGATTTGATTTTAACAGGGGCTAGGGCAATTTCAAAGACAGCCCATGCAGAATAAAAAATCTGAATTGCACCCCCCTCCCTCCTCTGCCGCTCCTACTAGCTTATGGGGGTTTATTTTTTTCCATTATCTGTGCCCCTTTCTGATGATCATGTGCTGGTTGGAGCAGAGGGACTATTTCAGTCCCTGAATTCAAAAATTCAGTTTCGGGCGCATGTTCTTCTGCATGGCAGGCCCGGCCAGCCGCCTGCCTGCTTATCTCCTTGCCTTCCCTGGTGGAGTGATCTTCCTCTGCTCCCCACCCAGTAGTAGCCGGGGCCCGAAGAGTAAAGCCCCATACACACTATCAGATTTTCTGCTGATTTTTGTCTTCAGATTTACCAAAACCATGTAGTGCAAGAACCTGCCTGATTGCATACAAATTGAAACTCCTAAGGTTTGACCTCATATTATATGGTTTTGGTAAATCTGAAGGAAAAAATCAGCAGAAAATCTGATAATGTGTATGGGGCTTTAGACTTGACAGGCTGCAAAGCGGGCGGCGGAGACGGGCAAAGAGTCGTCGATTGCTGCCATTACTAGTAAAAAAAAAAATATGTCCCCGGATTTCATTTAAAAAATCTGGTCACCTTAGTCTAAAGTCCTCCTTAGCAAAGGATCCTAATACCTCAAAAGTAGAATGTTTGGGCTGGGGTTCTTCGTTTTTATTTTTTACCCCCCTCCCATGGGACTACATAAAGACATGGGCGTGTTGGGACATGTTCTAATGTATCTGGATTGATGCCGTGTCTTTGACTCCCTGGGCTCACAGGCGGTGAGTGGAATGGCGATAGGCCAGCGCTAAAGTCTGCAGGTCACAACCCTGGAGGGGAGGTAAGTATTGCGGAGAAAGCTGATATTTTCATATACATGCTGGACAGTTTATTTTTACATTTTTTTGTAAGCTGGCGCTAGGCTTTAACATGCTGCTTTAAATACCAGATGATGACATCATAAAGGAGCCAAACATTAATCAGGTCAGACATATCCAATCTGCCGAATATTTGTGTGGCCCTGAGGCCTGATGGGTAAGGTTTCATATTTTCTACTTGGCTGCTTATGATGTATACTGCACAGGTCGCAGAGACAAAACACTTGCTACACAATTAACGAAAATCATTCGGAAGTAAAAAAAAAAAAAAGAAATAAAATGTGCAGACGGGACGTTGTGTTCTATTTCTGTAACCCAAATCCCTTTCAGACGGCTGGGGACGCTGCCAGGCCAATGACAAGGGCAGGTTTAGGACGCAAGTAAAAATACATCGAGCGTGAGCCTAATGCTGTCCTGGGAGGTGCAAAGAGTGAGAAGGATTTCGATCGGATCACGAGGGTGACAGTCCGGAAGGTGTGAGCATAAATGTGACCAAAATAGTCTCCTACATTCATCTACAAGGAGGTCTTCTGTATTTTCATGGTAAAGATCACCTGTCTAAGATGCTCATTTTTGGCATGTGGAGGCCCAAAACAAGACAGGTGAGAACATTTATAGAATAAATCAATCAGTGACGGCTGGTGAGCAAAATTTTTTTGGGGGACGCATCATATGCAGCCACTGTGCCCCATCTACAGCCACTGAGCCCCATCAAATGAAGCCACTTTGCTCATTAAATGAAGCCACTGTGCCCATCAAATGCAGCCACTGTGCCCCATCAAATGCAGCCACTGTGCCCCATCAAATGCAGCCACTGTGCCCATCAAATGCAACCACTGTGCCCATCAAATAAAGGCACTGTGCCCATCAAATGCAACCACTGTGCCCATCAAATGCAGCCACTGTGCCCATCAAATGAAGCCACTGTGCCCATCAAATGCAGCCACTGTACCCATCAAATGAAGCCACTGAGCCCCATCAAATGAAGCCACTGTGCCCCATTAAATGCAGCCACTGTGCCCATCATATGCAGCCACTGTGCCCCATCATATGCAGCCACTGTGCCCATCAAATGCAGCCACTGTACCCATCAAATGAAGCCACTGTGCCCATCATATGCAGCCACTGTGCCCATCAAATGCAGCCACTGTGCCCATCAAATGAAGCCACTGTGCCCATCAAATGCAGCCACTGTGCCCATCAAATGAAGCCACTGTGCCCATCAAATGCAACCACTGTGCCCATCAAATGCAACCACTGTGCCCATTAAATGAAGCCACTGTGCCCATCAAATGAAGCCACTGTGCCCATCAAATGCAGCCACTGTGCCCATCAAATGCAGCCACTGTGCCCATCAAATGCAGCCACTGTGCCCCATCAAATGCAGCCACTGTGCCTCATCATATGCAGCCACTGTGCCCCATCAAATGAAGCCACTGTGCCCATCAAATGCAGCCACTGTGCCCATCATATGCAGCCACTGTGCCCATCAAATGCAGGCACTGTGCCCATCAAATGCAGCCACTGTGCCCATTAAATGCAGCCACTGAGCCCCATCAAATGAAGCCACTGTGCCCATCAAATGCAGCCACTGTGCCTCATCATATGCAGCCACTGTGCCCATCAAATGCAGGCACTGTGCCCATCAAATGCAGCCACTGTGCCTCATCATATGCAGCCACTGTGCCCATCAAATGCAGCCACTGTGCCCATTAAATGCAGCCACTGAGCCCCATCAAATGAAGCCACTGTGCCCATCAAATGCAGCCACTGTGCCCATCAAATGAAGCCACTGTGCCCATCAAATGAAGCCACTGTGCCCATCAAATGCAACCACTGTGCCCATCATATACAGCCACTGTGCCCATCAAATGAAGCCACTGTGCCCATCAAATGCAACCACTGTGCCCATCATATACAGCCACTGTGCCCATCATATACAGCCACTGTGCCCATCAAATGCAGCCACTGAGCCCCATCAAACAATGCCACTGTGCCCATCAAATGCAACCACTGTGCTCATCATATACAGCCACTGAGCCCCATCAAACTATGCCACTGTGCCAATCATATACAGCCACTGAGCCCCATCAAACGAAGCAACTGTGCCCATCAAATGCAGCCACTGTGCCCCATTAAATGCAGCCACTGTACCCATCAAATGCAGCCACTGTGCCCATCAAATGAAGCCACTGTTCCCCATCAAATGCAGCCACTGTGCCCCATCAAATGAAGCCACTGTTCCCCATCAAATGCAGCCACTGTGCCCATCAAATGCAGCCACTGTGCCCAATCAAATGAAGCCACTGTGCCCCATCAAATGAAGCCACTGTGCCCCATCAAATGCAGCCACTGTGCCCATCATATGCAGCCACTGTGCCCCATCAAATGCAGCCTCTGTGCCCATGAGATGCAGCCTCTGTGCCCCATCAATTGCAGCCTCTGTGCCCATCATATGCAGCCATTGTGAACCGGCACTTACCCCATCTTGGTGGCGGGTCAGGCAGTGGGTGACAGCGGCGAGCTGTGGGATGGGTAGCGCAGGTCAGGCAATGGCTCCTGTGTCCTCCATGCGTCTCTTCTTCGCTTCTGCTAGTTCGCCAATGGGATCGCCTGTGCCTTCAGCCAATCAGGTGACCGGTATTAGACCCGTGCCTCCTGATTGGCAGAGAGGCGGTTCAGTAATAGAAAAGCAAATTTCTAAGATGCCTGGGTGGACTGCGAGCGCAATGCTCTGCGCTCCAAATCCACCTTTTTTGAAGCCTATTAGAGCCCATGTACTACTTGTTGGCGACTTTGGAGCGGCTGACATTGACCTCTATTAAAGAAGCCGCGCTGAGGTCGCGATGTGCAGGGCGGCTTCAGAGTCGCCTCAGTGTGAACCGGCACTAAGAATCTTTGGACAATTGTATCAATATTTAAACAGAATGGAGGAGATCACTTATTAAAGCGGAGCACCGCCGAAAATTTTTTTTTTAAAAGTCAGCAGCTACAAATACTGCAGCTGCTGACTTTTAAAACATGGACACTTACCTGTCCAGGGCGCCCGTGATGTCGGCACCCGAGGCCGAACCGTCTCTCCGTCCTCGGGTGCTGCCGCCTCCATCTTCGGTAAGGGAATCAGGAAGTGAAGCCGTGCGGCTTCACTTCCCGGTTCTCTACTGCGCATGCGCGAGTCGCGCAGCGCAATACGGATGGTCCCTGCTGTCTCTGGGACCCGTGTGTTTCCCAGCAGGCAGCGGGGAGGGAGCAGGAAGTGGCGTAAATACCCGCAGATTCTGCGGGTATCTATGCCGGAAGTGGGTACAGATACCTGTAATATACAGGTATCTGTACCCCCCTCCCCCCTGAAAGGTGCCAACTGTGTCACCGGAGGGGGGGAGGAATCTGATGAGTGGAAGTTCCACTTTTGGGTGGAACTCCACTTTAAAGTCCCAACAAATTATTCAGCGACGTTCTAACCTCAGCTCGTTCAGCTTTGGCAATAAAAACCTGGAAGCTGATTGGTTTCTATGCAGATTTTGCACTTTCCAGCTTTAGTAAGTAAACCCCGAAATGTAATTTCTCTCCGCTGGCTAGTTCCTCTGTTGTCAGAATGAATAACATCTGACGAGCTTTCCTGACACCAAGATAAAAAAAAAAGGTGACAGGGGAGGGACCTCCAGCACACAGACCTCCTGTGGTTGACAGCCTCAGCTCTGTTCCTATGTGCTGTGTGAAGAGGAGTGGGGATGGGGGAGGGGCAGGGGAGGGGCGGGGGGTGTCCCTTCCCTCCATCCAGCTCTCACTGAGCTCTGCAGAATGTAACTTTAGCTCCCCCTCCCCCCCCCCTGCTTTATGAAAGCTCAAACAAGCTGTATAAATGCTGGACTTTAAATGACTGTAGAAAAGAGAAGTCGGCAGATAAACAGGTACAACTTATTTTGGAGGATTGGTTTCATCTCTGTGTATCACCCGGGGCCGATCACTTCACTGGGGATATAGAAGGGTTTAGAACCGCTTTAGATCCAATGCTGGTTTAGTGTATACTGTGCAGGGTGAACCCCTTGTCTACCAAAGTACAGTAAAACCTTGGATTGAGAGCGTTTTGCAAGACAAGCAAACATTTTTAAATACATTTTGACTTGATATACAAGTAGCGTCACAACTGAGTATAAAAAAGAAGAGAGGAGCCTCTAAGTGTAGCAATATGGTTACATTTAGTGAAGATACAACATTTAGCATCATATTGCTACACTTAGAGGCGCCTCTCTTCTCTTTTATACTCTGGAGCTCCTGCTGGATTTTTCTTCTAATCCCCTTGTGGAGGATTCTATTTGTAGAAGGACATTTTATGGTTATACAACCAATCACATCGCTATAATATTTTTATATGGACTATAAGCTGAAGGATTTATGAATTAATGTTTGTGGAACGAATCACCTGAGTTTCCATTATTTCTTATGGGGAAATTCGCTTTGATATACAAGTGCTTTGGATTACAAGTATGTTTCTGGAAGGAATTATGCTCACAATCCGAGGTTTTTACTGTACTTTTATAAACAGATGCATGATATTCAAGGGATTAAATCAAACTTCAGGCTGGGTTTGCATAAATGCGAATTAGATGCGGTTTTAAGCCGCATCCAATTTGCATGACGTGTGAATGTGCCCGGGGCGGCCGCTGTGCGGTGTCCAAAAAGGTCCCGTGTGCGTTTTTAGGTTGAGGTGTGAATTCAGGCAAAAATTTGCACAGAAACGCACCGGATCCCGGGCATGCGAACGGCGGCCGCACATATGGGAACCCGGCCTCAGTCCTTCAGTCATCAGGCTCACGGCAGCAGCAGCTTCTTCTTTTTTTTTTTTTACATCCAGAGAAAAGCTTTCAGATAAAAGTGATCACTGTATTGTGAAGGTGTCCCCCCCTCCCCCCCCCCACACCCCCGACAATAACTCCCACGGTGGTTCCCAGGCTCTCCTGTTCTTCTGGGGATCCTAGGACCGCGGGAAACAGATCCCACAGGGAGAGCAGGAGGTGGGAACATCCATTCCCCAATCTCCATACAACCAATGAACCCGGAAGCAAAATATATTTCAACACTTCAGGGTTCGGAGCTGTCATTTCCAGGATGTAGCTAATCAATCACGATCTGTAATTGATTAGCTGCGTTGGGAGAAAGAGGAGACTTCGGGGCCTTTTCTTCAAGCCAATTCCGAACACTTTAGCGGCCCGGGAGTAGTAATGCGGTGCGCATAGCGTGCCACAGCAAACAGTGGGTGTGGCTAAATTGCCCTCGCTGACATCATGGCCCTGCCCCCCAGTGATAAAAATAAAGTGATTGTAAAGTAAGAAGGGGCATTCTTTGCATTAAGATAAAAAAAACCTTCTGTGTGCAGCCCCCCCCCTAATACTTACCTGAGCCCCCTCTCTGTCCAGCAATATCCAAAAGTCCCTCAGCCATCCGGCACTCTCCCTCCTGATTGGCTGAGACACAGCACCGGCGTTATTAGCTCCCGCTGTTGTCATTCAAAGTCAGTCAGCCAATCAGGAGAGAGAGGGGGCGGGGCTGAACCTCAGCTCTGTGTCTGAAACACAGAGCAGCGGCTCGGGTGCCCCCCCTATAACAAGCTGCTTGCTGTAGGGGAGGGGCATTCGGCAGGAGGGAGGGGCCAGAAACACAGAAGAGGGACCGAAGAAGAGGATCCGGGCTGCTCTGTGCAAATCCAACTGTACAGAGGAGGGAAGCACAACATGTTTGTTATTTTATAAAAAAAGAAGACTTTACAATCACTTTAAATAATGTATAAAAAAGTATATAAAAAAAAATAAAAGTAACAAAGTTTTTTTTTTGAAAGCACCCCCATCCACCCCCCCCCCCCCATACTTCCGCTCATGTAGGGCGGACCGAACACGGATTGTACATGTGAGGTGTCATCAGAGCGTTGGAGTGAGAGCGCTAATTCTAGGGCCAGAATTCACAGTTAATTATAAAGTGATGATCTGTAAAAGCTTCTGAGTATCGATTTTTTTTAGATTTTAGAGGCGAGCGTCATTTTAAGGCTTGACATGTTTGGTATCTATTTATTGATTTAATAAATGCAATCTTATCCTTTGTATGTCACCAGTGCATTAGGTATGGAGCTCCGGGCGATGGAAGCGAGCGATGGGCGGGGTGTAAGGAAAGTAAAGCTGCTTGTACAGCATCTTCTCCTAGGTATAGAAAGCATTTAACCCTCGCAGTGCTGGGATGGGGGATGGGGGGGGGGATGGGGGGGGATGGGGGGGGGCCTGCTTGGGTGAATGTTCTCATTTTCCTGGAGTTGGGCTTTGCCTATCAGTATGGATATACAACACTAAACCTTTGAAATTGTTGCAATTTTTATTTTAAATAACCATTTTTTTAAATTTATTTTTTAACCTTTATTGCATCTGTATTGATTTTGCCTTTTGGCGCTTGATAGCTTTTTGAGGAAGACCTGAAGCTCTTTATACATTATTATTTCTCTCACTATTATAATTTGGAGTCGAGGTAATTTCCCTGGTGAGACCGGGAATTGGTTCTCCTGGAGAGCCGTTTATCTCCCGAGTTCCCATAAATATAAAGTAGGAGCAAAAGAAGCACTTACTGTACATGATTACCCAATAAAATGTGATCTGTTCATTCCTTGTGACCCACGGAACTGGGGGGGTGACAAGAGACTGAGCCTTCCTTTTATACTAAACAAGATGTCCCTTGCTGTAGAGACCATACATATACAATATATATATATATATACTTACTGGCCACTTTATTAGGTCCTCCTTCCTAGTAGCGGGTTGGACCCCCATTATTAGGTCCCCCTTGCTAGTAGCGGGTTGGACCCCCATTATTAGGTCCCCCTTGCTAGTAGCGGGTTGGACCCCCTTTATTAGGTCCCCCTTGCTAGTAGCGGGTTGGACCCCCATTATTAGGTCCCCCTTGCTAGTAGCGGGTTGGACCCCCTTTATTAGGTCCTTCTTGCTAGTAGCGGGTTGGACCCCCTTTATTAGGTCCTTCTTGCTAGTAGCGGGTTGGACCCCCTTTTTCCTTCATTCTTGGTGGCATAGATACAACAAGGTGTTGGAAACGTTCCTCAGAGATTTTCCTCCATAGTGACCTGATAACATCACACAGTTGCTGAAGATTTGTCGGCTGCACATCCATGATGCCAATCTCTCATTCCACCACGTCCCAAAGATGTTCTATTGGATGAGATGTGGTGAGTGTGGAGGCCATTGGAGTACAGGGACCTCATTGTCCAGTGGTGAGATGATTGGAGCTTTGTGACATGGTGTAATATCCTGCTGGAAGGAGCCATCAGAAGATGGGGACACTGTAGTCATAAAGGGATGGACATGGTCAGCAACAATACTACCCATCCCCCACACCATTACACCCCCACCACCAGCCTGAACCGGTGATATCCCATTCCCCACACCATTACACCTCCACCACCAGCCTGAACCGGTGATATCCCATCCCCCACACCATTACACCCCCACCACCAGCCTGAACCGGTGATACCCCATCCCCCACACCATTACACCCCCACCACCAGCCTGAACCGGTGATACCCCATCCCCCACACCATTACACCCCCACCACCAGCCTGAACCGGTGATACCCCATCCCCCACACCATTACACCTCAACCACCAGCCTGAACCGGTGATATCCCATCCCCCACACCATTACATCCCCACCACCAACCTGAACCGGTAATACCCCATCCCCCACACCATTACATCTCCACCACCAGCCTGAACCGGTGATATCCCATCCCCCACACCATTACACCCCCACCACCAGCCTGAACCGGTGATACCCCATCCCCCCACACCATTACACCCCCACCACCAGCCTGAACCGGTGATATCCCATCCCCCACACCATTACACCCCCACCACCAGCCTGAACCGGTGATACCCCATCCCCCACACCATTACACCCCCACCACCAGCCTGAACCAGTGATATCCCATCCCCCACACCATTACACCCCCACCACCAGCCTGAACCGGTGATACAAGGCAGGATGGATTTGTGCGCCAAATTCTGACCCCACCATCTGAGCTGAAATCCAGACTCATCAGACCAGGCAACGTTTTTCCAATCTTCTATTCTCCAATTTTGGTGATCCTGTGCCAATTGTAGTCTCAGTTTCCTGTTCTTAGCTAGACGTTACAGCACATGACTTCTGCCTATTGGTCGGTTGCTAGAGATTACTGGACATCAATACTACTCACTGATTGGTTGCTAGAGGTTAGTGCACATCATTATCACTCACTAATTGGTTGCTAAAGATTACAGCACATCATCTCGCTGCCTGCACACCATGGACTGGGGAAGGTAGGATACAGAAACATTCTAGGAATCCTGGGATCAGTGGCAATGCTGGGAGGTTGATGGGATCAGTGGCAGTGGTGGGGGGATGGGATTAGTTAGGAGGCAGTACACTGTGGCAAATCCTGAATCATGTAGCTGGAAATCTTTGGCAAGTATATAGTTGGGGATTCTAAACTGACCACCAATGTAATGGGGTATTTTAAACCACCCACCAATATAAAGAGGGATTTCTGCACTGACACCAATGTAATAGGAGCATTTACACCATATATATATATATATATTTTTTAAATACTAGCAAAAGGCGAGGGGAAATCTTCCAATAGGGACATCTGCGCTGGGAACACATTTTTCTCCATTTGTAGAGATTTCCTCTGACTTCCTGTTGCATCTCTAGGACAGGAAGTAAAGAAAAATATCTCCAATAGAGCACAGACAGTACAAAATAAACTTATTGGAGGTTGTAACCCCCCCCCCGGTTCGGTTCGCAACAGAACATGCAAACAGGCAAAAAACTCGGAAGAACACACGAACATCGTTGAAGTCTATGTGACCCAGGTCCCGCCCCAGGGGACATGTATCAATGCAAAAATTTTTTTTTTAAACGGCATTTTTTTGGGAGCAGTGATTTTTTTTAATGCTTAAAATGAAACAATAAAAGTGTAATATTCCTTTAAATATCGTGTCTGGGGGGTGTCTATAGTATGCCTGTAAGGTGCCGCAGTTTTCCCGTGTTTAGAACAGTACCACAGCAAAATGACATTTCTAAAGGAAAAATTGTCATTTAAAGCGGATTGCGGCTGTAATGAATTGTCGGGTCTCGGCAATATAGATAAAACTCATTGAAATCACGGGGTTCCCCCCCTCCAGTCCACTACCAGGCCCTTTGGGTCTGGTATGAATATTAAGGGGAACCCCAAACCCAAAATTTAAAAAAAAAGGCGTAGGGGTCCCCCCCCAAAATCCACACCAGGCCCTTCAGGTCTGGTAAGGATTTTAAGGAGACCCCTGCCCCAAAAATTTTTTTAAAAATGGCGTAGGGGTCCCCCCCAAAATCCATACCAGACCCTTATCCGAGCACGCAACCTGGCAGGCCGCAATAAAAAAAGGGGGGACGAGAGAACGGCCCCCCGCTTCTGAACAGTACCGGGTCACATGCCCTCAACATGGGGTGGGTGCTTTAGGGTCTAACCCCAAAAGCATCTTATCCCCATGTTTGATGGGGACAAGGGCCTCATCCCCACAACCCTTGCCCGGTGGTTGTAGGGGTTTACGGGTGGGGGGGCTTATCGGAATCTGGAAGCCCCCTTTACCAAGGGGACCCCAGATCCCAGCCCCCCCCATGTGAATTAGTAACGGGGTCTGTTGTACCCCTACCATTTCACAAAAAAAGTGTCAAAAATGGTAAAAAAGACAAGAGACAGCTTGGGACAAGTCCTTTATTAAAAAAGAAAAATGTCCAGCGATGTAAATTCACACCGACCGATGGACCGAAAAAAAAAAAAGCCGCAACAGTTCTGCCTCCATGGGAGGCTCCCGCTGAGTGACGCTTCTTCTTGGTGACCATATACCATATCTTGGTATAGTGATATGGTGATAGCTGACGTAAACGGGTGACCCCGCCCCCCTCTGATGCCACGGGGGAGATGGAAGTTTGAATTGCCCAGGTTGGGGACAGGCAGAGTTGATCTTCAACAGCGTTAAATTTGGGCCACAGTTTGAATTTGGATGCCCCGAGACAAATCCAAAGTTATTTATGAAGGGTCGGGTTCCCAAATGGCTCCGGCTGTTGCCTGCTAATGCCACCAGGTCCCTCCCTTCCATCTTAACGTCTCTCCTTTTTAGGTTTTTCAGGGCTGGTAGGAGCTGCTGCTGGTTTTTCTAAAACAGTTTCATTTTTATTTTATTTTTTTGGCCCCATTCTCTGGACAGCTTGGACTGCCAGAAGCTTCTCAAATCATTCATCATCAATTTTGCATTTTGGTTCCAGGCTTAGACTACCAGTGGCTTCATCAGGACTTCAAAATTCCACATTTTGAAGGTTTGCAAATGTTCAAAAAATTCGGCAGAGCCATGACTGATGGAGATTTTTTTTTTTTTTTTCAGATGTCCCTTCAGCAACAATGATAGTTTAACTTTAAGGCGGCTGGACTTGGCAGGACACAGAAGCCGGGCTATGACCACAATATTTAGTCTTCAGCTGGCGCAGTAACGTAGCATAACTCTGGTTACACTTCTGCCCCCACTTCCTGTCTGGTTGGTTGCTTGGTAAAAAAAACAGACAGTAACCGCTCAACCAAAGCACTTCGTTTTTTTTTTTTTTCAAGCTTGCTAACATCCTTGGGGATCAAATGATACTGGAGAAAATTATATCTCACATTCAGCTTAAAGAAAATTTTCAGACGATGACGATGATGATGAAGACTAATGAAGCTCTTGATGAGGAGCGCCTCCCAGCTTTTTAGTCTTTGCTGTTCGGTAAGGCACTTTGGGCATGAGAAAAACTGAAAATGAGTGTTTTCATCTCCCGTAACATTCGTTAAAAAAAATAAAAAATAATTAAATTTCATCCAATTTTTAACAATTTTGCAAAATGAATTCAATGGGAAAGGTGACGTTGGCAGATCAATTATTCCAACAACAATCATCCCATAATAGTCTTGAAAGATATTAAAATATTATAATATAATAAAATATAAAATGTATAATAAATAATTACGATGCATATAAATAAATATGCACAAATCATTTTATATAAATATTATAATATACATATATTATAATTAATCCATTAATATTTAAAATAAGATATTTTAATTAATATAGGATTTTTTTTTTATTTTATTCAGATGATGATAATGATGATGATTAATGAAGCAGTTTATTTGAACTGTAACCTCTTGATAAGGAGAAAGTATCGGCTATTATTTGCTGTTTGTTAAAACGCTTTTGGGATGAGAAAAACTGAGAGTCCGAAAAAAGTTTAAGATTTCATCCAAATTTCTAAATCTTTGCAAAACACTTTGTAGTCAGTGGGAAAGATGAAGTTGCCGGGCTATTCATTCCAACAACAATCTTCTTACATATGACAAGATATATATACAGTGGGGACGGAAAGTATTCAGACCCCCTTAAATTTTTCACTCTTTGTTATATTGCAGCCATTTGCTAAAATCATTTAAGTTCATTTTTTTCCTCATTAATGTACACACAGCACCCCATATTGTACACACAGCACCCCATATTGTACACACAGCCCCCCATATTGTACACACAGCATCCCATATTGTACACACAGCACCCCATATTGTACACACAGCACCCCATATTGTACACACAGCACCCCATATTGTACACACAGCAGCCCATATTGTACACACAGCCCCCCATATTGTACACACAGCACCCCATATTGTACACACAACACCCCATATTGTACACACAGCACCCCATATTGTACACACAGCACCCCATATTGTACACACAGCATCCCATATTGTACACACAGCACCCCATATTGTACACACAGCCCCCCATATTGTACACACAGCCCCCCATATTGTACACACAGCATCCCATATTGTACACACAGCACCCCATATTGTACACACAGCCCCCCCATATTGTACACACAGCACCCCATATTGTACACACAGCAGCCCATATTGTACACACAGCATCCCATATTGTACACACAGCACCCCATATTGTACACACAGCACCCCATATTGTACACACAGCACCCCATATTGTACACACAGCACCTCATATTGTACACACAGCGCCCCATATTGTACACACAGCACCCCATATTGACAGAAAAACACAGAATTGTTGACATTTTTGCAGATTTATTAAAAAAGAAAAACTGAAATATCACATGGTCCTAAGTATTCAGACCCTTTGCTGTGACACTCATATATATAACTCAGGTGCTGTCCATTTCTTCTGATCATCCTTGAGATGGTTCTACACCTTCATTTGAGTCCAGCTGTATTTGATTATACTGATTGGACTTGATTAGGAAAGACACACACCTGTCTATATAAGACCTTACAGCTCACAGTGCATGTCAGAGCAAATGAGAATCATGAGGTCAAAGGAACTGCCTGAGGAGCTCAGAGACAGAATTGTGGCAAGGCACAGAACTCAGAGACAGAATTGTGGCAAGGCACAGATCTGGCCAAGGTTACAAAAACATTTCTGATGCACTTAAGGTTCCTAAGAGCACAGTGGCCTCCATAATCCTTAAATGGAAGACGTTTGGGATGACCAGAACCCTTCCTAGAGCTGGCCGTCCGGCCAAACTGAGCTATCGGGGGAGAAGAGCCTTGGTGAGAGAGGTAAAGAAGAACCCAAAGATCACTGTGGCTGAGCTCCAGAGATGCAGTCGGGAGAAAGTTGTAGAAAGTCAACCATCACTGCAGCCCTCCACCAGTCGGGGCTTTATGGCAGAGTGGCCCGACGGAAGCCTCTCCTCAGTGCAAGACACATGAAAGCCGCATGGAGTTTACTAAAAAAAACACCTGAAGGACTCCAAGATGGTGAGAAATAAGATTCTTTGGTCTGATGAGACCAAGATAGAACTTTTTGGCCTTAATTCTAAGAGGTATGTGTGGAGAAAACCAGGCACTGCTCATCACCTGTCCAATACAGTCCCAACAGTGAAGCATGACGGTGGCAGCATCATGCTGTGGAGGTGTTTGTCAGCTGCAGGGACAGGACGACTGGTTGCAATCGAGGGAAAGATGAATGCGGCCAAGTACAGGGATATCCTGGACGAAAACCTTCTCCAGAGTGCTCAGGACCTCAGACTGGGCCGAAGGTTTACCTTCCAACAAGACAATGACCCTAAGCACACAGCTAAAATAACGAAGGAGTGGCTTCACAACAACTCCGTGACTGTTCTTGAATGGCCCAGCCAGAGCCCTGACTTAAACCCAATTGAGCATCTCTGGAGAGACCTAAAAATGGCCGTCCACCAACGTTTACCATCCCCCCCTGACAGAACTGGAGAGGATCTGCAAGGAGGAATGGCAGAGGATCCCCAAATCCAGGTGTGAAAAACTTGTTGCATCTTTCCCAAAAAGACTCATCAAAAGGGGCTTCTACTAAATACTGAGCAAAGGGTCTGAATACTTAGGAGCATGTGATATTTCAGGTTTTCTTTTTTAATAAATCTGCAAAAATGTCAACAATTCTGTGTTTTTCTGTACAATATGGGGGGCTGTGTGTACAATATGGGGTGCTGTGTGTACAATATGGGGGGCTGTGTGTACAATATGGGGTGTTGTGTGTACAATATGAGGTGCTGTGTGTACAATATGGGGGGCTGTGTGTACAATATGGGGGGCTGTGTGTACAATATGAGGTGCTGTGTGTACAATATGGGGGGCTGTGTGTACAATATGAGGTGCTGTATGTACAATATGGGGGGCTGTGTGTACAATATGGAGTGCTGTGTGTACAATATGGGGGGCTGTGTGTACAATATGGGGTGCTGTGTGTACAATATGGGGTGCTGTGTGTACAATATGGGGTGCTGTGTGTACAATATGAGGTGCTGTGTGTACAATATGGGGTGCTGTGTGTACAATATGGGGGGCTGTGTGTACAATATGAGGTGCTGTGTGTACAATATGGGGGGCTGTGTGTACAATATGGGGGGCTGTGTGTACAATATGAGGTGCTGTGTGTACAATATGGGGTGCTGTGTGTACAATATGGGGTGCTGTGTGTACAATATGAGGTGCTGTGTGTACAATATGGGGTGCTGTGTGTACAATATGGGGGGCTGTGTGTACAATATGAGGTGCTGTGTGTACAATATGGGGTGCTGTGTGTACAATATGGGGTGCTGTGTGTACAATATGGGGTGCTGAGTGTACAATATGGGGTGCTGAGTGTACAATATGGGGTGCTGTGTATACAATATGGGATGCTGTGTGTACAATATGGGGTGCTGTGTGTACAATATGGGGGGCTGTGTGTACAATATGGGGTGCTGTGTATACAATATGGGATGCTGTGTGTACAATATGGGGTGCTGTGTGTACAATATGGGGGGCTGTGTGTACAATATGGGGGGCTGTGTGTACAATATGGGGTGCTGTGTGTACAATATGGGGGGCTGTGTGTACAATATGGGGGGCTGTGTGTACAATATGGGGGGCTGTGTGTACAATATGGGGTGCTGTGTGTACAATATGGGGTGCTGTGTGTACATTAATGAGGAAAAAATGAACTTAAATTATTTTAGAAAATGGCTGCAATATAACAAAGAGTGAGAAATTTAAGGGGGTCTGAATACTTTCCATCCCCACTATATATATATATATATATATATATATATATGTATATATATATATATATATATATATATATATATACATATACAGTGCCTAGAAAAAGTATTCACACCCCTTGAAATTTCCCACATTTTGTCATGTTACAACCAAAAACATAAATGTATTTTATTGGGATTTTATGTGATAGACCAACACAAAGTGTCACATAATTGTGAAGTGAAAGTAAAATGATAAATGATACAAATAAATATGTGTAAAGTGCGGGGGGGGGGGGGGCATTTGTACGGTGCCCCCTTTACTCTGATACCCCTAACTAAAATCTATGAGATCTAGCTGTTCTGTGAAGCCCTCAGAGGTTGGTTAGAGGACCTTTGTGAACAAACAGCATCATTCTATAAAGCCGAGTAAACCTGCATGAAGTCCCTTTCATTGCCAATCAAACGGCGCCAGGAGGTGAAATTTGACTTCTAAACAATCATAACAGGGTTGCGTTTCCCTTCTCTGCAGCGGGATGAATCCATCTTTCCGCGGCGCGGAGAGGACCAGCGCTGACGGGACTTTCACAGTTATCAGCGCCGAGCAGATGCAAACATCCTCGGCGGCCGGTTCGCTTTATCTTCTGAAAACGTGTAATCCCATAACGCCGCCATTTTATTATTATTTTTTTTTTTTTTTGTCGTGGAAAAAGGCACAGCTGGGAACGGTCGTCCTCCACCCGCAGTCATTTCACAGAGACGCCATCTCGGCTGCCTTTGCGGTTGGCGAATGAATTAGCTTTCACGTCGCGCCCTGGTCTCCAGGGGCAACCACGTGTTTTTTTTTCCCCTGGCGGTTTCTGGCCGCGAAGATAAGATCCAGTGAAGTGGCGGCAGCGTGTCCCATTCAATCGGCAGAATTCCTATAGGCGATGGAGTTGCTTGCTGCCCCGCGCACGCGCCTCTGCCAGAGGATTAAGGTTGATATCTGCGACTCGTACCCGCGGCCCTAAGCGAGGAGTCAGGTGAGATGGAAGTTTCAAGAAGAAGGTCGGAATAAAGCAAGGCTCCCGCTATGTCGCCAAATAAATACAGGCGGGCTGGTTAGGCATTCCAGATATTTTTAGCTCTGTTTGGCCGATCTTGTGATTTACCCCCCCCCCCCCCTAAATCAAGGATCACAACGATTTAATGCCTGCCAAACTCCATCCTTCTAATCTCCTGCAGTCACCAGACATGCGCAGTTTGTTTAGTTCCAAATCCGGATTTTCGAATCCCAATATTAATGAATTTAACCAAATCTGAAATAACGAAATTCGTCCGAATTCAAATACAAGAATAGAATAAAATAGAATAAAAAAATAAAGGAATGGAGTAGAAAAGAATAAATTAGAAAAGAATAGAGTAAAAGAAAACAGAATATAATAGAATAAAAAATAAAGGAATAAAAAATAAAGGAATAGAGTAGAAAAGAATCAATTAGAAAAGAATAGAGTAAAACAAAACACAATATAATAGAATAAAAAATAAAAGAATAGAAAATAAGGGAACAGAATAGAATAGAAAATAAGGGAATAGAATAGAAAATAATAGAATAGAATAAAACAATAGAGTAAAACTAAACAAAATAGAACAGAAAATAAAAGAATAGAATTAAATAGAATAGAAGTTAAGGTAATAAGATATGATAATATACTTTGTTGTCATCGCATACATGAAACAAAATTCACCAGGATATTCTTTAAATTAAAGGAATAGAATAGCAAATAAAAGACTAGAATAGAACATAATAGAATAGAAAAAAAACAATAGAATAAATTATAGAAAATATAACCGCCTTCCGAAATTCAAAAAGAATAGAAAAAAAGATAGATAGATAGATAGATAGATAGATAGATAGATAGATAGATAGATAGATAGATAGATAGATAGATAGATAGATAGACATTTTTTTCTGGGTACTCTTTACAGCAGCAATGAAACACTTCTCAACAAAACCACACATTCCTAGCACATGCCCACATATCTATTTAAATATATCAAAATATAAAATGTTATTTAAAAATAAATAAATAAAATAATATTAGAATTCCACATAAAATTCCTAAAGCACTGTACCTGATGGGATTATGGACAATACGGCTGTAGGGAAAAAACTATGCTTTTAAGCGACTAGTGTGCGTTTTAAGTGTATCTATATCTTTTCCCTGATGGCAATGGGACAAACACACTGTAACCTGGGTGGGTTAGAATAAAATATAATAGCAAATAAAAGAAGAGAATAGAAAACAGAGTAAAACAAAACAGAATAGAATAGAAAATAATAGAATAGAAAAAAACAAAATCCAGTAAATCCAACGCGTTTCAGGGCCTAAGCACACTCCCCCTTCATCAGGGTTGGCCTCTTGCAAGGTGATGACCATCAGCAATTGTTCCAAAAAATGCTTGCATACCAACCGGGGTATTTGGTGCTGTATATCTGCAATCCATAGGTGCCCTGGTCATAGCTGATGAAGGGATGGCTGGCACTCAGAGAGTACAACATCCATTGGCAGCAGCGGGGGGACCAGTGACATCACTTCTGGGTTCGGCTGTCACTTTTCCGGCTGTTGTGGCTGGAGAAGAAGATAATGGAGCAAGATTTGTGCTCCATTGGCTTCAATGGAAGGCAGATAAGACATGAGGGGGTAGAGGGAGGGAGACCAGTGACATAATTTCTGGGTTCGGCTATCACTTTCTTGGCTGTTGTGGCTGGGGAAGAAGCTAATGGAGCAAGATTTGTGCTCTATTAACCTTAATTGAAGGTGGGTGAGACGTGAGGGGGTAGAGGGGAGGGAGACCAGTGACGTCACTTCTGGGTTTGGCTGTCACTTTCTTGGCTGTTGTGGCTGAGGAAGAAGATAATGGAGCAAGATTTGTGCTCCATTAGCTTCAATGGAAGGCAGATAAGACATGAGGGGGTAGAGGGAGGGAGACCAGTGACATCATTTCCGGGTTCGGCTGTCACTTTCTTGGCTGTTGTGGCTGGGGAAGAAGCTAATGGAGCAAGATTTGTGCTCTATTAACCTTAATTGAAGGTGGGTGAGACGTGAGGGGGTAGAGGGGAGGGAGACCAGTGACGTCACTTCCGGGTTCGGCTGTCACTTTCTTGGCTGTTGTGGCTGAGGAAGAAGATAATGGAGCAAGATTTGTGCTCCATTAGCTTCAATGGAAGGCAGATAAGACATGAGGGGGTAGAGGGGAGGGAGACCAGTGACATCATTTCCGGGTTCGGCTGTCACTTTTCTGGCTGTTGTGGCTGGAGAAGAAGCTAAGATTTGCGCTCCATTGGCTTCAATGGAAGGCAGGTGAGACATCAGGGGTCTAATAGACTTAAAAGAGAACCTGTCTAAATAAAGTGCAGGAGACTTTGGTTGCGTATGTGATAAAAAATATATTTAGATGAAAAAAAGTGTAAAAAGTTAAAAGTAAAATTTGAGTCCCCCTGGCCCCCCTATACACACAACGTATACTCGCATCGGGGGCCCCTACATAGGAAAACGTTGATTGCGCTGCACACGTTACATATCGCCGTGCACGCCTCTGTGAGAGCAATAAATCTTGGCCCATAATTCACAGTTAACTCTAAACTGATGACCTTTAGGGGCTTTTAATAGCAATACATTTGATCCCAAAAAAAAAAAAAATAATAATAATAATAATTACCATTCTTCCAATATAAGCGTTATTTGACACATGCTGTATAATCACCTCTTATTTCTACAAAGTATCAAGAAAACAATAAAAATGATGGAGAAAAAAATCATCTCTAGCAGCTAAAGGGTTAGTGGAAAAAAATTGCTGCGTTCTACCAAACACAGCGAACAAAATGTCATCCAGATTTTCTTTTCATTTCCTTTAAACAAAAAAAAAATATTAATCTCTTGACTTTCAAGAAAGTAACAATTTTTTTCTTACGTATTTGCCTGGAGCCGTTCTTGCAACACAAGTGAGAAAATAGAAAATAAAAAAAATGTAAATTGTTACATATAATAAAAGGTGAAAAAGAACTTTGGTTCTGTGAAGGAATTTAATTATTTAAAAAAACAAAACAAAAACAATGTATAGACCAGAAACAAAAGGTGAAAAAGGAGAACTTTGGTTTTAACTGAAGGAATTTAATTATTTAAAAGAAACAACAACGTGTATACACACCATAAAAAACAAAATTGTCGCAGGATGCAGCAGCAAAAGGGTCATGTGACGCGAAGCAGATTTACATTTTCACATTTTAATTAAACCACATTTAAAGATTATTTTTAGAAAATATGGTGATGTGACAGCTGCCTAACTCTTGTCAAACGTATAGACCGCATTGGGCGCAGACCGCGCATTATACGAGGAGATAATAGAGAGCGTAATCAGAGTCTGCGGAGATATGGAGACATATAGCAGACATTAACGAGTGTGAATAATAAATATGTTCAGTAGAACTGACACAATGTTATTTCTGGCTCGTAGCGACGCACGCCAAGACCGACGATCGCGCCGAAAACCACTTCCCATCTGCAGCAAGCTTTTCATTTTTCATGTTAAATCTGCATCTTTGGCTATAAAAATTGCTCAAAACCCCCAAAGAGTATAAAATTTCTAAACGCAGAGGCCCCACAGAATGAAGGGATAATAGTTACAATTTTATTTCTGAGTGATATATGCACAACTGTCTATATTTTCAGGAAAAAATACACTAAAATGATTGTCATTGAACGCAATTTAATCCCCAATTATTTATTTTCTTTTGGTGCAAAATAAAGTTGAGGTTGTGTGACGTAAAAAAAAAAGGTACATGCACCCGCGAATTGGCGAAAAAATACGGTAGCCAAAATTATTAATAGATGACGTTTTAAAAGTCTTTTAGGGCTTATTTACACTTGCTTCGGCTACAACACACATTAAGGGCTAGTTTACAGGTTGCTTCAAAACAAGGCTTCGGACAGGCTTTGTTAAAGCTCTCCGAACGCCAGTCAAAGCCCCTGTAACTAAATAAAATGGTTAGCTTACAGTCCTGTTTACACCTTGCTTTTGCTTTGCTTTGGCTTCGCTTCAAAAATGATACTCCATGTTGCTTTAGTTGTGCTTCAAAGCGTCTTTAAAGCCTCCATAGAAGTTTATCACAAAGCTCGCTTGAAGCCCCACGAAAGCCTCATCGAAGTCCCACCAAAGCCTCACCAAAGCCTCATCGAAACCCCACAAAGCCTCATCGAAGCCCCACCAAAGCCCCACCAAAGGCTCATCAAAGCCCCACCAAAGGCTCATCGAAGCCCCACCAAAGGTTCATCGAAGCCCCACTAAAGGCTCATCGAAGCCCCACCAAAGCCTCACCAAAGCCTCATCGAAACCCCACAAAGCCCCATCGAAGCCCCACCAAAGCCCCACCAAAGGCTCATCGAAGCCCCACCAAAGCCTCATCGAAACCCCACAAAGCCTCACCAAAGCCTCATCGAAACCCCACCAAAGGCCCATCGAAGCCCCACTAAAGGCTCATCGAAGCCCCACCAAAGGTTCATCGAAGCCCCACTAAAGGCTCATCGAAGCCCCACCAAAGCCTCACCAAAGCCTCATCGAAACCCCACAAAGCCCCATCGAAGCCCCACCAAAGCCCCACCAAAGGCTCATCGAAGCCCCACCAAAGCCTCATCGAAACCCCACAAAGCCCCATCGAAGCCCCACCAAAGGCTTATTAAAGCCCCACCAAAGCCTCATCGAAACTCCCACAAAGCCTCACCAAAGCCTCATCGAAACCCCACCAAAGGCCCATCGAAGCCCCACTAAAGGCTCATCGAAGCCCCACCAAAGCCCCATCGAAGCCCCACCAAAGCCTCACCAAAGCCTCATCGAAACCCCACAAAGCCCCATCGAAGCCCCACCAAAGCCCCACCAAAGGCTCATCAAAGCCCCACCAAAGGCTCATCGAAGCCCCATCAAAGTCCCACCAAAGCCTCATCGAAACCCCACAAAGCCTCATCGAAGCCCCACCAAAGGCCCATCGAAGCCCCACTAAAGGCTCATCGAAGCCCCACCAAAGCCCCATCGAAGCTCCACCGAAGCCGCACTGAAGCCACATCGAAGCCCCACCAAAGGCTCATCAAAGCCCACCGAAGCACCAAACAAAAGCAAGGTGTAAACAGGATTGTATGCTGACCATTTTATTTAGTGACAGGAGCTTTGACTGGTGTTCAGAGAGCTTTAACAAAGCGTATCTGAAGTCTTGTTTTGAAGCAAAGTGTAAACTAGCCATTATATCTCATCAAGTTAGAGTTATCCATAAATGAGGGACCTAGAATTGTTGCTCTCACTCCAGTGTGTGCGGCGATATATCACATGGGTGGTACAACCATTGACATACACAAGGGCACTAAATGCATGCATGTGCATTCATATGTGTGTGCATGGGGCGACGGGGGGGGGGCGGGCGACGGGGGGGGGGCGGTCGACGGGGGGGGGGGGCGAGGGGGGACCGGTGCACTTTTATTTATTTATTTTTATTTTATTTATGTTATATTTTATTTCTGAGAGCTTTTTTTTGCACATAACTTTATTGCTGTCAAAAGGGAGTTAACATGCACTCACCGGCCACTTTATTAGGCCCCCCTTGCTAGTAGCGAGTTGGACCCCCTTTGGCCTTCATTCTTGGTGGCATAGATACAACAAGGTGTTGGAAATGTTCCTCAGAGATTTTCCTCCATAGTGACCTGATAACATCACATAGTTGCTGAAGATTTGTCGGCTGCACATCCATGATGCCAATTTCCCGTTCCACCACATCCCAAAGGTGCTCTATTGGATGAGATGTAGTGAGTGTGGAGGCCATTGGAGGACAGTGACCTCATTATCCAGTGGTGAGATGATTGGAGTACAGTGACTGGTGATATCCCATCCCCCACACCATTACACCCCCACCACCAGCCTGAATCGGTGATATCCCATCCCCCACACCATTACACCCCCACCACCAGCCTGAACCGGTGATACCCCATCCCCCACACCATTACACCTCCACCACCAGCCTGAACCGGTGATATTCCATTTAGATTGTTTTTCTTTATTTAATTTCAGAACGGTACATCCTCATCCCCGAGGAAGAACAAGCGAAAATATTTGAAACGCGTTGGGCCACCCGGTATAAGGACTTGTTAATGATCACCAAGAGAGTTTTTATATGTTATATCGAGGGGGAGGGCGATTCGTACTATTTATGTGACTGTACATTCCAGCCATTTGATCTCGGAGCTTGTGATGCTATATATATATACCTCGTGCTTTTTCTTTTGTATCTGAATCATTTTTTAGATTTTATACAATTATTTTGGTTGCTTTAAAGTCCCAATAGAGGATTTTTGTTTTGCTTGTGATGTATTTTAAGGTTTCGGTCATATCCCCTCTTCCCCTTCTGTCCTCCAGACTGTACATTTTATAGATGTCTGTGTCACCGTGACGACTGCACCTCAACTAGTGTCACAAGGTCAAGAAGTAAGTGGAATGGAGCTTTTGCTGTACACAGAACACTGAGCCAGTCACATCAGTCTCTGCACCAGAGGAGCTTCTCCACCAGGTGGTGCTGTTTTGCAAGGTGCTGTTGGCTCACTCTGCTTTGCTCTCAGTTGTAGGAAACATCAAGCCTGGGCCTGTCCTGCAGGCTTCTCCCCCCAAACACCATGCAGTGGGTGGGGGGGAGATGAAGGTGGAGGCTCCCCAGAGGCACTGAGGCCTACACCATGTGCTCATGCTGCATTGGATCCTGGGCCTGTCCCTATGCAAGAGGAGTACCAGTCCTTACCAGTCTTCCAGGATAAAGTGGTGAACAGACGTCGCCGCATTGCTAAGGAGGAACAGAAACTTGCTGTCATGAAAGAAGATCTCAGGAAAAAGAAATCTCTGCATAGTAAGTCTGGAAACAGTAAGAGGGAAGTCTCCAAGCTGAAGTCTCTGGAGGAGGCATTGAAAAAGCAGGAGAAATTGGTCGCCTCTCTGAAGAAAAGCAGCGGTGTGTTCAGAGAAAAGTGTGAGAATGAGGAGAGATTCCAACAGATGAAGGAAAGTGCCTGTGCCAGTACCAGCCAGAGGGTGGATGCCAGAGCAACAACGACAGTATGGATGGGGGGTAAGGAAGTGGCTTCACATGGTGGCCCCAGTACTACCCCGTCTCAGGATCTGTCGTGTCTGAGTCAGTATCTGCCCCCCTCCCTCCCCAGCAACCTGGGTCATCTCAGGAGGAAGTTGAGGAAAATGGCGGATTGCTGCAGACCATTACAGAAATGGAATCTCCCTTGAGTGGCACTGACTCGTCAGATGAGGATCATGGTAAAGGAGTCCTTGCTGAAAATCTCTTTGAGTGTGGAGGACTTTCCTGAGATTGCACCCGCCAACAGATCCTTGCAATCAGCAGGGAATGCAGGAAGAGATGGCGTGTATCCAGACAGAGAAGTTTCTGCTGGCTGCGAGGAGTTCCACATGGACACTAACAGTGCAGAGCAGGAATGTCACATGAACATGGAAACTGCAGAGCAAGAATGTTGCGTGAACATTGAAATTGCAGAGCAGGAGGGCCGTATAAATGCTGAATCAGCTGGTGTTTTCATTAAACGGAAGACTTCACTTGATGATGGGACTGCTGGTAACTGTGGTACTTCTGGGACTATGGTGAACGGGATTGTTGTGCTGGAGAGGAGGAGGGAGGATCAAGTGGTGGGTAATTTACCAAACCAGATTTCAGAGGTTCCTACACAGCCAATTAATGTGTCATCTGTCCCAGTTAGGAACTATGCTAAGGCTGTACTGGGACAAAATCATGCTGCTAGTGGAAGGGAGCCAGTTGTGCAACTTTCACCTAACACACCTTCTTCCATTAAACGCAAGAATGTGGTACAGCTCAGATGGGAAGGAGGAGGTATTCCACCTATCAGGAGGGAGGTTGTTGATAAGATCCTAGCTAGGGATTTAAGGCAGAGGATATTTCACGACAGCCCTTGATTAAGAATGTGACTATCCTGACAAGGAATGAGTCTATACCCCCTGAGGATTTATGGGTCTAGTTGAGGAGGTTTGGTGAAACGTTGTGTCCCAAAAAAAAGATTGTGGATGATAGAGGAATCTAGACGGGTGGGTGGCCAGTGTCATTGAGGTTGAGTGTGTGTGGGAATGTGGTCCAGCATTTTCCCTCCTCTGCCTTTATTGGTAGAGATAGGATTACTGTCTTCTACCCTGGTCAACCTAAGGTGTGCCATAAATGTGGAGTCAAGGGACATTTCTCCTCTACATGTCCAGAACAGAAGTGCTCTTTGTGTCAGGAACTGGGGCATCTGGTGAGGGACTGTAACATCATTAAATGTAACCTATGTGATAAGGTTGGTCACCCTTATAGTCGGTGCCCTGAGGCTTTGCACAATAAGCCAGAGTTGGTGGAGGAATTTTTCTGTCTGGATAGAGAAGAGTCTGGGTTGGCGGAGGTTGTACCAGGGGATCTTAGTGTCTCTGTCCCATCAGAATCTGTGTCTGTGAGCCCAGTTGTGGTGTCAGTGTCCCATCACTGTAACATCATTAAATGTAACCTATGTGATAAGGTTGGTCACCCTTATAGTCGGTGCCCTGAGGCTTTGCACAATAAGCCAGAGTTGGTGGAGGAATTTTTCTGTCTGGATAGAGAAGAGTCTGGGTTGGCGGAGGTTGTACCAGGGGATCTTAGTGTCTCTGTCCCTTCAGAATCTGTGTCTGTGAGCCCAGTTGTGGTGTCAGTGTCCCCCCAGTCTGTAGTTCCCCAGTCAGTGTCAGAAAGTGTGATTGTCAAGTCTGTGTCTGCACCTATTGTTTCTCCTAGTGTAGTGAAGTCAGTGGAGGGTGCTGGGCCAGCATGTATGGTGGTGCCAACCCCTCCTCCTCGGCTTGGCAGAAGTGCGGCTGGAGGTCAGGGGAGGAGTGGATGGATTGGATGATGGTGGAGGGGGGGTGGGAAGGGAATGAGGGTGTCTGGTGCAGAATGCAAGGTGAATGATGTGGAAGTCAGGGTGAATGATGTGGGGGGAGGGGTTAATGGGGGGGTTTTGGAATCGCATCCTGATGTCGACTAAATCTCAATAGGTTTTTTAGCCTGGATTGTGTTTAAGTTGAGGTTCGGGGTTTGTAGTCTTTTTTGTTGTCATTAAAATATGTTTCTTTCTATGTTATCTTGTCAGGAAACGGTTTTCTTTGCTTGCTGTGTAAATATGTTTTTATTCATAAGCTGTATGTATGTATGATTTTTTAATTAAAAACAATTAATGTATTACTATACTTTTATTGTATGACTATATTTTTTTGTTTTTTTTACTGGTGGGTCATGGAAGGTTACGGAAGAATACCCGGAGCTCCAATCTCACTAATGTTGCCCCCATCCCCCCCCATCCTAAGACACACAGACATCTGAGTCGCTGTCATTCTTGGTATCATTTCTGATCAGATTACTTCTCGATCAATGTCAATTATTTTAAGCCCTGGGCTTATCTGTCAGTTAATTTTATTTCATTTATCTGTTGCTATTAATAATTCAAATATTAATGTTTTTAAGGAACGGTGAATATTGATTTCTCTTTCATTTATCTCTCATCGTGGACGCTGCCAGGAGATAAGTCTGTGGCTCTGTCCTGCTGTCACCTTCCAAACATACCTGACTTTGTAGCAGATATAAATACACATTGTAACAATCAAGAGAAATTCCTGCACATTACACATGCCATTCCAGCACAGTGCGTTCCTCTCCGCGGCAAACTGGCATCTGGAGATGATCTGCTCATTGGCTCCTGTAGAGACTGAGTTGATTTACTACAAGGTCTTAAAGACACACTACTACTACTTAAAGAAACTGCAGATAAAAGTGAAGAAACATTATTATTATTTATTTCATTTAAAAACATCTTTTATTTTCTTGTAATGTGTCTTTGAACTTGCTAGAAAATTTGACTAACCCAGGAAGAGTCAAGCCCTAGCACAGCCTTCCTCCCTCCTTGTGTGCCTACAAACCCTCGTGTATGTTGTATTATACATGGGTTCTCATGTGCACACGCATTGGTTCAGCTTCTCGATTTCTGCCTATAAAGGAGGATTAATTGCTTTTGGTCAGCTCTACTTGATGAAGGAGGCACAATGGGAAAAATAATCTGCAAAAAGACCACGGGCAATGCTATTGACCAGGCCTTTGCCCTCTGCTTTGGCAAAGTTCAACTTCTTGTTTTCTGCCTACAAAAAATGAATAATTGCCTTGTAATGGGTCTACCTCATGAAGGAGTGTTAGCCCCTGAAACATGTTGGCATAAACGTACATCTTGACTTGAATATTACAATGTGGTGCTTTAATTTTTGACTTACTAAGCCCAGGGTAGAACAAGACATGGTAAGTCAGTAATGGGAAATGGTCATCTGTAGGTAGTCCACAAATAACTTCAAGCAAGATCTATTTGGGTTAAACTTCTCATTTCTCTCTATAAAACTGAGTCATTGCCTTCTGCTGGCTCTACCTAATGAAGGAGGCTTAGCCCCTGAAACATGTTGGCTTCTGTTAAACATTTGTCCTTGGAATAAACGTAGATCTTGACTTGAATATTACAGTGTGGTGCTTTAATTCTTGATTTATTAATCCCAGGGTAGAACAAGGCATGGTAAGTCAATAATGTGAAATGGTCATCTGCAGGTAGACCACAGGCAGTACTGGTGACTAGTCCTTTGCCCTCTGCTTGCCTTTATTTGGGAGCAGCTTCCAGAGTTCAGTTCTTCTCAATTTTCAGATCTGTGTGGCTTCATTCTCCATTTTGACGGGAGTGTACCTTTAATATCATATCTTGACTTGAATATCGTGGTGTGGTGCTTTAATTGAAGACTTAATAATCCCAGAGGCAGAACAAGGCATGGTAATTCTGTAATGGGAAAGGGCCATCTGCAGGTGGACCACAGGCAATACCACTGACCAGTCCTTTGCCCTCTACTTGACTTTATTTGGGAACAGCTTCCAGGGTTTAGTTCCTCTCTATTTTCTGAGATGTGTGACTTCATGGGAACCTACCTTTAAAACATACCCAGCCGCATAAACTTCAAGCAAGATCTCTATGAGTTTAACTTCTTGTTTTCTGCCTATAAAAAAGGAATAGTTGCCTTTTGATGGGTCTACCTCATGAAGGAGGCTTAGTCCCCGAAACATGTTGGCTCCTGTTAAACAGCTTGCCTTTATTTGGCTTTAGCTTCCAGAGTTCAGTTCTTCTCTATTTTCAGATCTGTGTGACTTCATTTTCCATTTTGACGGGAGCGTACCTTTAAAACATATCCAACCACAAAAACCTTCAAGCAAGATCTCTTTGGGTTCAACTTCTCATTTGAAGTAATTGCCTTCTGCTGGCTCTACCTGATGAAGGAGGCTCAGCCCCTGAAACATCTTGGCTTCTTTTTAATATATTTTCCTTGAATAAACATATATCTTGACTTAAATATTAAGATGTGCTGCTTCAATTCTAGACTTATTAATCCCATGGTTGAGCAAATCATGGTAAGTCAATAGCAGGAAATGGTCATCTGCAGGTAGACCACAGGCAGTACTGGTGACCAGTCTTTTGCCCTCTGCTTATCTTTATTTGCGAAGAGCTTCCAGGGTTTAGTTCCTCTGTCATTTCTGAGCTGTAACTTAATTTTCACAGGAGTGTACCTTTAAATCATACCCAACCGCACAAACTCCATGCGAGATCTCTTCGAGTTTCAATCTTCATGGCTCAGCTTCTCGATTTCTCCCTATAAAGAAGGAGTAATTGCCTTCTGATGCATCTAGCTACTGCAATTCTTGGAATATCGACTTGAAAAAAATTGTCATTTAACGGGTTTTCCTCTTCACGGGATTATTAGAAGTGGCAGGGAGCAGTTTCACAGCAAGCACAATCCAATTTTAGACCCGGTGGTTTTAATTAATATAAGAATTAACCCCCCCACCCCCTTTTCATATTTTAAACGCAAGCGGCCTCATATGGGAAACTATTTTTAAACATTAAACAGAATGAAATGTCAGATTGTTTGGAGGGGGGGGGGTATTAAGGGATTAAGAGGGATCTGCCTCTTCCTGTTTAATAAGAACAGGGTCGGCGAAGGGGTCCTATTTGAGGAGGAGAGGGGTGGTCGCGGCACGCAAAGACGCTGGAATATTGCAAGGAGCAAAAGAGAGTAGAGTCAAGTTCCCAGAGAGCTGGGATTTGGTAATCATTCCCCTGGGGTGGGGGTGGGGGTGGGGGTCGTTGGGGACTTGGTGGAGGGTTAGCAGTAAATCCCACCGGACCTATAAATATGTTGTAAATTAGATGCTGAACTATAAGATGTTTATATATGAAAAGCTAAAGGCATGCCAAAGAGATGAAAGGAGTTAGCGCAAGAAAGACAAAATAACAAAGAGAAAATATATATATATTACAGTGCCTTGAAAAAGTATTCACACCCCTTGAAATTTCCCACATTTTGTCAGGTTACAACCAAAAACGTAAATGTATTTTATTGGGATTTTATGTGATAGACCAACACAAAGTGGCTCATAATTGTGAAGTGGAAGGAATACATGATACAAATAAATATGTGAAAAGTGGGGGGGGGGGGGCATTTGTCTGGCGCCCCCCGGAGTCAATACTTTGTAGAACCCCCTTTCTCTACAAGTCTTTTTGGGGGTGTCTCTACCAGCTTTGCACATCTAGAGAGGGACATTTCTGCCCATTCTTCTTTGTAAAATATCTCAAGCTCTGTCAGATTGGATGGAGAGCGTCTGTGAACAGCAATTTTCAAGTCTTGCCACAGATTCTCAATGTGATTTAGGTCTGGACTGTGACTGGGCCATTCTAACACATGAATATGCTTTGATGTAAACCATTCCATTGTAGCTCTGGCTGGATGTTTCGGGTCGTTGTCCTGCTGGAAGGTGAACCTCCGCCCCAGTCTCAAGTCTTTTGTAGACTCTAACAGGTTTTCTTCTAAGATTTCCTGTATTTGTCTCCATCCATCTTCCCATGAACTCTGACCAGCTTCCCTGTCCCTGCTGAAGAAAACCATCCCCACCATATGATGCTGCCACCACCATGTTTCACGGTGGGGATGGTGTGTTCAGGGTGATGTGCAGTGTTAGTTTTCCCCACACATAGCGTTTTGCTTTTAGGCCAAAAAGTTGAATTTTGGTCTCATGTGACCAGATCACCTTCTTCCACATGTTTGCTGTGTCCTCCACATGGCTTCTCACAAACTACAAACAGGACTTCTTATAACTTTCTTTCACCAATGTCTTTCTTCTTGTCACTCTTCCATAAAGGGCAGATTTGTGGAGAACACGACTAATAGTTGTCCTGTGGACAGATTCTCCCACCTGAGCTGTGGATCTCTGCAGCTCCTCCAGAGTTACCATGGACCTCTTGGCTCTTCTCTGATGAATGCTCTCCTTGCCCGGCCGGTCAGTTTAGGTGGACGGCCATGTCTTGGTAGGTTTGCAGTTGTGCCATACTCTTTCCATTCTCCGATGATGGATTGAACAGAGCTCCGTGAGATGATCAAAGCTTGGGAGATTTTTTTTATAACCTAACCCTGCTTTATACTTCTCCACAACTTTATCCCTGACCTGTCTGGTGTGTTCCTTGGCCTTCATGATGCTGTTTGTTCACCAAGGTTCTCTAACAAACCTCTGAGGGCTTCACAGAACAGCTGTATTTATACTGAGATTAAATTACACACAGGTGGATTCTATTTACTAATTAGGTGACTTCTGAAGGAAATTGGTTCCACTAGATTTTAGTTAGGGGTATCAGAGTAAAGGGGGCTGAATACAAATGCCCCCCCCCCACACACACTTTTCACATATTTATTTGTATCATTTATCATTTTCCTTCCACTTCACAATTATGTGACACTTTGTGTTGATCTATCACATAAAATCCCAATTAAATACATTTAAGTTTTTGGTTGTAACATGACAAATTGTGGAAGATTTCAAGGGGTGTGAATACTTTTTCAAGGCACTGTATATTTTTTCCTACAGCCGTCCACATTGCAATATTGAAAGCTCATTTTAAGACAATTTGAGGAAAGACAGTTTTTCGGTAATTTGTCAGCAAAGTCAATTTTACTAAAATCTCTCCGCTCATCCTAAATAACAAGCCGTGATAGGCTGCTGGGCTGAACTGTCTTTATGCTTAAAGCTGAATAGAAAAGCTATAAAAAGCATCACTGTATTCATTTCAGTGTCATTAAATTCTATTAAAGGATACATTTTCTTTCTATTTTTCCAATGATATACCTTACAGAGTATATTGTTCCTTGATCTTGTCAGGGAGCTCATAGTACGCCTGCACAATTGTCTGAATTCCTGGAATTTAGAGGAACTTCATTCGCTCCTCTGATTTTCTTTTTTTTAGCTCAGATACTTACCTGCCCAGCAGATCCTGCTGCGATTTGCTGATCCGGCGCAGCAGCCCGGGTCCTGCACCGCCATCTTGGTCCACCTCAGTAATTGGAAGAGGCAGCTGACCTCCGATGAAGACCGCGGCTCCGCCCTCCAACTGCTGTTATTCCCAACATTTACAGCCTTCCGGGATATGTGACATGGGATCTCTGGACGGCTGAGGCAGCAGCAATAGAATGATAATGACGAAACGCGTTAGCTGGGACTGTACGGCGACCAGAAGTGACATCAACACGCCGTCCAAAAGTGACGTGGATCGGGAGGGGCGTAAATGGGGTGAGGCGCTGGAGTTAGTTCCCACACAATAGAACGGCATGCTGGCTAAATGATATCATCCAATTTGATGGATTTTCCTTTAATTTTGGGAGTATTTTAATTGGTAATTGGAGTTAAATAAAGTCTTTTAAATGGAATTACACTATGTGGGCTATTTTTCCCTTTTGAGCTTGAGTGGACATTCCAACATCTGGAGGTATCCGCCTCCTAGAGATATTGATGTGGGAGGATTATCCTGTGACTGATTTGCCAATCGGTAAAAATAGGCAAAAGGAGTCGGTGAGTGTTGAGCCATAAGGAGAGTGGATGTCACTTATTACATTGTGGTGAAGAGAATAAGAAGCTCCGGGAATCTGAATGCATCAAGAGTTATTTATGATTTAAAGAGACATTTTATTCAAATTTTCAAAGGTCTTTAAAGCGTTAGTAAACCGCCTGGGTTTTTTTTTTTTTTTTAACCTGCAAGGCAAAGTTATAATGTGCTAGTAAGCATGGCATACTAGCACATTATGTAAATCTTACCTTAGAACACAGCACTCCAGCGGTGAGCTGTCACCTGGGACCCATCTTCCATCTTCACCTGGTCTTCCTTCCGGGGCTGTGTGAGTGGGCGGAGCTGCAATGACATCACTCCCGCACGTGCATGCGGGAGCAACCGTTTATGGCCCAGGACTCCGAAGGAACCGCCCAGGGTGATGACATCACCAATTGCATGTACAGTAAATATTCACATTTAGGAGATATTCACAGTACCTATAGGTAATCCTTATTCTAGACTTACCTATCGGTACATACAAACAAAACAAAATATAGTGCAGCACAACCAAAAACAAATACAAATATCCCACTTTAAGTGTTCACTTTAACACTTTCCTGCCCGGCCTATATTACAAGGATGAGGAGGAGATTCTGGGAGGAGGTCATAAGTCATATGCAGCTCCATCAGTGCCAATCATTGCCCATCAGTGCTGTCTATCAGTGCCTATTGGTGCCGCCTATCAGTGACACATATCAGTGCAGCCGTTCAGTGCCCAGCAGTGCTGCCGCATTAGTGCCCATCAGTCCACTCTTGCAGTGCCCATCAGTGCAGCCTATCAGTGTCCATCAGTGCAGCATATCAGTGTCCATCAGTGCCGCCTATCAGTGCCCATCAGTGCCGCCTATCAGTGCCCATCAGTGTAGCATATCAGTGTCTGTCAGTGCCACCTATCAGTACCCGTCAGTGCCGCCTATCAGTGCCCATCAGTGCAGCATATCGGTGTCCATCAGTGCCACCTATCAGTGCCCATCAGTGCCACCTATCAGTGCCACCTATCAGTGCCCATCAGTGCTGCCTATCAGTGTCCATCAGTGCTGCCTATCAGTGCCCATCAGTGCCGCCTATCAGTGCCCATCAGTGCAGCATATCAGTGCCTATCAGTGCCCATCAGTGCCGCCTATCAGTGCCCATCAGTGCCACCTATCAGTGCCCATCAGTGCTGCCTATCAGTGTCCATCAGTGCAGCCTATCAGTGCCTATTGGTTCCGCCTATCAGTGACACATATCAGTGCAGCCGTTCAGTGCCCATAAGTGCTGCCTCATTAGTGCCCATCAATCCACCCTTGCAGTGCCCAACAGTGCAGCCTATCAGTGTCCATCAGTGCTGCCTATTAGTGCCACCCATCAGTGCCGCCTATCAGTGTCCATCAGTGCAGCATATCAGTGTCCATCAGTGCCACCTATCAGTACCCATCAGTGCCGCCTATTAGTGCCACACATAATTGCTGCCTATTAGTGCCCATCAGTGCTGCATATCAGTGTATATCAGTGCCACCTATCAGTGTCCATCAGTGCCGCCTATCAGTGCCACCTATCTGTGCTGCCTATCAGTGTCCATCAGTGCCGCCTATCAGTGCCACCTATCAGTGCTGCCTATCAGTGCCACCTATCAGTGCTGCCTATCAGTGCCACCTATCAGTGCTGCCTATCAGTGCCACCTATCAGTGCTGCCTATCAGTGGCCATCAGTGCTGCCTATCAGTGGCGCATATCAGTGCAGCCTTTCAGTGCCCATCAGTCCACCCTTGCAGTGCCCAGCATTGCAGCCTATCAGTGTCTTTCAGTGCCGCCTATCAGAACTCATCAGTGCAGCTACATCAGCACACATCAATGAAGGAGAAGAATTACTTATTCGCAAAATTTTATAACAGAAAAGTTTTTTTTCAAAATCATCGATCTTCTTTTGTTTGTTTAGCAAAAAATAAAAACCCTGCAGAGGTGATTAAATACCACCAAAAGAAATCTCTATTTGTGTGAAAAAAATGATAACCATATCATATGTGTAGAGTGTTACATGACCGTGTAATTGTCATTCAAAGTGTGACAAGTAAAAGTTGGCCTGGGCAGGAAGGGGGTAAAAGTGCCCAGCATTGAAGGGGTTAAAGAGACATGTTAGTCAAATTTTTTCAGGATTTTAATGATTCCCATGAAAGGTGGAGTGTTATTTTCACTTTTCGCGGGGTGATGTATGGTATTCATTTATGTGTGGGAAGCGCTGCCTGGGAGAAAGTTTGGTCTTTTCTTTCCATTTAATGTTTATTTTACTTATATGGTAAAAAAACAAATAAATCTTTTTGAGACTTTCTTGCACTGTATATTTTTCTCTATTTTTGTGAATTGATACATTTACAAGCTCAGATTCTAGAAATCTTCCTGCACATAGTAAATGTCCCCCATAAGCCAATTACACTGAAGTCGGCTCCATGTTCTGGCTGTACCAGTCTACAGATCTCCGGGGGGGGCGGAGCAGACCGGATCGCATTCGCCTTTCCAATCCCGCCGGCAGCGCCAGTTAATCGATTTTCCTCCCCGCCGCCTGCGAACTACCGAAGCCAGCGGAGAGCGACGCACGTGCCCGCGCCCCGGGACAACCGAGGAACATGACGGCGCACTTCACAATGTGACAAGAGGCCGCTAACTCTTGGAGGAACGCGGGACTTGGCGGAGAAGAGAGGGAAGAGATAATGAGAAACGCGCTTCGCACGACCTTGTGTTATTTGCCGGCGGAATGCTAATTAGAACGTCCCGTCCTGTTATCAGTCTGTTTAACAAACACTCCAGCTCGAGTGTCTGCCAGCGCTGGCAGGCGGCTGATACCGCAGAAGGCTGTCACGGGGGGGGGGGGGGGGGATCGGCGTCGGGAAGAACCAAAAGCGATTCCAAGGACGTCCCAACGAGGCGCTTAAAGGGCTTTATTATAAAAAGCCGTGTCATGAACAATGCAGCTTGTCAGTACGCCGATGCGGCGCGTATTTCGAGGGGGGATCCCCCCTGACGCCCCACGTTGCCTGCAGACCCTTGAGTGGGATTTCAGCCATGAGAACTCTCATCTCTTATTATTATGTTTCTTCAATGAGAAAACGACATTCAAAGGAAAGTCACAATTACCTGTGAAGCGAACCTGTCATCGGAGAGACACAAGGCTTTCTATGGCAGGGCTGCTTCCGAAAAAGCTACTTGCCTGGCTCTCTCTGACTTTAATATTGGAAAAAAAAAAATTCCCAAATGAATCCACACACCGCCTCAGTAGGAAATACGTGTTCATAAATGGGAAAACCATGCATGTTATAGCATATTTGAAGAGTTCATTATATATAGATAAGACAGATATGAAAGGACATAGGATTTTATATATATATATATACAGTATCTCACAAAAGTAAGTACACCCCTCACATTTGTGTAAATCTTTTCTTCTATCTTTTCACGTGACAATCCTGAAGAAATGACACTTGGCTACAATGTACAGTGGGGATGGAAAGTATTCAGACCCCCTTCAATTTTTCACTCTTTGTTATATTGCAGCCATTTGCTAAAATCATTTAAGTTCATTTTTTCCCCTCAATAATGTACACACAGCCCCCCATATTGTACACACAGCCCCCATATTGTACACACGGCACCCCATATTGTACACACGGCACCCCATATTGTACACACAGCCCCCCATATTGTACACACAGCCCCCCATATTGTACACACAGCCCCCCATATTGTACACACAGCCCCCATATTGTACACACAGCACCTCATATTGTACACACAGTACCCCATATTGTACACACAGCACCTCATATTGTACACACAGTACCCCATATTGTACACACAGCACCTCATATTGTACACACAGTACCCCATATTGTACACACAGCACCTCATATTGTACACACAGCCCCCCATATTGTACACACAGCCCCCCATATTGTACACACAGCCCCCCATATTGTACACACAGCCCCCCATATTGTACACACAGCTCCCCATATTGTACACACAGCCCCCCATATTGTACACACAGCACCTCATATTGTACACACAGCACCCCATATTGTACACACAGCTCCCCATATTGTACACACATCACCCTATATTGTACACACAGCACCCCATATTGTACACACAGCCCCCCATATTGTACACACAGCACCTCATATTGTACACACAGTACCCCATATTGTACACACAGTACCCCATATTGTACACACAGCCCCCCATTTTGTACACACAGCACCTCATATTGTACACACAGCACCCATATTGTATACACAGCCCCCCATATTGTACACACAGCTCCCCATAATGTACACACAGCACCCCATATTGTACACACAGCACCTCATATTGTACACACAGCCCCCCATATTGTACACACAGCCCCCCATATTGTACACACAGCTCCCCATAATGTACACACAGCACCCCATATTGTACACACAGCACCCCATATTGTACACACAGCCCCCCATATTGTACACACAGCACCCCATATTGTACACACAGCACCTCATATTGTACACACAGAACCCCATATTGTACACACAGCACCCCCATATTGTACACACAGCACCTCATATTGTACACACAGCACCCCCATATTGTACACACAGCACCTCATATTGTACACACAGCCCCCCATATTGCACACACAGCACCCCATATTGTACACACAGCCCCCCATATTGTTGCTGTGTGTATAATATGGGGTGCTGTGTGTACATTAATGGGGAAATAAAATAAACTTAAATGATTTTAGCAAATGGCTGCAATATAACAAAGAGTGAAAAATTTAAGGGGGTCTGAATACTTTCCATCCCCACTGTATACCGTATATACTCGAGTATAAGTCGAATTTTTCAGCACATTTTTTGTGCTGAAAGTGCCCCCCTCGACTTATACTCGAGTCAAGCACTTTTCTGCAGCAAAAAAATATATATATATATATATAAGTGAGTACACCCCTCAGTGACATTTGTGGAAATTATTTCTTCTATCTTTTCATGTGACAACACTGAAGAAAGGGGTGTACTGACTTTTGTTGCCAGCGGTTTAGACATTAATGGCTGTGTGTTGAGTTATTTTGAGGGGACAGCAAATTTACACTGTTATACAAGCTGTACACTCACTACTTTACATTGTAGACAAGTGTCATTTCTTCAGTGTTGTCACATGAAAAGATAGAAGAAAAGATTTACACAAATGTGACTGAGGGGTGTACTTACTTTTGTCAGATACTGAATATCCTACTGTTTTTGTTGTAAAAATAATGGCATGGGATCCCCCCCCCCCCCCCCTTCGGGAAAGTTCCCCCACATTACATACCAGTATGTTTGGTCCCCATGTCATTTTATTACATAGAGAACGAAGCTGTCAGGGAAATGTAATTTTCACTGGTAATTTAAATGACGCTTTGGGGAGATTTACTAGGAGTGGAGCACACAGAATCTGGTGCAGCTGTACATGGCAGCCAATCAGCTTCTAGTTTCAGCTTCTTCAATTAAGCTCTGACAGTAAACCCCGTTCACATCGGGCCATTATGACATGCGATTTAAAATGTCAAATCACCGCCTATTGACGGCAACGGCTTCGCACGCTTTTATTATATGCACATGCATGACTATATTTCTTTTTTTTTTCGGACAATAAAATTATAGTTCGGTTTTTGGATTGTGTCTTGAAATAACACAGAACACATTTCATTGCACTATATGTGGATTTGCAGATATTGTCAGCTATGATTTTGATGAATTTTAGGTGAATCTCAGCAGCGCAGCACTTTTATTTTGTTTGTAGTATTTTTTTGGCGCAGTGGGAATTGCTCTGGGTGGTTGCAGTAGCTGAGTATTGGGGTTGTGGTAGTTTTGAGTTTATTTGGTAGCACATAAGTATTTATTAGTTATAAAAATCCGTATCTAGTCAGTGACTTGGGGCTCCTGTACACCTCCCGTATGTGTTATAATTCATATAACACTTGTATGCTGGTGTGAGTTGTGTAGGTGGTTGGAATTGCGTAGTACTGGTTATCTTTTTTTTTTTTATTCTATTGAAGCGTCACAAAATGGCACTTCAATGAACTCTATGAACACCAGCGTGTTCCGAGATGCTGCGGTTCTTTGATGATACGTTGCATACTGCGGTGCTTTGAGACGCATTGCATACTGCGGTGCTTTGAGACGCATTGCATACTGCGCTGCTTTGAGATGCATTGCATACTGCGCTGCTTTGAGATGCATTGCATACTGCGGTGCTTTGATGATGCATTGCATACTGCGGTGCTTTGAGATGCATTACATACTGCGGTGCTTTGAGATGCATTGCATACTGCGGTGCTTTGAGATGCATTGCATACTGCGGTGCTTTGATGATGCATTGCATACTGCGGTGCTTTGAGATGCATTGCATACTGCGGTGCTTTGAGACGCATTGCATACTGCGCTGCTTTGAGATGCATTGCATACTGCGGTGCTTTGATGATGCATTGCATACTGCGGTGCTTTGAGATGCATTACATACTGCGGTGCTTTGAGATGCATTGCATACTGCGGTGCTTTGAGATGCATTGCATACTGCGGTGCTTTGATGATGCATTGCATACTGCGGTGCTTTGAGATGCATTGCATACTGCGGTGCTTTGAGATGCATTGCATACTGCGCTGCTTTGAGATGCATTGCATACTGCGCTGCTTTGATGATGCATTGCATACTGCGGTGCTTTGAGATGCATTACATACTGCGCTGCTTTGATGATGCATTGCATACTGCGGTGCTTTGAGATGCATTGCATACTGCGGTGCTTTGAGATGCATTGCATACTGCGGTGCTTTGATGATGCATTGCATACTGCGGTGCTTTGTAATGCATTGCATACTGCGGTGCTTTGATGATGCATTGCATACTGCGGTGCTTTGAGATGCATTGCATACTGCGGTGCTTTGAGATGCATTGCATACTGCGGTGCTTTGAGATGCATTGCATACTGCGGTGCTTTGAGATGCATTGCATACTGCGGTGCTTTGAGATGCATTGCATACTGCGGTGCTTTGAGATGCATTGCATACTGCGCTGCTTTGAGACGCATTGCATGCTGTGGTGCTTTGATGATGCATTGCATACTGCGGTGCTTTGATGATGCATTGCATACTGCGGTGCTTTGAGACGCATTGCATGCTGCGGTGCTTTGAGACGCATTGCATGCTGCGGTGCTTTGAGATGCATTGCATACTGCGCTGCTTTGAGATGCATTGCATACTGCGGTGCTTTGAGATGCATTGCATACTGCGGTGCTTTGATGATGCATTGCATACTGCGGTGCTTCGAGATGCATTGCATACTGCGCTGCTTTGATGATGCATTGCATACTGTGCTGCTTTGATGATGCATTGCATACTGCGCTGCTTTGATGATGCATTGCATACTGCGGTGCTTTGATGATGCATTGCATACTGCGGTGCTTTGAGACGCATTGCATGCTGCGGTGCTTTGAGACGCATTGCATGCTGCGGTGCTTTGAGATGCATTGCATACTGCGCTGCTTTGATGATGCATTGCACACTGCGGTGCTTTGAGATGCATTGCATACTGCGGTGCTTTGAGATGCATTGCATACTGCGGTGCTTTGAGATGCATTGCATACTGCACTGCTTTGAGATGCATTGCATACTGCGCTGCTTTGATGATGCATTGCATACTGCGGTGCTTTGATGATCCATTGCATACTGCGGTGCTTTGAGACGCATTGCATGCTGCGGTGCTTTGAGATGCATTGCATACTGCGCTGCTTTGATGATGCATTGCATACTGCGGTGCTTTGAGATGCATTGCATACTGTGGTGCTTTGAGAGGCATTGCATGCTGTGGTGCTTTGATGATGCATTGCATACTGCGCTGCTTTGATGATGCATTGCATACTGCGGTGCTTTGAGATGCATTGCATACTGCGCTGCTTTGATGATGCATTGCATACTGTGGTGCTTTGAGATGCATTGCATACTGCGCTGCTTTGATGATGCATTGCATACTGCGGTGCTTTGATGATGCATTGCATACTGCGGTGCTTTGAGACGCATTGCATGCTGCGGTGCTTTGAGATGCATTGCATACTGCGGTGCTTTGAGATGCATTGCATACTGTGGTGCTTTGAGATGCATTGCATACTGCGGTGCTTTGAGACGCATTGCATACTGTGGTGCTTTGATGATGCATTGCATACTGCAGTGCTTTGAGATGCATTGCATACTGCGGTGCTTTGATGATGCATTGCATACTGCGCTGCTTTGATGATGCATTGCATACTGCGCTGCTTTGAGATGCATTGCATACTGCAGTGCTTTGAGACGCATTGCATACTGCGGTGCTTTGATGATGCATTGCATACTGTGGTGCTTTGATGATGCATTGCATACTGCGCTGCTTTGAGATGCATTGCATACTGCGGTGCTTTGAGATGCATTGCATACTGCGGTGCTTTGATGATGCATTGCATACTGCGGTGCTTTGATGATGCATTGCATACTGCGCTGCTTTGAGATGCATTGCATACTGCGGTGCTTTGAGACGCATTGCATACTGCGGTGCTTTGAGATGCATTGCATACTGTGGTGCTTTGAGATGCATTGCATACTGCGGTGCTTTGAGACGCATTGCATACTGTGGTGCTTTGATGATGCATTGCATACTGCGCTGCTTTGAGATGCATTGCATACTGCAGTGCTTTGAGATGCATTGCATACTGCGGTGCTTTGATGATGCATTGCATACTGCGGTGCTTTGATGATGCATTGCATACTGCGCTGCTTTGAGATGCATTGCATACTGCAGTGCTTTGAGACGCATTGCATACTGCGGTGCTTTGATGATGCATTGCATACTGCGGTGCTTTGAGATGCATTGCATACTGCGGTGCTTTGATGATGCATTGCATACTGTGGTGCTTTGATGATGCATTGCATACTGCGCTGCTTTGAGATGCATTGCATACTGCGGTGCTTTGAGATACATTGCATACTGCGGTGCTTTGAGATGCATTGCATACTGTGGTGCTTTGATGATGCATTGCATACTGCGGTGCTTTGATGATGCATTGCATACCGCGGTGCTTTGATGATGCATTGCATACTGCGGTGCTTTGATGATGCATTGCATACTGCGCTGCTTTGAGATGCATTGCATACTGCGGTGCTTTGATGATGCATTGCATACTGCGCTGCTTTGAGATGCATTGCATACCGCGGTGCTTTGATGATGCATTGCATACCGCGGTGCTTTGATGATACGTTGCATACTGCGCTGCTTTGAGATGCATTGCATACTGCGCTGCTTTGAGATGCATTGCATACTTTGGTGCTTTGAGATGCATTGCATACTGTGGTGCTTTGATGATGCATTGCATACTGTGGTGCTTAGAGATGCATTGCATACTGCAGTGCTTTGATGATGCATTGCATACTGTGGTGCTTAGAGATGCATTGCATACTGCGGTGCTTTGATGATGCATTGCATACTGTGGTGCTTTGAGATGCATTGCATACTGCGGTGCTTTGATGATGCATTGCATACTGCGCTGCTTTGATGATGCATTGCATACTGCGCTGCTTTGAGATGCATTGCATACTGCAGTGCTTTGAGACGCATTGCATACTGCGGTGCTTTGATGATGCATTGCATACTGTGGTGCTTTGATGATGCATTGCATACTGCGCTGCTTTGAGATGCATTGCATACTGCGGTGCTTTGAGATGCATTGCATACTGCGGTGCTTTGATGATGCATTGCATACTGCGGTGCTTTGATGATGCATTGCATACTGCGCTGCTTTGAGATGCATTGCATACTGCAGTGCTTTGAGACGCATTGCATACTGCGGTGCTTTGAGATGCATTGCATACTGTGGTGCTTTGAGATGCATTGCATACTGCGGTGCTTTGAGACGCATTGCATACTGTGGTGCTTTGATGATGCATTGCATACTGCGCTGCTTTGAGATGCATTGCATACTGCAGTGCTTTGAGATGCATTGCATACTGCGGTGCTTTGATGATGCATTGCATACTGCGGTGCTTTGATGATGCATTGCATACTGCGCTGCTTTGAGATGCATTGCATACTGCAGTGCTTTGAGACGCATTGCATACTGCGGTGCTTTGATGATGCATTGCATACTGCGGTGCTTTGAGATGCATTGCATACTGCGGTGCTTTGATGATGCATTGCATACTGTGGTGCTTTGATGATGCATTGCATACTGCGCTGCTTTGAGATGCATTGCATACTGCGGTGCTTTGAGATACATTGCATACTGCGGTGCTTTGAGATGCATTGCATACTGTGGTGCTTTGATGATGCATTGCATACTGCGGTGCTTTGATGATGCATTGCATACCGCGGTGCTTTGATGATGCATTGCATACTGCGGTGCTTTGATGATGCATTGCATACTGCGCTGCTTTGAGATGCATTGCATACTGCGGTGCTTTGATGATGCATTGCATACTGCGCTGCTTTGAGATGCATTGCATACCGCGGTGCTTTGATGATGCATTGCATACCGCGGTGCTTTGATGATACGTTGCATACTGCGCTGCTTTGAGATGCATTGCATACTGCGCTGCTTTGAGATGCATTGCATACTTTGGTGCTTTGAGATGCATTGCATACTGTGGTGCTTTGATGATGCATTGCATACTGTGGTGCTTAGAGATGCATTGCATACTGCGGTGCTTTGATGATGCATTGCATACTGTGGAGCTTAGAGATGCATTGCATACTGCGCTGCTTTGAGATGCATTGCATACTTTGGTGCTTTGAGATGCATTGCATACTGTGGTGCTTTGATGATGCATTGCATACTGTGGTGCTTAGAGATGCATTGCATACTGCAGTGCTTTGATGATGCATTGCATACTGCGGTGCTTTGATGATGCATTGCATACTGCGGTGCTTTGATGATGCATTGCATACTGCGGTGCTTTGATGATGCATTGCATACTGTGGTGCTTAGAGATGCATTGCATACTGCAGTGCTTTGATGATGCATTGCATACTGCGGTGCTTTGATGATGCATTGCATACTGCGGTGCTTTGATGATGCATTGCATACTGTGGTGCTTAGAGATGCATTGCATACTGCGGTGCTTTGATGATGCATTGCATACTGCGGTGCTTTGATGATGCATTGCATACTGTGGTGCTTAGAGATGCATTGCATACTGCGGTGCTTTGAGATGCATTGCATACTTTGGTGCTTTGAGATGCATTGCATACTGTGGTGCTTTGAGATGCATTGCATACTGCGCTGCTTTGATGATGCATTGCATACTGCGGTGCTTTGATGATGCATTGCATACTGCGGTGCTTTGAGACGCATTGCATGCTGCGGTGCTTTGAGACGCATTGCATGCTGCGGTGCTTTGAGATGCATTGCATACTGCGCTGCTTTGAGATGCATTGCATACTGCGCTGCTTTGATGATGCATTGCATACTGCGGTGCTTTGATGATGCATTGCATACTGCGGTGCTTTGAGACGCATTGCATGCTGCGGTGCTTTGAGACGCATTGCATGCTGCGGTGCTTTGAGATGCATTGCATACTGCGCTGCTTTGATGATGCATTGCACACTGCGGTGCTTTGAGATGCATTGCATACTGCGGTGCTTTGAGATGCATTGCATACTGCGGTGCTTTGAGATGCATTGCATACTGCGGTGCTTTGAGATGCATTGCATACTGCGCTGCTTTGAGATGCATTGCATACTGCGCTGCTTTGATGATGCATTGCATACTGCGGTGCTTTGATGATCCATTGCATACTGCGGTGCTTTGAGACGCATTGCATGCTGCGGTGCTTTGAGATGCATTGTATACTGCGCTGCTTTGATGATGCATTGCATACTGCGGTGCTTTGAGATGCATTGCATACTGTGGTGCTTTGAGAGGCATTGCATGCTGTGGTGCTTTGATGATGCATTGCATACTGCGCTGCTTTGATGATGCATTGCATACTGCGGTGCTTTGAGATGCATTGCATACTGCGCTGCTTTGATGATGCATTGCATACTGTGGTGCTTTGAGATGCATTGCATACTGCGCTGCTTTGATGATGCATTGCATACTGCGGTGCTTTGATGATGCATTGCATGCTGCGGTGCTTTGATGATGCATTGCATGCTGCGGTGCTTTGAGACGCATTGCATACTGCGGTGCTTTGAGATGCATTGCATGCTGCGGTGCTTTGAGATGCATTGCATACTGCGGTGCTTTGAGATGCATTGCATACTGTGGTGCTTTGAGATGCATTGCATACTGCGGTGCTTTGAGACGCATTGCATACTGTGGTGCTTTGATGATGCATTGCATACTGCAGTGCTTTGAGATGCATTGCATACTGCGGTGCTTTGATGATGCATTGCATACTGCGCTGCTTTGATGATGCATTGCATACTGCGCTGCTTTGAGATGCATTGCATACTGCAGTGCTTTGAGACGCATTGCATACTGCGGTGCTTTGATGATGCATTGCATACTGTGGTGCTTTGATGATGCATTGCATACTGCGCTGCTTTGAGATGCATTGCATACTGCGGTGCTTTGAGATGCATTGCATACTGCGGTGCTTTGATGATGCATTGCATACTGCGGTGCTTTGATGATGCATTGCATACTGCGCTGCTTTGAGATGCATTGCATACTGCAGTGCTTTGAGACGCATTGCATACTGCGGTGCTTTGAGATGCATTGCATACTGTGGTGCTTTGAGATGCATTGCATACTGCGGTGCTTTGAGACGCATTGCATACTGTGGTGCTTTGATGATGCATTGCATACTGCGCTGCTTTGAGATGCATTGCATACTGCAGTGCTTTGAGATGCATTGCATACTGCGGTGCTTTGATGATGCATTGCATACTGCGGTGCTTTGATGATGCATTGCATACTGCGCTGCTTTGAGATGCATTGCATACTGCAGTGCTTTGAGACGCATTGCATACTGCGGTGCTTTGATGATGCATTGCATACTGCGGTGCTTTGAGATGCATTGCATACTGCGGTGCTTTGATGATGCATTGCATACTGTGGTGCTTTGATGATGCATTGCATACTGCGCTGCTTTGAGATGCATTGCATACTGCGGTGCTTTGAGATACATTGCATACTGCGGTGCTTTGAGATGCATTGCATACTGTGGTGCTTTGATGATGCATTGCATACTGCGGTGCTTTGATGATGCATTGCATACCGCGGTGCTTTGATGATGCATTGCATACTGCGGTGCTTTGATGATGCATTGCATACTGCGCTGCTTTGAGATGCATTGCATACTGCGGTGCTTTGATGATGCATTGCATACTGCGCTGCTTTGAGATGCATTGCATACCGCGGTGCTTTGATGATGCATTGCATACCGCGGTGCTTTGATGATACGTTGCATACTGCGCTGCTTTGAGATGCATTGCATACTGCGCTGCTTTGAGATGCATTGCATACTTTGGTGCTTTGAGATGCATTGCATACTGTGGTGCTTTGATGATGCATTGCATACTGTGGTGCTTAGAGATGCATTGCATACTGCAGTGCTTTGATGATGCATTGCATACTGTGGTGCTTAGAGATGCATTGCATACTGCGGTGCTTTGATGATGCATTGCATACTGTGGTGCTTAGAGATGCATTGCATACTGCGCTGCTTTGAGATGCATTGCATACTTTGGTGCTTTGAGATGCATTGCATACTGTGGTGCTTTGATGATGCATTGCATACTGTGGTGCTTAGAGATGCATTGCATACTGCAGTGCTTTGATGATGCATTGCATACTGCGGTGCTTTGATGATGCATTGCATACTGCGGTGCTTTGATGATGCATTGCATACTGCGGTGCTTTGATGATGCATTGCATACTGCGGTGCTTTGATGATGCATTGCATACTGTGGTGCTTAGAGATGCATTGCATACTGCGGTGCTTTGATGATGCATTGCATACTGCGGTGCTTTGATGATGCATTGCATACTGTGGTGCTTAGAGATGCATTGCATACTGCGGTGCTTTGAGATGCATTGCATACTTTGGTGCTTTGAGATGCATTGCATACTGTGGTGCTTTGATGATGCATTGCATACTGTGGTGCTTAGAGATGCATTGCATACTGCGGTGCTTTGAGATGCATTGCATACTGCGGTGCTTTGATGATGCATTGCATACTGTGGTGCTTTGAGATGCATTGCATACTGCGGTGCTTTGAGATGCATTGCATACTGCGCTGCTTTGAGATGCATTGCATACTGCGCTGCTTTGATGATGCATTGCATACTGCGGTGCTTTGAGATGCATTACATACTGCGGTGCTTTGAGATGCATTGCATACTGCGCTGCTTTGATGATGCATTGCATACTGCGGTGCTTTGAGATGCATTGCATACTGCGGTGCTTTGAGATGCATTGCATACTGCGGTGCTTTGATGATGCATTGCATACTGCGGTGCTTTGTAATGCATTGCATACTGCGGTGCTTTGATGATGCATTGCATACTGCGGTGCTTTGAGATGCATTGCATACTGCGGTGCTTTGAGATGCATTGCATACTGCGGTGCTTTGAGATGCATTGCATACTGCGCTGCTTTGAGACGCATTGCATGCTGCGGTGCTTTGATGATGCATTGCATACTGCGGTGCTTTGATGATGCATTGCATACTGCGGTGCTTTGAGACGCATTGCATGCTGCGGTGCTTTGAGACGCATTGCATGCTGCGGTGCTTTGAGATGCATTGCATACTGCGCTGCTTTGAGATGCATTGCATACTGCGCTGCTTTGATGATGCATTGCATACTGCGGTGCTTTGATGATGCATTGCATACTGCGGTGCTTTGAGACGCATTGCATGCTGCGGTGCTTTGAGACGCATTGCATGCTGCGGTGCTTTGAGATGCATTGCATACTGCGCTGCTTTGATGATGCATTGCACACTGCGGTGCTTTGAGATGCATTGCATACTGCGGTGCTTTGAGATGCATTGCATACTGCGGTGCTTTGAGATGCATTGCATACTGCGGTGCTTTGAGATGCATTGCATACTGCGCTGCTTTGAGATGCATTGCATACTGCGCTGCTTTGATGATGCATTGCATACTGCGGTGCTTTGATGATGCATTGCATACTGCGGTGCTTTGAGACGCATTGCATGCTGCGGTGCTTTGAGATGCATTGCATACTGCGGTGCTTTGAGATGCATTGCATACTGTGGTGCTTTGAGATGCATTGCATACTGCGGTGCTTTGAGACGCATTGCATACTGTGGTGCTTTGATGATGCATTGCATACTGCAGTGCTTTGAGATGCATTGCATACTGCGGTGCTTTGATGATGCATTGCATACTGCGCTGCTTTGATGATGCATTGCATACTGCGCTGCTTTGAGATGCATTGCATACTGCAGTGCTTTGAGACGCATTGCATACTGCGGTGCTTTGATGATGCATTGCATACTGTGGTGCTTTGATGATGCATTGCATACTGCGCTGCTTTGAGATGCATTGCATACTGCGGTGCTTTGAGATGCATTGCATACTGCGGTGCTTTGATGATGCATTGCATACTGCGGTGCTTTGATGATGCATTGCATACTGCGCTGCTTTGAGATGCATTGCATACTGCAGTGCTTTGAGACGCATTGCATACTGCGGTGCTTTGAGATGCATTGCATACTGTGGTGCTTTGAGATGCATTGCATACTGCGGTGCTTTGAGACGCATTGCATACTGTGGTGCTTTGATGATGCATTGCATACTGCGCTGCTTTGAGATGCATTGCATACTGCAGTGCTTTGAGATGCATTGCATACTGCGGTGCTTTGATGATGCATTGCATACTGCGGTGCTTTGATGATGCATTGCATACTGCGCTGCTTTGAGATACATTGCATACTGCAGTGCTTTGAGACGCATTGCATACTGCGGTGCTTTGATGATGCATTGCATACTGCGGTGCTTTGAGATGCATTGCATACTGCGGTGCTTTGATGATGCATTGCATACTGTGGTGCTTTGATGATGCATTGCATACTGCGCTGCTTTGAGATGCATTGCATACTGCGGTGCTTTGAGATACATTGCATACTGCGGTGCTTTGAGATGCATTGCATACTGTGGTGCTTTGATGATGCATTGCATACTGCGGTGCTTTGATGATGCATTGCATACCGCGGTGCTTTGATGATGCATTGCATACTGCGGTGCTTTGATGATGCATTGCATACTGCGCTGCTTTGAGATGCATTGCATACTGCGGTGCTTTGATGATGCATTGCATACTGCGCTGCTTTGAGATGCATTGCATACCGCGGTGCTTTGATGATGCATTGCATACCGCGGTGCTTTGATGATACGTTGCATACTGCGCTGCTTTGAGATGCATTGCATACTGCGCTGCTTTGAGATGCATTGCATACTTTGGTGCTTTGAGATGCATTGCATACTGTGGTGCTTTGATGATGCATTGCATACTGTGGTGCTTAGAGATGCATTGCATACTGCAGTGCTTTGATGATGCATTGCATACTGTGGTGCTTAGAGATGCATTGCATACTGCGGTGCTTTGATGATGCATTGCATACTGTGGTGCTTAGAGATGCATTGCATACTGCGCTGCTTTGAGATGCATTGCATACTTTGGTGCTTTGAGATGCATTGCATACTGTGGTGCTTTGATGATGCATTGCATACTGTGGTGCTTAGAGATGCATTGCATACTGCAGTGCTTTGATGATGCATTGCATACTGCGGTGCTTTGATGATGCATTGCATACTGCGGTGCTTTGATGATGCATTGCATACTGCGGTGCTTTGATGATGCATTGCATACTGTGGTGCTTAGAGATGCATTGCATACTGCAGTGCTTTGATGATGCATTGCATACTGCGGTGCTTTGATGATGCATTGCATACTGCGGTGCTTTGATGATGCATTGCATACTGTGGTGCTTAGAGATGCATTGCATACTGCGGTGCTTTGATGATGCATTGCATACTGCGGTGCTTTGATGATGCATTGCATACTGTGGTGCTTAGAGATGCATTGCATACTGCGGTGCTTTGAGATGCATTGCATACTTTGGTGCTTTGAGATGCATTGCATACTGTGGTGCTTTGAGATGCATTGCATACTGCGCTGCTTTGATGATGCATTGCATACTGCGGTGCTTTGATGATGCATTGCATACTGCGGTGCTTTGAGACGCATTGCATGCTGCGGTGCTTTGAGACGCATTGCATGCTGCGGTGCTTTGAGATGCATTGCATACTGCGCTGCTTTGAGATGCATTGCATACTGCGCTGCTTTGATGATGCATTGCATACTGCGGTGCTTTGAGATGCATTGCATACTGCGGTGCTTTGAGATGCATTGCATACTGCGGTGCTTTGAGATGCATTGCATACTGCGCTGCTTTGAGATGCATTGCATACTGCGCTGCTTTGATGATGCATTGCATACTGCGGTGCTTTGATGATCCATTGCATACTGCGGTGCTTTGAGACGCATTGCATGCTGCGGTGCTTTGAGATGCATTGCATACTGCGCTGCTTTGATGATGCATTGCATACTGCGGTGCTTTGAGATGCATTGCATACTGTGGTGCTTTGAGAGGCATTGCATGCTGTGGTGCTTTGATGATGCATTGCATACTGCGGTGCTTTGAGATGCATTGCATACTGCGCTGCTTTGATGATGCATTGCATACTGTGGTGCTTTGAGATGCATTGCATACTGCGCTGCTTTGATGATGCATTGCATACTGCGGTGCTTTGATGATGCATTGCATACTGCGGTGCTTTGAGATGCATTGCATACTGCGGTGCTTTGAGATGCATTGCATACTGCGGTGCTTTGAGATGCATTGCATACTGCGGTGCTTTGAGATGCATTGCATACTGCGCTGCTTTGAGATGCATTGCATACTGCGCTGCTTTGATGATGCATTGCATACTGCGGTGCTTTGATGATCTATTGCATACTGCGGTGCTTTGAGACGCATTGCATGCTGCGGTGCTTTGAGATGCATTGTATACTGCGCTGCTTTGATGATGCATTGCATACTGCGGTGCTTTGAGATGCATTGCATACTGTGGTGCTTTGAGAGGCATTGCATGCTGTGGTGCTTTGATGATGCATTGCATACTGCGCTGCTTTGATGATGCATTGCATACTGCGGTGCTTTGAGATGCATTGCATACTGCGCTGCTTTGATGATGCATTGCATACTGTGGTGCTTTGAGATGCATTGCATACTGCGCTGCTTTGATGATGCATTGCATACTGCGGTGCTTTGATGATGCATTGCATGCTGCGGTGCTTTGATGATGCATTGCATGCTGCGGTGCTTTGAGACGCATTGCATACTGCGGTGCTTTGAGACGCATTGCATGCTGCGGTGCTTTGAGATGCATTGCATACTGCGGTGCTTTGAGATGCATTGCATACTGTGGTGCTTTGAGATGCATTGCATACTGCGGTGCTTTGAGACGCATTGCATACTGTGGTGCTTTGATGATGCATTGCATACTGCAGTGCTTTGAGATGCATTGCATACTGCGGTGCTTTGATGATGCATTGCATACTGCGCTGCTTTGATGATGCATTGCATACTGCGCTGCTTTGAGATGCATTGCATACTGCAGTGCTTTGAGACGCATTGCATACTGCGGTGCTTTGATGATGCATTGCATACTGTGGTGCTTTGATGATGCATTGCATACTGCGCTGCTTTGAGATGCATTGCATACTGCGGTGCTTTGAGATGCATTGCATACTGCGGTGCTTTGATGATGCATTGCATACTGCGGTGCTTTGATGATGCATTGCATACTGCGCTGCTTTGAGATGCATTGCATACTGCAGTGCTTTGAGACGCATTGCATACTGCGGTGCTTTGAGATGCATTGCATACTGTGGTGCTTTGAGATGCATTGCATACTGCGGTGCTTTGAGACGCATTGCATACTGTGGTGCTTTGATGATGCATTGCATACTGCGCTGCTTTGAGATGCATTGCATACTGCAGTGCTTTGAGATGCATTGCATACTGCGGTGCTTTGATGATGCATTGCATACTGCGGTGCTTTGATGATGCATTGCATACTGCGCTGCTTTGAGATGCATTGCATACTGCAGTGCTTTGAGACGCATTGCATACTGCGGTGCTTTGATGATGCATTGCATACTGCGGTGCTTTGAGATGCATTGCATACTGCGGTGCTTTGATGATGCATTGCATACTGTGGTGCTTTGATGATGCATTGCATACTGCGCTGCTTTGAGATGCATTGCATACTGCGGTGCTTTGAGATACATTGCATACTGCGGTGCTTTGAGATGCATTGCATACTGTGGTGCTTTGATGATGCATTGCATACTGCGGTGCTTTGATGATGCATTGCATACCGCGGTGCTTTGATGATGCATTGCATACTGCGGTGCTTTGATGATGCATTGCATACTGCGCTGCTTTGAGATGCATTGCATACTGCGGTGCTTTGATGATGCATTGCATACTGCGCTGCTTTGAGATGCATTGCATACCGCGGTGCTTTGATGATGCATTGCATACCGCGGTGCTTTGATGATACGTTGCATACTGCGCTGCTTTGAGATGCATTGCATACTGCGCTGCTTTGAGATGCATTGCATACTTTGGTGCTTTGAGATGCATTGCATACTGTGGTGCTTTGATGATGCATTGCATACTGTGGTGCTTAGAGATGCATTGCATACTGCGGTGCTTTGATGATGCATTGCATACTGTGGTGCTTAGAGATGCATTGCATACTGCGCTGCTTTGAGATGCATTGCATACTTTGGTGCTTTGAGATGCATTGCATACTGTGGTGCTTTGATGATGCATTGCATACTGTGGTGCTTAGAGATGCATTGCATACTGCAGTGCTTTGATGATGCATTGCATACTGCGGTGCTTTGATGATGCATTGCATACTGCGGTGCTTTGATGATGCATTGCATACTGCGGTGCTTTGATGATGCATTGCATACTGTGGTGCTTAGAGATGCATTGCATACTGCAGTGCTTTGATGATGCATTGCATACTGCGGTGCTTTGATGATGCATTGCATACTGCGGTGCTTTGATGATGCATTGCATACTGTGGTGCTTAGAGATGCATTGCATACTGCGGTGCTTTGATGATGCATTGCATACTGCGGTGCTTTGATGATGCATTGCATACTGTGGTGCTTAGAGATGCATTGCATACTGCGGTGCTTTGAGATGCATTGCATACTTTGGTGCTTTGAGATGCATTGCATACTGTGGTGCTTTGATGATGCATTGCATACTGTGGTGCTTAGAGATGCATTGCGTACTGCAGTGCTTTGATGATGCATTGCATACTGTGGTGCTTAGAGATGCATTGCATACTGCAGTGCTTTGATGATGCATTGCATACTGTGGTGCTTAGAGATGCATTGCATACTGTGGTGCTTTGATGATGCATTGCATACTGTGGTGCTTAGAGATGCATTGCGTACTGCAGTGCTTTGATGATGCATTGCATACTGTGGTGCTTTGATGATGCATTGCATACTGTGGTGCTTAGAGATGCATTGCATACTGCGGAACTTTGAGATGCATTGCATACTGCGGTGCTTTGATGATGCATTGCATACTTTGGTGCTTTGAGATGCATTGCATACTGCAGTGCTTTGATGATACATTGCATACTGCAGTGCTTTGATGATACATTGCATACTGCAGTGCTTTGATGATGCATTGCCCACTTACTCCGACAAAGTACCCCATGTTTGTTTATTGTATGGATTCTGACCAAATCCCTTTGGGCGTGGAGCACCCCACTCTTTCATTAAGTGCCTCTTATTAGTGTCCACTTGTGTCATGGATGGAGACCTCAAAGTTCTCCCATATAGAAGAGTGTAATGCTCTCATGGTTCAGAGAAGCAGGATCTCCCAATCTATGGATAGTGTAGGACCATGGGGTACTTTGTCGCGGTAAGTGGGCTTAGCACCATATAGCAATATGGTGTGACCAAATCTCCATATTTTTTGCTAATATTTTTTAGATTGTCTAGCCCTGCTTGAGGTAAATGTCTTTTTTGCATGTGTGCGCTGTAATATTTTGCTCTGCTGTATGGTCTTATGGCTGCACCATCTTTAATGCATCTTTTAAGGTGTACCCCCCAAATATCTTGTTTGGTTACTGCAATACTGACACCAATGCCGGGGTTTGTTACTGCAGTACTAACACCAAATCTTTGGGTTGTTGCTGCAGTACTGACACCAATGCTGAGGGTTATTACTGCAGTCACTGACACTAATGCTGGGGGTTATTACATTATTTATAAGATTTAAGTGCCTTTTTAAGGAATTCAGTACAGTGTACATGTTTTTTAAACTTTACTTGCCTGGTGGACTTACCTGGCACCTATAAAATCCCACTCCTTTCTTGTCAAAAAATTGTTATATTACTGACACCAATGCTGGGGGTTATTTCTGCAGTTACTGACACCAATGCTGGGGGTTATTACTGCAATGCTGAAGTTACTGACACCAGTGATGAGAGTCATTACTGCTCCCACTGACACCAAAGCTGAAAGTTTTTACTAAACCCAGTGATACCAAAGCTAAGAGTCTTTACTGCACCCACTGACACCAATGCTGGGGGTTATTATTAAGCCATGCCCCATATTTGACGCAGTGCAAATCACACTGCCAATGTCCATCAATGTGGGTGTTATTATTATGGCCACTGACACCACTGGGAGGGGGGGTGGTGGTGTTTCAGTCCTGGCACCAATCCTGGTGGTCATCATTGTGGTTGCTGACACCAATTGTGGATGTTATTATGGTGGACAATATTACCAGTGCTGGGGTTTTTAAGGTGGTTGTTGACACCAATGCTGGGGTTTATTACTGCAGTCACTAACGCCAATGCTGGGGGTTATTACTGCAGTCACTGAAGCCAATGCTGGGGGTTATTACTACAGTCACTGACGCCAATGCTGGGGGTTATTACTGCAGTCACCGACGCCAATGCTGGGGGTTATTACTGCAGACGCCAATGCTGGGGGTTATTACTGCAGTCACCAACGCCAATGCTGGGGGTTATTACTGCAGTCACCGACGCCAATGCTGGGGTTTATTACTGCAGTCACTGATGCCAATGCTGGGGGTTATTACTGCAGTCACTGATGCCAATGCTGGGGGTTATTACTGCAGTCACCGACACCAATGCTGGGGGTTATTACTGCAGTCACCGACGCCAATGCTGGGGGTTATTACTGCAGTCACTGATGCCAATGCTGGGGGTTATTACTGCAGTCACCGACACCAATGCTGGGGGTTATTACTGCAGTCACCGACGCCAATGCTGGGGGTTATTACTGCAGTCACTGATGCCAATGCTGGGGGTTATTACTGCAGTCACCGACACCAATGCTGGGGGTTATTACTGCAGTCACCGACGCCAATGCTGGGGGTTATTACTGCAGTCACTGATGCCAATGCTGGGGGTTATTACTGCAGTCACCGACACCAATGCTGGGGGTTATTACTGCAGTCACTGATGCCAATGCTGGGGGTTATTACTGCAGTCACTGACGCCAATGCTGGGGGTTATTACTGCAGTCACTGACGCCAATGCTGGGGGTTATTACTGCAGTCACTGACGCCAATGCTGGGGGTTATTACTGCAGTCACTGACGCCAATGCTGGGGGTTATTACTGCAGTCACTGACACCAATGCTGGGGGTTATTACTGCAGTCACTGACACCAATGCTGGGGGTTATTACTGCAGTCACTGACGCCAATGCTGGGGGTTATTACTGCAGTCACCGAAACCAATGCTGGGGGTTATTACTGCAGTCACTGACACCAAAGCTGAGAGTTTTTACTGAACCCAGTGACACCAGTGCTGGGGGTTATTATTAAGCCATGCCCCATATTCAGTGCAGTGCAAGCCACACCCACTTTTTGATGCGGCCCACAATGTGCACTGCGTTTTCTTTCTTTTTTAAGGAAAGGGGCCCAACTTATGATCTTACACACAGGTCTGCTGCATTCATAAAAGGGTTAGATGGGTGGATGGATGGATGGATGGATGGATGGATGGATAGATAGATAGATAGATAGATAGATAGATAGATAGATAGATAGATAGATAGATAGATAGATAGATAGATAGATAGATAGATAGATAGATAGATAGATAGATAGATAGATAGACAACTGGATAGAGAACAATTGTTATACCATTTATTGATGAGCAGAGTATATTTCAGTGTTTATATGAAGCATTATCATTAGAGAGGAACTAAGGTCTGCTCACATAATTTGTAATAAAAACATCTTCGCCATTCTGAAGCTTCCCTCCAACCACTTTGCATATTATTTTATATATACTGGGATTCTGTACTTGCCAAATATGCTGCAGAAATCTCCCTCCACTGAGTCTGGCTGCAGCCATTTTAACTGTGGGCAGCTGAAGCTGCTGCCTGTTCACTTCCTGGATTTACACAGTGGCACACCTTCAGCTCTGCAGCTCTCATTGGCCCTCTTATGAATCCCCCCTCCCTTCCTGGCAAACTCTCAGAGAGAGAGAGAGAGAGAGCTGTGCGTGATGTCATAAGCCTAGACTAATGACCAGACAGGAAACAGGAAGTGGGCTGTATAAGGGATTTACTGGCAGAAAAAAAAAGTGTTTTGCTATCCAAAGATAAAACAACAACAACAAGGGCAGAAGATTTAATAGATGGAAAGATGGAAAAAAACGACTGAAGTTCCGCTTTAATAAATTTCACACTAACACAAACACAATACAGAAGAGGAAGAATAAACAAATTGCGGCGATTACAATGTAGCAATTTGATGGTCCTGAAATGAATTTGCATTCAGTAAAGCTTCTCCTGGAGTTTATTGTCCGTTATTATAGGGAAAGTAACAATGCCAGCGTGATCGGATCTAGACAGACACTTTTATCTCAGGGGCTGCAGTTTGAAGAATTGTTGGATAATGTTTCTGGGGATCTGCAGGCAACAAGTAAAATGACTAAATAGACAACTAATGTTCTCCAGGAAATACTGCAACTGTGCACAGAGGCAAGACAGATGAATATACAAGCCAGGGGCTAACTTTACATTAAAGAAGAAGACTCACTTTTTTTTTAGTATTCTGTCCCCCCAGAGGACATAGTGAATGTATTGCTTTGTCCCCCATCCCTATGTGATTTGTAAGCCTAGCTACAAGGTCTGCCAAGGAGCCCCCACCTTCCACCGTGGCCTTCCGACAACACAGCTAGCAAAGAGATGGCAGCTTGATAACTAGTGCTTGTCCAAAACTATTTTTGCTATATTTGGATATTTTCTATTTCTGAAGAGTCATTGGTTTCTCTAATAACACATAAATAAAAGAAGTAGCATGGCACCGCCTAAAGTTGCAATCATTTTGCACACAGAGCATAAGGTTACGGCCACTAATAAAAAGTTACAGTTAACGAAAGTTATGCAGAATTCAAATAATGCCGTTGGAAAAGATCTCTGATGAATTACAAGGTAACTAAAAGAAGACTTCCACCTTGGGTACCACTGGATCCCCCCTCCCCCGCAGGGGTCATAAGTAGCGATGAGACCAAGGTTTGGGGCAAGTTGGCAAACTCAATAAAAGTTCTGGAGCTGAATCCAAACCTCCCCCCCCCCCGTTAAAATCAATGTGAGACCAACGTTCACATGGATCCCCCCTCTCCCGCAGGGGTCATAAGTAGTGATGAGACCAAGGTTTGCAGAGGCGGCTCTAGGCTTTGCGAGGCCTTAGGCAAAACTTACACATGAGGCCCCACGGACTGGGACGCTCCGTGATGAGGTCACTATTCCTCAGGCTGCGGGCAGTATCCGATTTGCCCATCAGCTCCTGGGCCGCAGAGTCCCAGTGGGGGTAGGCGGAGCCACCGGTGTCAACTTCAGTGATTGAGAACAGGTAAATTAGGCGGCTGCGAGGCCCCTGTGAATGCGAGGCCTTAGGCGACCGCCTAATTTGCCTAATTAGAGAGCCGCCTATGAAGGTTTGGATTTGGTGTAAGTTGGCAAACTTAATAAAAGTTCTGGAGCTGAATCCAAACCCCCCCCCCCCCGTTACAATCAATGTGAGACCAACGTTCACATGGATCCCCCCTCTCCCGCAGGGGTCATAAGTAGTGATGAGACCAAGGTTCGGATTTGGGGTAAGTTGGCAAACTTAATAAAAGTTTTGGAGCTGAATCCAACCCCCCCCCTCGTTAAAATCAATGTGAGACCAACGTTCACATAGATCCCCCCCTGGCAAGGTGACCGAACAGTGTTGAGGGCATGTGGTCTAGTATGGTTCAGGAGAGCGTAGGGCCACACATTCACCACCCTCCTTTCTTGGCCAGCCAGGCTGCACGCTCGGATAAGGGTCCTTATTTGATTTTGGGGAACCCCAGCTGACAACCGAATGGGTTGTTTGTGGATGAGCCAGAGCTGGTGCAGCCAGAGGTTCAGCTGATCGACAATCATATGTCTACTAGGTAGGCCACCTACAATGCTGAGACTTGGAAATAAACTGGATTGGTCTTCCATTCTAGAACCAGTGAGGTGGGGCTCCTGATGGTGACCATACACTAGTATAACCTTGAGGGAGAAAAGGTAGAGAAAAGAAAATTATCCAAAGAAGAGAAGAGGGAAGAGGCGATGGTGAAATTGGGGAGGAATGTGGAAGGGAGCTTATGGAAGGAAGAAGGATAATGAAGGAGGAAGGCGAGGTGGGAACGGTGATATGCCATGTCATGGAGCAAGGGGTTTATCTAAAAGCAACATGGACTCTTTGATCGTTTGGTTTGGCGCTTCTTTTTTATTTTATGCTTTGAGTCACATTCCAGATACCCGCTTAGGGGAGTCTTTTTGTATGTGGGCTGCCTTACCAAAGCCAATGAGCTTAGTGAGGTATGAGATTTTCTTGGTTTCATTATATTTTCAGATTCTAACAACTCTTGGATATGTTTTTTTTTTTTTTTCGCAGCTCTCTTAAATGTCACCTCCCCACCTTGCTATGGTAAAAAGACAATGAAATTGTCCTATGCAGACTGGGTTCCCCTGGCTCTGAAGCATTCCCGAGCTTTCAGAATTATAAATGACAAAGCTCAATAAGAAAATCCCTGGAGTTCTCAGCGGAAAGGCTAAAGCTACGTCTAGTGTACCGTGTAAAGCACATCACCGCTTCACGCTGCGGCACCATACCGTCTCAGAGACAGAAGGCTATTTCGAAGAAGGTTAACTCCATCTGCCACAGACAACCACATCCAGCAGACAGCCGGGGAATTATAATTTACAGGAAGGGCTCTTCCAACACTAGAATATGGCAGGTCAAATGGGAAACTATTCTTTATGGGAAAGGCTCTTCCAACACTAGTATATGAAAGACAACCAGGGAATTATTGACATGAAGAGTTTTTCCAACTCCAGTATATGGCAGGACAACTGGGCAATTATAATTTTGTAAAAGGCACTCTTCCAACACTATATATGGCAAGACAGGGAATACTTGTTTATGCGAAGGGCTCTTCCAACACTAGTGTATTTCAAGACAACCAGGAAATTATTATTCATGGGAAGGGCTGTTCCATCGCAAGTATATGGCATAACAAACGTGGAATTATTTGCAAAAAGATCTCTTCCAACACCAGTACGGGGAATCATTTTATTATGGGAAGAGTTTTTCCAACACCAGTATATTTGCAGGATAACTGGGTAATTACAATTTTGGTAAAGGCTCTTCTAGCACTAGTATACGGCAAGACAACCAGGGAGTAGGAAGGCCTTTTCCAACACTAGTCAATGGCCAGACAACCGGGGAATTACTTATGAGAACGGCTCTTCCAATGCTAGCAGATGGCAAGACAACCAAGGAATTATTATTTACAGAAAGTGTTATATGGCCAGGCAATGGGGGAGAATTATTTACGTGAAGTGCTCTTCCAATGCTAGTACATGGCAAGGAAAATGGGGAATTATTATTTAAGGGAAGAGCTTTTCCAACAATGGTAAATGGCAAGACAACCGGGAAATTATCATTTACGGGAAAGGCTCTTCCAATACTACTATATGGAAAGGCTAATATTTACAGGAAGAGCTCTCTCAAAACCGGTGCAAGGATAGACAACCTGGGAATTATTATCTATGGGAAGGGCTCCAACACTAGTATATGGCAGGACAACTGGGTAATTATAATTTTGTAAAAGGCACTCTTCCAACATTAGTATATGGCAAGACAACGGGGTATACTGTCAGAAACCATGAACTAGACCAAGACAGAAGTACAGTAAAATCACACTTGTTAGTAAAAATAAAAAGGTAAATAGAGTAAGCATAGTCAAGGCATAGCCAGAGTCCAGTAACCGGATCAGGTAGTCAGCCAAGCCAGAGTTTAGTAACCAGAACAGGTAATCAGCCAGACCAGAAGTCAGGGATCCAAGTAGAGGAACAGCAAGCAGGATAAGGAGCCAGAAAGGATGTCAGCAAAGCCAGTCTTTAAACAGGAACACAGGAGATGGTTTCTTGTGATGTAACCAAGGCGAAGGCAGGAACCAAGTGAGCTGGAGATCTTTAAGTAGGCGGGACTGACGAGCAGATCCACAACAGCTGGTTAACCGTGGAGAGAGATGAGAGCTGGCAATTAGCCGACAGCTGAGCGGCCAGCTCAGAGAACGAAGGGCTGAGCCCAGCCCTGACAAATACTTGTTTATGCGAAGGGCTCTTCTAACACTAGTGTATTTTAAGACAACCAGGAAATTATTATTTATGGGAAGGGCTGTTCCATTGGAAGTATATGGCATAACAAACATGGAATTATTTGCAAAAAGATCTCTTCCAACACCAGTACGGGGAATCATTTTTTTATGGGAAGAGTTTTTCCAACACCAGTATATTTGCAGGATAACTGGGTAATTACAATTTTGGTAAAGGCTCTTCTAGCACTAGTATATGGCAAGACAACCAGGGAATAGGAAGACCCTTTCCAACACTAGTCAATGGCAAGGCTACTGGGGAATTACTTATGAGAAAGGCTCTTCCAATGCTAGCAGATGGCAAGACAACCAAGGAATTATTATTTACAGAAAGGGCTCCAACACTAGTAATATGGCCAGGCAATGGGGGAGAATTATTTACGTGAAGTGCTCTTCCAATGCTAGTACATGGCAAGGAAAATGGGGAATTATTATTTAAGGGAAGAGCTTTTCCAACAATGGTAAATGGCAAGACAACCGGGAAATTATAATTTACGGGAAAGGCTCTTCCAATACTACTATATGGAAAGGCTAATATTTACAGGAAGAGCTCTCTCAAAACCAGTGCAAGGAAAGACAACCTGGGAACTATTATTTATGGGAAGCGCTCCAACACTAGTATATGGCAAGACAACCGGGGAATTATTATTTATGGGAAGGGCTCCAACACTAGTATATGGCAAGACAACCGGGGAATTATTATTTATGGGAAGGGCTCCAACACTAGTATATGGCAAGACAACCGGGGAACTATTATTTATGGGAAGCGCTCCAACACTAGTATATGGCAAGACAACCTGGGAACTATTATTTATGGGAAGGGCTCCAACACTAGTATATGGCAAGACAACCGGGGAATTATTATTTATGGGAAGGGCTCCAACACTAGTATATGGCAAGACAACCGGGGAATTATTATTCATGGGAAGGGCTCCAACACTAGTATATGGCAAGACAACTGGGGAATTATTATTTATGGGTAAAACTCTTCCAGCACTAGTATATGGCAAGACAACTGGGGAATTATTATTTACGGAAAGAGCTCTTCCAACACTATCATATGGCATGACAACCGGCGAACAAATATGGAAGGGAAGGAATTTTCCAACACTAGTATATGGCAGAACATCTAGGAATGTATTATTTACAAGATGGTTCTTCCAATACTAGTATATGGCAAGACAACTGGGGAATTATTATTTATAGGAAGAGCTCTTCCAAAGATATTTTTTGCATGCTAAGTAATGTGTAAGTGAAACACTTACTGGTATTTATTATCTCTGGCAGAGATAACAGTACTCCTGACGATGCCTTCATCTGCTTTCCTCTCCAAACAGATGGTACCATCTTGGCTCAGGCACCATCCAGGGTCAAAATCGACTTCCTGGACTGGGATGTCAGCACAAAGATGACACAATCACTCTTGCTCCTGTGCAGTTCTCGACTGTGATCAGCGCCTGCTGCAGCCTCTTAATCTTTGACTTGCAACAAATTAACAAATTTACAATCAGTGAGAGAAAAGGAGACTAAGGAAATGCTTTCTCTGCCTGCAGCAGACTTATGACATCATCTCGATCTTTGCACTGGAGCTTAAGTTAAAAATTCTAAAAGTTCTTTCCAAAAATGTTAATCTTGTTATATTGTGGCATGGCAGACATTTCTGCAACTAAAACACACTCAGTGAAGTCAGAACTCCTGATCTGCCTACTTTTTAAAAGCCAGTGACTCAGAAAGTAGTGAAGCCATGCGATCAGCATGACGGTCACCCAACTAGTACTTTCAAAGGGAAGTCAGCAATGACAGCACATGATAGGTTTGCAGGGCCGTCTTTAATATTGACTGGACACTGGGCAAACATTTTCTTGGGCCCCCTCTTTCACGCAATTTCGCTCTCCACATGCTTTGAGACATACAATAAATAGCAGCTAGACTCAAAATCTGTTTCCTGATTCAGATCAGGCAGTGATTGCGATTGGTTGCCAGAGGTTACAGTGTATCATTATCGCTCACTGATCTGGCTGCTAGAGGTTACAGCACACATTATGGCTCACTGTTATTTTCTAGAGGTTACAGCACATGATTTCTGCTTGTTGATTGGTTGCTAGAGATTACTGTACATCAATACTGCTCACTGATTGCTAGAGGTTACTGGACATCTATACCACTCACTAATTGGTTGTTAGAGGTTACTGCACTTTATTACTGCTCACTGATTGATTGCTGGAGATTACTGAGCATCTATACCACTCACTAATTGGTTGTTAGAGGTTACTGCAAATTATCACTGCTCACTGATTGGTTGCAAGAGGTTAGTGCACAGCATTACTGCTCACTGATTGGTTGCTAAAGGTTCTCCTCACTGCCTGCCTGCGTATTCACATGCACCAAAATTCAGAGTGCTGTGGCACCATGTTATTTTGAAGAAGGGTTTCACCTCCAATTTGCTTACTTTTGCAGAACAGGCTGATGTTAGGCTGAATGACCACAGTTGTAGGCAGGACTTCCAAGCATGCTCCTTTACCTCCCCAGTGGGCAGCATTCAGCAGAAGTGATGGTGGATGTGACCTCAGGGGACACGATATACAAGTGAATGCCGCCACTATTTACATATGAATGCCGCCCCTATTTACATATCAATGCAGGTTATTTACATGTAAACACAGGGTCTGCAGGTGAGTCATCTGTATGTGGCAACAGGGCAGAGCTGGGCAGCAGCAGCAGCAGCACCAGCAGAACTTTACACTGAGATATTGGGACACAGCACAGGACTAAAACTTCAAGGGATAATGGTATTTAAACTGGGATAGTTGGCAAGTATGGGGCAGCTGCTTTGGGCCCCACTACAATGATGGGGCCCAGGGCAGCTTCCCCTTTTGCCGTGCCTTAAAAACGGTCCTGAAGGTTTGTCTGTCATTATGCTCCAGCACAAGGCTAATGCCCTGTACACAGGGGCGGACTTTTTGGCAACAAAGGTCCGACAGTCTTTCCGACGGACTTTCGACGGACTTTTGACGGACTGCCGACGGACTTTGGAACGAATGGACTTGCCTACACACCAATCACACCAAAGTCCGATGGATTTGTACGTGATGACATACTACCGGACTAAAATAAGGAAGTTCATAGCCAGTAGCCAATAGTTGCCCTAGCGTCGGTTTTCGTTCGTCAGACCGGCATACAGATGAGAGGATTGTTCGATAGGAACTGGGTCCGGCGGAGTTCCGACGTAAAGACTTGAAACATGTTCCAAATCTAAAGTCCGTCAGATTTTCGACAGAAACAGTCCGCTGAAGGTCCGATGAAGCCCACACACGGTCGGATTGTCCACTGGATTCGGTCCGTCGGACCAGTTTGGCCGAAAAGTCCGCTCGTGTGTACAGGGCATGAGACTCTTCCTAAATGTATTTTGCAGTGCCGTAGCAAACGATAGACTTGTAATTAGTGTATCTTCCCTGCGACATCCGTATGCAAATTGCAAATTTGAGTTTTGCTACAGGGACTGCTCACAACAAATCAGGTATTTATATCTCATGTTTTCCGAACAAAACGCACGTCACACAGTCACATCAAGGGCCATCGCACTGAACAGCGATCCAGACATCACTTTACAAAACACGTAATAGGCCAATTAATATTTGATGGGGGGACGATTAAATATTTATGGAACGAGACTAAAGTTCCTCCAGCCTGTGAAGTAAGGCGCAGGAAGTGGTATGTGAAAGTCTCGCTGGAGGTCAACCTTTACACAATCCCGAGGCTATGTTTTCATTTCAAATACTGCAAGAGCCTGACGCATCAAAAGGGGCAGCCCACCCAGAGATGATATTTCTCTTCTGGGGGGGGGGGGGGATGCTGGAAGTTTGGTTAATCCATCTTACAACAGCAGCTCTGCCCACCACTTGTGGCCATTTGCAGCTGGAAGCCTGACATGGATCTTCTGGGTTAATAGGAATTCCTTGAGGCCCAACTCCGGCTTCCTCAACTAAAAATAAAAAATAAATGACCCAGCCACTGTTAAAATAAAAAGGAAGCAGCTCTGATAAACACACATACGTGGTTCTAATTTTAATATGGCCAGTGAGATCACAGGGAACTCCTTCCCCAGAGCTCCCTGAACACCTAGAACCGAGCTAAATCCAAGATGGCAGCTTTGTGACCTATCACCAGCTAGCTTTTTTGAAACTGAGATATCATACTTCCTAATTGCCTTGCTTGTTGGTGTCCCAGATTGACCTGACTACTTTTCTCGCTTGCCGCCTGCCCACAACCTCTACCCAGACCTGACTCTTTTCTGCCCAGCACCTCCTAGGTGAGGAAATCTTGGGGGCAGGGACCTGGTGACAGCTTGAATGGCAGAAAACCAGAACCACTAACGTTTCTGTCCCATCTGCACCATCAGGAGCTCTAATGAAGACCAAATGTCACTTGGACTCTGTGACCTTAGTGAACCAGAGCCACCTGCCGAGGAGCCCTATAACAGTAGGGACCCCTAACTAAGAACCAGTTCACCAGGCAGGGGGCAGCTACCTACTTGGAACTCATGATTTGGAAAGGGGGATCACATTTTTGGAGGAAACCCTCTTAAAGCAGCCCCCCCCCCCCCCCCCCCCATAGAAAAGAATATGCCTAACAAGCTCGGCTGGTTAGTTCTGAAAGAGGAGGATCACTCTTGTTTTACATTTAAAAAATGATAGGTAGTCCTTCTACAAAAATTCAGCACCATGGACAGCTATTGACATCCCTTTAAATTTTCTGAGTGCCCTGATTTTTTTCCTTTATTTTATTGCGGCGATGCTTACCCATGCACACAACTGGCTCATGTCGGATGCCACCAATGCAGCAGTTGCCTTGGAGGCTGCCGTTGTGGGGTCAAAGGAAGCACTGCGGAATATTTTATTTTGGGGTACCAGGTCTCCACAGTCCCTCAAGGCTCACCCTTGTCACCAATACTATTCAACATCTACATCCGCCCACTTCTCAATATCATCAGGAAAACCGATCTCTGCTTCCACTCATACGCTGACGACACCCAACTCTACCTTCGCATCAACGGGCAAAAAGACCATCATCAGCAATTACAGAAATGCCTCACTTTAATAGATGACTGGATGACAAGTAGCTCCCTCAAACTCAACGGTTCAAAAACAGAACTTCTTCTCCTTCAAGCTAACAAAAATTCCACAACAAAGACTCCGTGGACACCTCCCACCATCCTCGGACAGACCATCTCTCCAAGCACCAAAGCCAAGAGCCTCGGAGTCATTTACGACTCAGGAATGACAATGGATGCACAAATAGGATCAGTGGTGAGCGGATCCCACCATCTCCTCCGCCTCCTACGCAGACTAATCCCCTTCATCCCAGAAGAGGACAAAGCGGCAGTTGTGGGAACAATCATCAACTCCCGACTCGACTACGCAAATTCCCTCTACGTAGGACTTCCCCAATATCAGCTTGCGCGCTTACAACTCATCCAAAACACGGCGGCAAGACTGTTAACAGGAAAAAAACCCTGGGAATCCATCTCCCCCTCCCTAAAGAGCCTACACTGGCTAACCGTGAAGAATTGGATCACATTCAAGACCCTCTGCCTCACCCACAAATGTATACAAGGAAATACTCCGCTATATCTCCGGGAGAAAATAAAACACTACACACCGAATCGCAGTCTTCGATCAGCCAACCAAAACCTCCTTATCATTCCCAAATACCGCTACAAAGCAAAGGGAGAACGAAGATTCGCAGTCCAAGGACCCCGACTATGGAACGCTCTTCCTACCAACATCCGCATGGAAGAAAACCACCAGGCCTTCAGGAAAAAACTAAAGACCTTCCTTTTCTAAGAAGCTGACAACAGAGAATGTATCTCAGCGCCTTGAGGCGATTCAGTTCGCATTTGCTGCACTTTACAAATCATTCATTCATTCATTCATTCACTAATTCAAGGAAAACGGTACTTAGAGCATGGTCTGGGGAGGCCGGCCCTCGGGTGACCGATCCCCAGGTGCATTCCCCAAATACTCCGCTATGGATGAATCCTTCTTTACCTGAATTCTATTCCATCCCGGACCCGTTAATATGGGCGTCACGGGGTATTCGATATTTACATCATATCTGTGAGAATGGTGCACTGCTGACATTTGACCAACTTAAAGCTAGATTCGACTTACCCAATGTGTACTTCTTCCGGTTCCTGCAGCTCCGCCACGCCTACAGGGCACAGTTTAGGGGGCTTTCCCCTGACCCTGTACCAGTACAAACACGGAGTCGCTTCTACGTCAAGAGACGTTAATTGAACCATTATCCACAATTTACAAGGCTCTACAGCCTACCGTACATCACGGTTTGGAGAGACTTTGTGACTTCTGGGTGTCGGAGCTGCCGGAGTTGGATGGGGAGGACTGTGAAGATATCTGGGACTCCCCCTTTGGACACCTGGTCTCTTCTAGAGATCGGTTGATCCAGTTTAAAACATTACACAAGTTATATTACACTCAATACCGGCTTCACAAAATATACCCAGACTGCACGTCGCAGTGTTGGCGCTGTCGAGCTGACTCTGCGGGTTCCTTACACATGATCTGGTCATGCCCCGGTGTACAGCATTACTGGTCATCAATTACAACCTTCATCACCGAACTGACCACAAATCCTATACCCCACAAGATAGAGATTTGCCTGCTGGGCTTGGTGGATGCTCTTGCCCCTTCGAGGGCAGTGCGTACACTACTAGTATATATACAAATACGTGCCAGCGCACAGGACCAATAAAAATGCAATATAAAATACAATATAAAATACAATATAAAATGCCGTTCAATATTCTATAAACTAAGAATAGAGGCAAGGCTATAGCTGCTGAAAATTGTTATAAGTAGTCCCAATAAACACCGTGGTAAAAGAACTGTAATTAAAAAGCTGAAATGTCTCTATGTGAAGACCAGCACTGAGGGCAAGCTTTCCAGGTGAGCGAAGTCAGTTCTCTAGTAAACATGAGAAAAAAAACGAAAGAAAAGCGCCTCTGAGTGCAGGTATTTAATAATAACAATTTGCAAGTTATCCACACTTGCAAGTAAGGAGAAACCAGCTACAAAAGGGAACAGCTCCTGGATCAGTCCCGGCGTCCATGGCGTGGATACAGCAGAGTGAGTCTGAAGGGATGGCCGCAGTCCCCCGCAAGGAGAGAGCAAACCACTGCGCTAGATGGACATTCCGTAACCCAACAAGGGCGCTCGTGAGTGTGTGATGTCACCGGAGTGAAGAGGACCACAACGCATTTCAGAGCATGCGCGAAGTTCCCACTGGGCATGTGCGCTCCTTTTTCAAGTATGACGCTTGAAAAAGGAGCGCGCATGCCCAGTGGGAACTTCGTGAGCACCCTTGTTGGATTACGGAATGTCCATCTAGCACAGCGGTTTTGCTCTCTCCTTGCGGGGGGACCATCCCTTCAGACTCACTCTGCTGTATCCACGCCATGGACGCCGGGACTGATCCAGGAGCTGTTCCCTTTCGTAGCTGGTTTCTCCTTACTTGCTTGTAAGTGTGGATAACTTGCAAATTGTTATTATTAAATACCTGCACTCAGAGGCGCTTTTCTTTTGTTTTTTTCTCGTGCGTACACTACTAGGATTGCTTCTCTTCTATGCTAGGAAACTCATCATACTCAAATGGAGAGCTCCCACGTCTGCCCTCACCCTGAATGCATGGAAATCATTAGTCAATCTTGCAGTACCCTTATATAAAGAAACATACTCTGGTAGACGATGTCCACTAAAGTTTCAAAAGGTCTGGAACATATGGCTAGAGTCTGAAATGACAACTGTAGAGCAGGAAGACCCTGTAGGTGTATCGGTCTGATTTGATTTACATATAAGATGATGGTTCCTCCGGTTGTCCCCCCAGGGGTGCATTCTGACTAACCACGCACCTATAGCCACCCACTTATTGTAGGCTTTCTCTTGGGAGACACCTGTCCTATATCACATATCTATGCTAATTGCTGAGCATTGCACTTATCCTGTTATTTTTTTTAATAGCAAACTACGGGGTTGTTTTGTTGTTTAATTTGTTAACTGGTCTAGGCCAGTAGTTGAGGTATGATATGCCTTGCCTAATGTTTTATGCACTTCGAGCCGGGGAATGCCCAGAGGCTCTGTTATGTAACCTTTCTTTTTCTAAAATCAATAAAAAGAATTAAAAAAAAAAAAAAATTCTGAGTGACATTAGACCAATGACAATCCTCCTAGCGGTATTTCATTACGGCAAGCTCCAGCAGCCTCTTGTTGCATCTGATACTCACAAGAAGATGTTGATGGGCAGCCGTCTTGTGACTTATCAGGTTGTGGAATCCCTACCATCCTTATTTTTTGCATTTCTCGGTGGCGTTGATAAGCTGATAAGCACCCCATCCTTTGGCATTACGAAGACATTGATGAGCACAATCCCTTTGGCATATCACTCTGGCCAGAATGAGCTCTCATCCGCTGACGCTAAGAGGAATTCTATCATTTATTTATCAGCAAACAGACATTTCTAGTTTTTTTTGGACAATATATTATGTCATATCATCAAAAGCTGATTATCTGGGACAGAATTTCCGTGATACACCTAAAAATGAGAATATTTGTGCCTAGTTAGGCTTACAATATTGTGCGGAACCTTGCACAAAGTAGACAATTTATCAAACCTTTAGAGGAACACATATCCCAAAGCAATTTATCTTAATCTTATTCTTTTCATCTGCCAAAGCTTCCTGAGAGAAGGTGGAAATTAAGTAGTTTGCCACGTCAAAATCTATGAGGATAAGAAAAAGATGTAGAGAACCTGAATCTCCCGATGAGATACCGGAAATGCTTCATGCCAAAGCACTCCTGCCTTGCTGTTCCAACACCATTAAGCCTTTCAATCAGATGAATTTTATCTTGTAAGCCCAGCTGAAACCTCATGAATGTGTAAAGACGAAGTACTGATGGAAATGAGTGAGTCCAATGGAAGGCTACAAGATGGGATGGGGTTTTAAGGCATCCTTCACTGCTCCTAGATCTTCAATAACATGTCTGGCATGGGTGGTATGGGACAAATGGTGATGGTGCGTGATCATGGACCTATTAAAGGCCAAATGAACTTTAAGGACCTGGAAGCTAAGTGGAATACACTGTAGCAGTGGTGCCTTCTTTAATGACTTCCAGTGCTTCCAACAAGAATACCCCCAAGAGCACCGTACTTGTACTAAGAGACCAAAAACATAGTTTATTGTAAAATGTATTAATATAAGGAAAGCCAACGTGTTTCTGGGGCCTGGACACCTTCCCCTTTCCTCAGGGCTTGAGTCAGATATGACTTCACCTATGCCTGGACTCAAAGACAATTCAAAAACCTTTTGCATGCCTCCTGCTTTGAGCCCTGCCTAGACCTGACTACTCCCTTGTCTGCCTTGACCCCCTACTCATAACTTACTACTCCCTCGCCTGCTGTCTGCCTCAACCCCTGCCTGGACCCGAGTACTCTCTGACCTGCCACCTGTCTTGACCCCTGCCTGGACCTGACTACTCTCTTGCCTGCTGACTGCTGCCTGCCTTGACCCCTGACTACACCTGCCTATTCCCTTGCCTGCTGTCTGCTTAAACCCCTGCCTGGACCTGAGTACTCTCTCACCTGCCACCTGTCTCGACCCCTGCCTGGACCTGACTACTCCCTACCTGCTGACTGCTGCCTGCCTTGACCCATGACTACACCTGCCTATTCCCTTGCCTGCTGTCTGCTTAAACCCCTGCCTGGACCTGAGTACTCTCTCACCTGCCACCTGTCTCGACCTCTGCCTGGACCTGACTACTCCCTTGCCTGCTGCCTGTCTTAACCCCTGACTACACCTGCCTATTCCCTCGCCTGCTGTCTGCCTAAACCCCTGCCTGGACCTGAGTACTCTCTGACCTGCCACCTGTCTTGATCCCTGCCTAGACCTGACTACCCCCTTGCCTGCTGCCTGCCTTGACCCCTGACTACACCTGCCTACTCCCTCGTCTGTTGTCTGCCTCATCCCCTGCCTGAACCTGAGTACTCCCTGACCTGCCACCTGTCTCAAACCCGGCCTGGACCTGACTACTCCTTGCCTGCTGCCTGCCTTGACCCCTGACTACACCTGCCTACTCCCTTGCCTGCTGTCTGCCTCAACCCCTGCCTGGACCTGAGTACTCTCTGACCTGCCACCTGTCTCGGCCCCTGCTTGGACCTTACTACTCCCTTGCCTGCTGACTGCTGCCTGCCTCGACCCCTGACTACACCTGCCAATTCCCTTGACTGCTGTCTGCCTCAACCCCTGCCTGGACCTGAGTACTCCCTTACCAGCTGCCTACCTGTACACCCTGCTTACACCTGACTACTCCCTCGCCTGCCATCTGCCTCGACCCCTGCCTTGACCTGTATACTTGTTTACCTGTCGCCTGCTTCAAACCCTGCCTAAACCTAACTATTCTATTGCCTGCCACCTGCCTCAACCCCTGCCTGGACCGGATTACTCCTTCATCTGCTGCCTGTCTCAACCCCTGCCGGGACCTGTCTACTCTCTCATCTGCAGCCCTTTGAACAGTCACTTCTTGATGCAGCCATGCCTGCTGGCCATGACCTGGTGTCAGTTTGCAGCAAATTAAACCTGGACCACCTGGGTTTGACCCATTACTGCCAGTAAGAGTTCTGGTAAAGACCAAATGACACATTCTGTGCATTGGGTGAGCCAGGAGATGTTACAACATTCCCCCATTTCAGAATAGTCACTCTCTGACCTCAGTCTCTCAGTGACAACGTTGGAGAAGCACCATGGACCATACTCTTGATACAAAACAACGACACATACAGTATATGTAGCAGCATGGAATAAACCCTACGACGTGATGCCGGCATATGGCCAGCAAGAAGGGGATAAAGCATGAGGCTGCATAACTGAAATCTCACTTTTGTCAGGACTAACCCTTAAGTAAAACTCACCCATTCATTAGATATATTTGAAAACCAACAACAAAGTACTTTAGAACTTTTGAGTTTTCAAAACTTAAAGCTTCCTGCTCTGGGCGATAAAGTGAGAGATCCAAGCAAGGAACGTAAAATCTATTGATGCCGGAAGCTATGAATTGAAGATCAATGCGTTCCTTCTCATATATTCTGTTCTCGTTAGCCTCCTTCTTCAGTTTTACTTTGTAATTGGCTTCACCGCTACAAAACAAATGTTTAGTCATCCCCCTCAGAGGATTCTGGGAGCTCCCAGATAACAGCGCGGTTCTCACCGGGGTTGCATTTGCCGGTGAAGGTCATTGTCCACCAACTGAGACCTGGGGCATCATAAAGGACATACGCTGGTGCATTTAAAGGCAATTATCTTGGGGGTAGGTGCACCGTGGCAATAACACACACTTAGTCCAGTTGCAATTGCAAACTTGTATCAAAGTCAAAGTACAAATGTTGACAACAAGCCAGGCAGAAGGAAGTCCCAACCAGGAACACTTGCGGAAGACAGCAGATAACCGAGCTGACAGATTCTGTCTTGATGGGTGGAATGGAGCCTAGCAGGTCCAAGTCACAGTGGGGAGGTTTCCAGGAAGAAATTGGTGTGCATGATGCCTGGTACCTCCTTCCATAGGACGTTCATGTTGGCCAGCAGCGGGCAGGGCCCTTCTCCTTCTGGGTCGTGAGGATGGGGGTGCCCTTCTCCTTCCAACCGGTACTTCCTAGACCGTGGACTGTCCAGGGTAGCACTAGCAGTCCTTCGCTGCATGCACCCCCCTCTGGTCCTCGGAGGGGGTGGCGATCCACCTGTCCTCCGGGCCGCTCTCGGAGCTTGGAGAGGAGGGGAGAGCAGGGTAACAGTCCCTGGCAGCATGCACCTCTCGCCAATCCCCGGGGGGGGGCAATCTGCCTGTCCTCCAGGCCGCTGTCAGAGCTTAGAGAGGGGTTGGAGAAATCCAGCCTCTGGGTGGCGCTGCCGCATGTGGGTTGCGCCTGCCGTTCCTCACCTTCTGGTGGTCATGGAGCTCTTTTCCCTCCCAGGCTCTCGCTTCTCCTTGCTCCCAGTCCAGGACTTCCCATGCCAAGGGGCTCAAGGGGCAGCTGCTTTGGGCCCCTCAACAATGACAGCTGCCCCTTTTGCCCCGCGTTAAAGAAAGCCCTGGAGGAACCATGTCCTCCTTGACTTCCTCTCCCTCTGCACTGCCACTGCGGTTGAGCGCCTCTTGCTGTGGAGAAAATTGACTGCACCTGCCTACAATCTGATCAGAGAACAATCCAAGCAAATCAAAAAAAAAAAAATGATGCCTGGTACCTCCTTCCATAGGACGTTCATGTTGGCCAGCAGCGGACAGGTCCCTTCTCCTTCTGGGTCGTGAGGATGGGGGTGCCCTTCTCCTTCCAACCGGTACTTCCTAGACCGTAGACTGTCCAGGGTAGCACTATCAGTCCTTCGCTGCATGCACCCCCCTCTGGTCCTCGGGGGGGGGGGGGGGGGGGTGGCGATCCACCTGTCCTCCGGGCCGCTCTCAGAGCTTGGAGAGGAGGGGAGAGCAGGGTAACAGTCCCTGGCAGCATGCAACTCTCGCCAGTCCCCGGGGGGGGCGATCTGGCTGTCCTCTGGGCCGCTGCCGGAGCTTGAAGAGGGGGTTGGAGAAATCCAGCCTCTGGGTGGCGCCGCCGCATCGGGGTTGCGCCTGCCGTTTCTCACCTTCTGGTGGTCATGGAGCTCTTTTAACCTCCCAGGCTCTCTCTTCTCCTTGCTCCCAGTCCAGGAATTCCCATGCCAAGGGGCTCAAGGGGCAGCTGCTTTGGGCCCCTCAACAATGACAGCTGCCCCTTTTGCCCCGCGTTAAAGAAAGCCCTGGAGGAACCATGTCCCCCTTGACTTCCTCCCCCTCTGCACTGCCACTGCGGTTGAGCACCTCTTGCTGTGGAGAAAATTGACTGCACCTGCCTACAATCTGATCAGAGAACAATCCAAGCAAATAAAAAAAAAAAGAGTTACACTGACTTGTCCATCCACACAAACCATAATGTGGACACAAAGGGTGAAGCTTAGTCCGTGAAGGCCAGGACAGTGCTGGAAAAATTGAGGACTTCACGATTTTACCCCAAGATGGATCAAAAACACATCATTTGAAAAAAAATTCCACCCAACTGGGGCTAAATGAGACTCACAGAGAGAAATAATATTGTCACCCAATACCAGGAAGTGCCAGAACAAGGACTTTCATGGCAGGATGACCAGGGATTACTTTAATGAAAGCTGCAGATTTAGGCTTCTTTCACATGGGCAGTGGGAAGGGCAGTAAAAACAAGCAGTTGAGCTACAGTTCTAATGCCCCTCAACCACCCACCTAAGGTCAAGAAAACAGCCAGAGGGGGGCTGTACACATTCCACAGTCAGGAAGCCTTGAATCGCATCCTCAGCAAGTTTAACGTGGCATGTTCGGGTTGATGGGTGGCACATCTATTCAAATCAATGTGGCTAAGCCGTAACCTCAAGCCTAATGCTTGGCTTGTAGTTGCAGTGCATTGGTCACATTGAAATCCCTCTGTCTCATGTGGTGTATCTGCAGTCTCTGACCATCTTCTGTGGTGTATCTGCAGTCTCTGACTATCTTGCATGGTATATTTGCAGTCTCTGACCATCTCATGTGGTTTTTCTGCAGTCTCTGATCATCATGTATGGTATATCTGCAGTCTCTAACCATCTCACATGGTGTTCCTGCAGTCTCTAACCATCTTGTGCGGTATATTTGCAGTCTCTGACCATCTTGTGCGGTATATTTGCAGTCTCTAACCATCTTGTGCGGTATATTTGCAGTCTCTGACCATCTTGTATGGTATATCTGCAGTCTTTTATTATCTCGTATGGTATATCTGCAGTCTCTGACCATCTCACGTGGTGTTTCTGCAGTCTCTGACCATCTTGTATGGTATATCTGCAGTCTCTGACCATCTCTTATGGTATATCTGCAGTCTCTGACCATCTCATGTGGTATATCTGCAGTCTCTGACCATCTTGTATGGTATATCTGCAGTCTCTGACCATCTCCTGTGGTGTTTCTACAGTCTCTGACCATCATGTATGGTATTTCTGCAGTCTCTGACCATCTCCTGTGGTGTTTCTGCAGTCTCTGACCATCTCGTATGGTATATCTGCAGTCTCTGACCATCTCATGTGGTGTTTCTGCAGTCTCTGACCATCTCGTATGGTATATCTGCAGTCTCTGACCATCTCCTGAGCTGTATCTGCAGTCACTAACCCCAATCATTTGAGTTCCTCTGGTTCAGTAACTAATTATTTGCAATTCCAGGATTCAAAGCCCGTCCTTCACATTTATTAGGACCCGGGGGCCCGGAAGGTGTTTTTCCAAGCCGCCTTCTCTCCACAATTACTGCAGAAATGTGATCAGGCATATTTTGAGCCCCGCAGAGCGCGCCTCCCGATGAGATTACAGCGCAGCAAGGCGTTAAATAAATAAGCAGCAGGGCGTCTCCGGCGGGCCCCGGTCCGCACCGCGCTCTATGATTGGATAATAACCCGGGCTCCCATGTCACCGTACAATAAGGGAAGTGTTATAGAACAAAACGGGAGTGGAAGGGTTAAAATGAATACGGAAATTTTAAGAAAACCTCCAGGTATAAGATCAGGGGGGGGAGGGGGAGGGGGAGGGGGAGCACAGAGCCTCCCTTGTGTATTAATTCGATGGAGACTGACAGATCCGCCGCTCATTAGGAGGAAGATTCACCCGTATAGGATGAGTGTGAATATATAATGTGCCCTATACAAATATATACCTGAGTGCCGCTCGCTAAGCGGGTCAAGGTCTCACCAGCTGCAAAAATGTCCAGGAAAGGGAATAGAAGCTCTGGATGGAAGCTTGCAGCTCTGCAGGTTTTTTACTATTCACTCCTTCTCTGATATGATGTTCCCTTTGGGCATATTTTAGGCTTTCCTACAGATTGCAGCTCTTTAACCACTTGCTTACCGGCCACTTCCTGCCCAGGCCAACGTTCAGCTTCCAGCACTCGCACTCTTTGAATGACAATTGCGCGGTCATGCTACACTGTACCCAAATTTAATTTTTATCATTTTTTTCCCCATAAATAGAACTCTCTTTTTGTGGTATTTATTCACTGCTCGGTTTATTATTCTTTGCTAAAAAAATGGAAAAAGACCGAAAATTTTGAACCCCCCCCCCCCCCCCAAAACAGTTATTTATAAAACTTTGAAAACAGGTCATTTTTCTCCTTCACTGATGTGCGCTGATGGGCACTGATAGCCTGCATTGATAGGCACTGATGAGGCGGCACTGATGTGCACTAATGAGGCGGCGCTGATGGGCACTGATGAGGCTGCACTAATGGGCACTGATGAGGCTGCACTGATGGGCACTGATAAGGCGGTGCTGATGGGCACTGATGAGCACTGATGAGGCTGCACTGATGGGCACCGTTGAGGCTGCACTGATGGGCACTGATGAGGTGACACTGATGGGCACTGATGAGGTGGCACTGATGAGGTGGCACTGATGAGGCTGCAATGATGAGGCGGGACTGATGGGCACTGATGAGGTGGCACTGATGGGCACTAATGAGGCTGCACTGATGAGGTGGCACTGATGGGCACTGATGAGGCTGCACTGATGGGCATTAATAGGCTGCATTGATAGGCACTGGTGGGGACTGATACATGGCACTGATGGGTACTGATAAGGAGGCACTGATGGGGCTGCACTGATGGGCACTGAAAGGCTGCATTGATAGGCACTGATAAGGTGGCACTGATGGGCACTGATGAGGCGGCACTGGTGAGCAACCGATAGGTGGCACTGATGGGCACTAATGAGGCGGCACTGATGGGCATTGATGAGGCTGCACTGATGGGCACTGATGAGGCGGCGCTGATGGGCACTGATGAGGCTGCACTAATGGGCACTGTTGAGGCGGCGCTGATGGGCACTGATGTGGTGACACTGATGGGCACTGATGAGGCTGCACTGATGGGCACTGATGAGGCTGCACTGATGGGCACTGATGAGGTGGCGCTGATGAGGTGGCACTGATGGGCACTAATGAGGCTGCACTGATGGGCACTGATGAGGCGGCACTGATGAGGCTGTATTGATGGGCGCTGATGAGGTGGCCCTGATGGGCACTGATGAGGCTGCACTGATGGGAACTGATGAGGCTGCACTGATGGGCACTGATGAGGTGGCACTGATGGGCACTGATGATTCTGCGTTGCTAGGCACCTTAAAGCGAAGTTCCACACAAAAATGGAACTTTTCCGGTTCCTCCCCCCCTCCGGTGTCACATTTGGCACCTATCGGGGGGAGGAGGGAGCAGATACCAGTCTAATGCAGGTATTTGCTCCCACTTCCGGCAATAGATCGCCACAGATTTTCCACGGCGATCTACGCCATGTCTGGTCCCCCCGCTGTCTTCTGGGAGACACACAGGTCCAAGAAGACAGCAGGGACCAGTGAGGACGCACAGTGCGTTTCGCGCATGCGCAGTAGGGAACCAGACTGTGAAGCCGCAAGGCTTCACTTCCTGATTCCCTTACTTAAGATAGCGGCGCCCCCACTCGGGAGAGATCGGCTACGGATGAGGACATCGCGGGTGCCCTGGACAGGTAAGTGTCCATATATTAAAAGTCAGCAGCTGCAGGATTTGTAGCTGCTGACTTTTATTTTATTTTTTTTTCTGGTGGAATTCCGCTTGAAGACAGGATAGTTCCATCGATCTGAGCTGGTCCAATGTACAATGTTGTAACAATATCCATACCTGGAATTCTTCTTTATTATTGTTTTCAAAACATTTTACATCTCTTGTACCCTTTTCTATGTAATTGTATAAAATATGAGTGTTGTTACCCCCCCTCCCCCTCCCCCCGCCTGATCCTTTGCTGAGATTCCAAATGACACCCACAGACACCTGACTGTCACCGAGATCTCTCATTACGGCAGCCATGTTTACAATCCGCTAATAAGCCGCCACATAAGGTGTGAAAACATTAGCGATACGTCTGCCAACCTTCTAATGATGATTGATGGATGGCGGCCGCTCTTCCAGGGATTCTTCCCAGCCACCAGCAGATTCTGAGAGCCGCGTTTTCAGAATTTTCTGCCCTTGTTCCGTTTTGGCGGCGGAAGATTTGATTTAATTACGCTGCGCCTTTCCGCTCGGGCCAATCGGAAAGCGGGCCGTCTGCCAGGGGGGGGCTCATTATGCAAATTGGAGTAAAATCTGTTTTCTGTTTGAAGCCAGATTGATGAGACCGTCGATGATGAGCGTCCACATGGGAGAAAAGTGGATGGAAATAGAAGATGACAACATCGATGTCCACCGTCCTCCGATTCCACGGACGCTTCCCGGTTCTCGGAGGTTGGGCGCGGAATTATCGGTTCCCGAAACTGTCCCCGGTTTTCAACTTTTTTTTTCCCAAAAAGCACAATGAAATACTTTTTTTTTTTTTTTTTTTAGTCCCATTGTTTTTTTGTTTTTTTTTTAAAATTATTTTAAAGTAAAGCTTTTCTATTAGGGACGCACTAATACCATTTTTTTTTACGAGTAGCGATACTTTTTTTTTATTACTCGCCCACACTGATTACCGATACCGACCGCGACTGTTTTGTTATCACTTCAGCTGTCGGCAATGGTACAAAACATTGAAAAGTTATTTACAAATGAAATTAATTGTTTTTTTTTTTAATTTAGCGCTTTTTCAATGTGAAATGTGTAAATATATGATAATTTATATGTGTAAAAATATTCACTAATAAAGCAAACAAAAAAAAAAGTTGAAATTGTTTATCGTTTATAAAATAGATGTGAAAAAAGCAGGAAAATAATAATTAAATGGAGGAGAATAGGGAGTTAATCAAGGCTGATTAGAGTAAATGAAGTGTTATTAAGGGGTTAAACAGAAGGACATTTGTTCATCCCTGTGATCTGCAGATGAAGAAACAGAAATATACAAAAAGAAACAATGTTTCTTTTTATTTTAATGTTTCAGGGCTGAGCAATGTTGTTAATAAACATTGCTTTTTTTTTTTGACAGCTCCAATTACCGGACTTCTTTAAAGTGGAGTTCCACCCAAAAATGGAACTTCCACTTTTTGGATCCCCCCCCCTCCGGTGTCACATTTGGCACCTTTCAGGGGGGGAGGAGGGAGCAGATATCTGTCTAATACAGGTATTTGCTCCTACTTCCTGGCATAGATCACCGCGGCGCTTGCGATGACCTACGCCACTTCCGGCGGCTACCCCATCCTCCCCCGCTGTATTCTGGGAGACACGGAACACAGCAGGGACCAGAGAGGAGGGGCAGCGCGATTCGCGCATGCGCAGTAGGGAACCAGGAAGTGAAGCCCTTACCGAGGATGGCGGCGGCAGCAGCCGAGAGCCGACGGACAGATCGGCTTCGACTGCCGACATTGCGGGCGCCCTGGACAGGTAAGTGTCCATATATTAAAAGTCAGAAGCTGCAGTATTTGTAGCTGCTAGCTTTTAATATTTTTTTTTTCCGGCGGACCTCCGCTTTAACCTCGGGGAGACCTACTGACAGCTCAAAGAACCGAGCCTGAAAGTAACGGTTTCAGGTGGATTTGCACGAGTACAGATACTTGTGCAAGTAGTCAGTATCAGCACCGATATCAATACTAGTATCGGTGCAACCCTAATTTCTATTGTATCCCCAATGATATGGTAGACAAGAATTGTTAAAACCACTTGTCTACCTGTGTTCTTTTTTTTTTTTTTTTTTGCACACATGTTAAAATCTGCGTTTTTCATTAGAAATTACTTTTAAACCCCCAAAAAGAAGTATTTTCTGAAAGCAGAGACCCCGTAGAATAAAATGGTGGCACAAAATGTTATTCTCTGCTGCAGAATAGTGCTTGACATTTTGTGACCCGATTTTTGGGGCACCATATCTTAGGGCCACTTAGAGCTAGGAACCCCAAATTTAGTGTGCTAACACAGTTGGACTAACACTATAAAATACCCAAATTTGGGGTTCCTAGCGCTATGTGGCCCTGAGATATTGGGCCACAAATTCGGGTCACAAAATGTCATTCTCTGCTGCCGAAGTGCTTGACATTTTGCAACCCGACTTTGGGGCCCGGTATTTCAGGGCCACTAAGTGCTAGGAACCCCAAATGGATATGTCATAGTGCTAAGTCTACTGTGTTAGCACACCAAATTTGGGGTTTCTAGCACCAAGTGGCCCCGAGATATGGGGCCCCAAAGTTGGGTCGTAAAATGTTATTCTCTGCTGCAGAAAAGTGCTTGACATTTTACGACCCGATTTTGGGGCCCCATATCTTAGGGCCACTTAGAGCTAGGAACCCCAAATTTGGTGTGCCTGAGATATTGGGCCCCAAAGTCGGGTCACAAAATGTCATTCTCTGCTGCAGAAGTGCTTGACATTTTGCGACCTGACTTTGGGGCCCCGTATCTCAGGGCCACTTAGTGCTAGGAACCCTAAATGGATATGTTGTAGTGCTAGTTCCACTGTGTTAGCACACCAAATTTGGGGTTCCTAGCACCAAGTGGCCCCGAGATATGGGGCCCCAAAGTTGGGTCGCAAAATGTTATTTTCTGCTCTGCAGACGCTTCTAGACGCAAACGCGGCTAAACGCGGCGAAACGGGCGTTTCTAAACGCCGGTTTTACCTTTTAAAAACGTGTTCAGCAGAGTTTGCACCGGCGTCTCGTGTGTATGAGGCCTAATGGTGTACAGAGCTCCTCCAGGTTTCCATAATGCATTGAATTTAACAGAAAATGACAATGATGTCAGATGGAAAGGGAAGGGAGATTTTTAATAAAATGAAATGGCAACATGGCTTGTGTAGCGATTGTATATGCTATGTGTTGTTATGTTTTTTTCACTTTTTGTCATATTTTCGTGCTACACCCATATGCCGCGTACACACACGGTCGGATTTTCTGACCGTGTGTAGGTTCCATCGGACATTTGTTTTCGGAATTTCCGACAACAAAAATTTGAGAGCTGGTTCTCAAATTTTCCGACAACAAAACCCGTTGTCGGAAATTCCGATCGTGTGTACACAATTCCGACGCACAAACTTCCACGCATGCTCGGAATCAAGCAGAAGAGCCGCACCGTCTATTGAACTTAATTTTTCTCGGCTCGTCGTACGTGATGTACGTCACCGCGTTCTTGACGTTCGGAATTTCTGACAACATTTGTGCGACCGTGTGTATGCAAGACAAGTTTAAGTCAACATCCGTCTGAAATAAATCCAGGATTTTGTTGTCGGAATGTCCGATCGTGTTTTCCACGGCAATAGAGTAGCCCATTCATTTGTATCTGGTTCCCAGAGCAGGAAGGTTGTAGTTCCGGTCTCCACCAGTGGGTGTCTCCCAGCAGATATCAGTAATCAGTCCTAACCTGATGCTGGCTGCGGGGAGACAACGCGCGTACTGGGGTGCCATTAATAATGAATGGTACTGGCAAGTGTGGCACGTGTTTTTCCTCAAAATGCTTAGATGTGAATGGAGCTGAATCCTTTCCACCCAGCTTGTAACTGGGTTGCAGGTTCTTTGCAGGAAAGGGGGTGGTGGTTACTGTTTTATTGTCAATACCTCCTCCTACCTCCAAAATCTTTGCCTATGAGGATGATGTCACTCACTCATAATAAACACCAAAAACCGCCCGAAACCTCCTGGGACATGTCACACTTCCCAGGAGACTACAGGACCAAGAGACTACAGGACCAGGAGACTACAGGACCAGGAGACTACAGGACCAGGAGACTACAGGACCAGGAGACTACAGGACCAGGAGACTACAGGACCAGGAGGCTGCAGAACCAGGAGACTACAGGACCAGGAGGCTGCAGGACAAGGAGGCTGCAGAAACAGGAGACTACAGGACCAGGAGACTACAGGACCAGTAGACTGCAGGACCAGGAGGTTGCACAACCAGGAGACTACAGGACCAGGAGGCTGCAGAACCAGGAGGCTGCAGGACCAGGAGACTACAGGACCAGTAGACTGCAGGACCAGGAGGTTGCAGAACCAGGAGGCTGCAGGACCAGGAGGCTGCAGGACCAGGAGACTACAGGACCAGGAGGCTGCAGAACCAGGAGGCTGCAGAACGAGGAGACTGAAGGATCTAGAGGCTGCAGAACCAGGAGGCCGCAGGATCAGGAGGCTGCAGAACCAGGAGGCTGCAGGATCAGGAGGCTGCAGGACTGGGAGACTTCAGGACCAGGAGACTACAGGACCAAGAGGCTGAAGGACCAGGAGGCTGAAGGACCAGGAGACTACAGGACCAGGAGGCTGCAGGACCAGTAGACTACAGGACCAGGAGGCCGCAGGACCAGGATGCTACAGGACTCAGGAGTCTGCAGGACCAGGAGGCTACAGGACCGGCAGGCTGTAGGACTGGGAGGCTACAGGACAGGGAGGCTTCAGGACCAGGAGGCCACAGGACCGGGAGGCTGCAGGACCAGGAGGCTACAGGACCAAGAGGCTTCAGGACCAGGAGGCCACAGGACCGGGAGGCTGCAGGACCAAGAGGCTTCAGGACCAGGAGGTAACAGGACCAGCCCCACAGTGCCATGCCATCTTGTGCACTGTTGTTATTCATCAAAAAGTCACAGCTAACTCCCAAATCCAGGAGGATGAGAAGAACAGGCTGCGGGAAGAAGGTGATGGAATCTATGGAATGATAAGTAGGTGATTTTAATTTTTTTTTTGTGTGAAGTTCCTCTTTTGCAAATGCCTTAAAAAAAACGACCGAACTTGTGGGGGGGAGCCAAGGATGAGAAAGGCCTTTAATTCTAAACAAACAACCGCCAAAACGTAAGGCCGCCAAACTACGCTCCGTATTTCCATTCAGGCAAGGCGAGAGGGATGATCTGTATAACTAATCTCATACACAGTGCAGGTGTTGAACTTTCTCATTACTTCTATCTCCCCTTCACTGCAGAGAGTATAAATCACGGTGTCAGCATCGTCTGGGACCCGCAGTCTGAGGGAGCAAGGAAGAGCCCGGTGTGCATTGGAAATCAAGCCTCTTTATTACATAATAGATAAAAATGGCTGACTGGTCACGGTGTGCAGACGGGCCATTGTCAAGGGATTGATGCTCTGCGTCCCCGGTGCTACGCATGATCTAGTATGCTATCAGAAGAGGCCCTTAGTTATTCCCTAATACTTTATCACACTGAGGCTTCTCTGACAATAACTCTGCTGACTAATAATCTATTGTAGACGTCATTAAAAAAAGGCAAATAATCATTAAATTGTTACCGTATGTCACCCAAGGGGGCAAATTCAATCATAAATGGAGTTCGGTATTCTAAGACTTCCACCAATGTTGTCTCCTTATTTCCTCCATTCCCTCATCTCTCTTCTCTCCTTGAATAAGCCACAAACACAATTTCCACCACCGTGGTCTTCTATCAGACCCCCCCCCCTCCCTCAGAGAACGGCACGACGGCTTATCTCTTATCTGATTCAGTTTGAACATATTCAATAGTTTCCTCTGCAACACAATATGGGATCAGTTCACTAATTCCGCGTACACGCGATCGGGATGTCCGACAGAAAAAGTCCGACGGATCGTCTATTCCGATTGTGTGTAGGCCTCATCGGACTTTTTTTTTTAGAAATTCTGACGGACCTAGAAATGGAACATGTTCTATGGATCCAATTCCAATCGGGAAAACCGCTCGTCTGTATGCTGTTCCGAGGCACCAAAAACGGCGCATGCTCTGTAGCAAGTACGAGACGGAAGCGATTGGCTACTGGCTATTGAACTTCCTTTTTCTAGCCCCGTCGTACGTGTTGTATGTCACCGCGTTCTGGACGGTCGGACTTTGGTGTGACCGCTTGAATGGAATTCCGTCGGAGAAACCTTCAGAGTTTATTCCGACGGCAAAACCGGTCGTGTGTACGCGGCATAAGAGTTAAATAACCACAAATAAAATGCGGTAAAATAGCTTCTTGCGTTAAATCAGTTTTGCAAGTGCACTTCACTAAGAATTGTGCGGTAAATAACCACCGCAGTAAAGCTTCGATAATGCGGTAATTACCATATATTTTAATGCAGTCATTTATGGCACTGAGCCGGTTGCTAAGGAGCGGGCCGGGAAGCTGGCCACTGCGTCCCTAACAACAGAAGACTCATCGGCTGTCAGCAAAGTACCCCCTCCCCCCATGTTGAGGGCATGTGGCCTAGGGTTGCCACCCGTTTGAGATTCACCCGGACAGTCCAGGTTTTGAATGATGTGTCCAGGTTTCAGATCGCTGGGTGGCTGCATATGATGGGCCACAGTGGCTGCATATGTGCCCATCATATGCAGCCACTGTGCCCCATCAAATGCAGCCACTGTGCCCATCAAATGAAGCCACTGTGCCCATAAAATGCAGCCACTGTGCCCCATAAAATGCCGCCACTGTGCCCCATCAAATGCAGCCACTGTGCCCATCAAATGCAGCCACTGTGCCCCATCATATGCAGCCACTCTGCCCCATCAAATGCAGCCACTGTGCCCCATCATATGCAGCCAATGTGCCCCATCAAATGCAGCCACTGTGCCCCATAAAATGCAGCCACTGTGCCCCATAAAATGCAGCCACTGTGCCCATCAAATGCAGCCACTATGCCCCATCATATACAGCCACTGTCCCCCATCAAATGCAGCCACTGTGCCCCATCATATGCAGCCAATGTGCCCCATCAAATGCAGCCATTGTGCCCCATAAAATGCAGCCACTGTGCCCCATCAAATGCAGCCACTATGCCCCATCATATGCAGCCACTGTGCCCATCAAATGCAGCCACTGTGCCCCATCAAATGCAGCCACTGTGCCCCATAAAATGCAGCCACTGTGCCCCATCAAATGCAGCCACTATGCCCCATCATATACAGCCACTGTGCCCATCCAATGCAGCCACTGTGCCCCATCATATGCATATATGTGTCCAGGTTTCAGATCGCCTGATATCCGGACACATTATTCAGATCAGACTGTGGCTCCCCAAGTAACCAGGATACCACAACCACCTAGTGCAGTGATATGCAATTAGCGGACCTCCAGCTGTTGCAAAACTACAAGTCCCATCATGCCTCTGCCTCTGGGTGTCATGCTTGTGGCTGTCAGAGTCTTGCTATGCCTCATGGGACTTGTAGTTCTGCAACAGCTGGAGGTCCGCTAATTGCATATCAATGATCTAGTGCCTGGGTGTGTGCTAGGGTTGCCACCTGTCCAGGGATTCACCCGGACAGTCAGGGTTAGGAATTATGTGTTCGGGTTTCAGTCTGCCTGATACCTGGACACATTATTCAAATTGGGCTGTGGCTCCCCAGGTAACGGAGATAGTCACACAAAAATCTGTTGCCATCCGGGAGCTGCGCGCCACTGTCTGGGGGGAGGTTTGGCATCAATGGGGCACTGGGGGAGGGGCGATGAATTCAGCAAGAGCAGTTTGGCCACACCCACTGTTTGCCGCAGCGCGCTGCATTACCACTCTCCTTGGGGCACCCAAAGATGCCCAAGTCTTTTATAATCCTATAGTGTATACTATGAAAAACACTGTGCCCTGTGCCGCTGAAGTGTTCAGGTTTGGCTTGAAGAAAAGGTGGCAACTCTAGTGTGCGCACGGGCCAAAGGTGTCACAGCCCCGCCCCCCCATCAGAGCCCGCCCACACTCCAATCCACAACATGCTGTGCCTCAGGTAAGGGATGTGTGGGCAGGAAATTTGAAGCCCAGCAGCCAGAAGATACATCCTGCATTAAAGGTGCTGATGCCTGAGCCTCTATCCTCGGGTGAGTGAGCTCACCATCCAATGTCTGTGACTGAAGTCACCCCCCTCCCTCCCTTCTCCTTCTTGCCTCTGAGCACGTGAGTACACTAAGGTAAGGGGGGCTCAGATGTAAACGGGGCTCAAAAGTAGCTCATGTAGATTTTGGATAATCAGGGGTCAAGCTACAGGTGTCTCAGCGCTCATATGTGAACAGCCACAATTTAAATACATGAGATTTTTGGATGCTTCGAGCTACGAAACGCTCAAGTGGGAATGGGACCTTAGGAAAATATCAAGCCATTTTTTTGCGATCGATTAACAGATTTATCTAGAAATCGCTGCCGGGTCCATTCCACATCATTACAACTTTAACCACCTGGGAAGGACCAACCTCTTCCTGCACCCGTGTCATATGCAGTTGTAGCACCCTGGTGTTTAGGCGGGGTTGGTAATACATTTAGTTTGTCAGGTATTAATCATCCTGGCTGATTGTTAGAAGATCCAATGATTCCGCTCCAACTCTGGATTGCTGTACCTTTTCTCTTCTGTCAGTAGGTGGCACTTGCTGGTGGCATTAGATTGACAAGGGTGTAGCAAGGTTAGACTATGGATGGATGGATGGGGTGTCTCAGCCAATTGGCGGGGGTTTCTTTGGTCCCTTGGCCTGCTGGGAGAGCCTATTTATTTGGGTGGAGTCAGGTGATCGGTGGTACTGTGCCACCTGGATGGCGGCCTGGTTGGACGTGTGTTATGTTGCCCCAGGTTGCTAGGCCAAGCTAGAGGCCTATCCTGGGGACATCTGGCTGCTAGGCTGCCTGAGGCCTATCCAGGAGCAAGAGACGCAGCGTAGGGTTGGGACTGCAGGATTAGAGTCCAACCGAGTTGTGAAGGTTCAGCCGGACGGGGAACCAGTTGTGGTCGGAGGTGGAGGGGAAACTGACGCCACTAAGGTACCATCCACCTTATTACCGGAGAGTACAGTGAGTAAGAGGGAGCCACTACCCGAGCAGTATTCTCACCAGCCAGGGATGGTGAAGAAGAGGGAAAGCTTCAGCAGGTGCCAAGCCAGGACCCAGCAGGACAGCGGAGGTGACGTTTGAGGAGCATCAAGTGCCAAGCCAGGGACCCAGCAGGGGGGCCCCATGATAGTCTTGCATTATATCATACTTTCCAACTGTCCCAGGATTTGCCGGGCCAGTCACACTTTTTACTAAGCTTTCCCAGTATGGCCTTGTCTTGAGCAGCATCCTGGAACCTGTACTGTGCCCTCCTAATCCCAGTATTCTGCCCTCCTGACCCCCCTGTACTGTGCCCTTCTGCCTCCACCCCTGTACTGTGCCCTTTGTGATTTGATTAGTCTTTGATTTATGGAATGCTTTTTGTATTGTTTAAAATCAATTTTATCGAAAGATCGAATAACTAAATGTTTAACTCTATCAACTATGAGAGTAGGTGCATACAGTTGGGTATGCTGGTAGGGACCAAGTGCATTACTTTGCCCGGGGGCCCATGATGCTATTAAGACAGCCCTGGGGGTGACGTTTGAGGAGCATCAAGTGCCAAGCCAGGGACCTTGCAGGATATGGGGGGTGATGCTTGAGGAGCATCAAGTGCCAAGCCAGGGACCCAGCAGGATAGCAGGGTTGATGCTTGAGGAGCATCAAGGGCCAAGCCAGGGACCCAGCAGGACCACAGAAGTGACGCTTGAGGATCATCGAGTGCCAAGCTAGGGACCCAGCGGGATAGCGGGGGTGATGCATGAGGAGCATCAAGTTCCAAGCCAGGGACCCAGCAGGATAGCGGGGTTAATGCTTGAGGAGCATCAAGTGCCAAGCCAGGGACCCAGCAGGATAGCGGGGTTGATGCTTGAGGACATCAAGTGCCAAGCCAGGGACCCAGCAGGACCACAGAAGTGACGCTTGAGGATCATCGAGTGCCAAGCTAGGGACCCAGCGGGATAGCGGGGGTGATGCATGAGGAGCATCAAGTTCCAAGCCAGGGACCCAGCAGGATAGCGGGGTTGATGCTTGAGGAGCATCAAGTGCCAAGCCAGGGACCCAGCAGGACCACAGAAGTGATGCTTAAGGATCATCGAGTGCCAAAGCTTGGGACCCAGCGGGATAGCGGGGAGTGACGCTTGATGAGTATACAGCGTTCTAGCTATGGAGGAGCTCAGGAGGTTCAGTGGCGATTGGATCTGGAAGTCTAGTGAGAGACTGGTAGCTCAGTGAATAAAAGTCTACAGTGAGAGACTGTAATGTAAGAGAAGAACTATTCTGTGTTGCCAATAGTTAAGTACAACTACCGTTAGTGACCGTTGCAAGATTTGTTGCCATAGGAGACAGCGGTCCTACCTATACATAAGTGTTATCCGGCTGGAGGCCTTCCCCTGTATAGCTGTCTACCTATAGAAGTCTCAGAGTCTGCCAATTATCATTGCATCTGCTTAAGGGTGTCCAGGCCCTAACCCTCTCTCCCACAGTTCTGTTAAGAAACAATAAATCTCTTCTGCATTCAAAAAGCGTCTGGCGCCCATCGCTCCATCTTGCATTACACCCACCATGCCTTGTAACCCACTCTACCAAGACGGATGCCAGCTCTCCCTAACTCTGGAAGTCACCATTAGGCCTTTGGAGGTCCGGGATCTTGTTGCTACACAATGACCCAAGAAAACTACTTTGTATCAGGTTTTCTATTTGGGCCATTTGGTGTACAAATCTACATGGTGATCGTTTTCCGCCACTACCTCCTCTTCCCAAGGGTGAAGAATTCAATTACAGTAGCTATCCACCATTGCTTTCTTAGAAGACTGCCAACCTCCTAAAGTGGAATTGGCAACTTTAAATACATTCTTTCCCGATGTAGCTATTTATTTTGCATATTGGTTATGACAAGCAGTCCTTGGCAACATAAGTGATACTCTGCTAATGTCTTGGCAACGGCACACTATGGGAAACAAACAATCACAGGATGTATTATGCTGTTGACATTCTACTAGTTCCCATAGCAGCGCTCTTTGGGCGCCAAAGTCATTTGGTTGTGTTAGCTCAGTAATGTCCTATCCTAGGCTCACCTGGCACCCGGCAGATGGTTTCACGTCAGCTCAACTGCGCCTATCTTAATGGATGTGCCAACCATTGATGAGATTTTCTGTATTTAGAGTTTATCCAATCCCCCCATAAGCTTCTTGATGTTCAAGAGATGAAGGCTCCAGTTTTTTTTTTTTTTTGTATTGCTGACAGTAATAAGCCCATACTCCCGTGTTTAGATTTTTTCTGCATGATGGTGGGCAGGCAGCCTAAAGCAATTCCGTTACTTGAAAGAAAAATTCTACCAAAACCCCCTTGCAAACAAAGATTTTTTTTGCAGGGAGGTACAGTCTACTGTAGGTGGCACTCAACCGCGGGGAGAGGAAGTCAAGACTTCTTCTATGGTTTCCTGGGTCACTGGGGAAGCTATCCGACTGGATGCTGCCGCCCCATGTGACTCTGGCGGCCATATTAGGTCAGGCAGAGTCTATTTAAGATGTATTTTGCATGTGGGTAGGGATCCTTCCTGGACATCTCCCCCCGTTTGGGTACAGGCTGGCCAGGCCGCATTCTACATAAAGCCAGATGCTTTTGGCACAATAAGACCTGTTCTGCTACACTTTGCTGCTGCATTCTGTGAGTGTCCCCGCCAGGCTTTTTGTAAGCTGTTAAACTTTTATATTAATACAAGTTCTGTTCTCTGCAGCTGGGCTCTGCGTGTTTACTGCCGCTGCACCTCCGTACATCCTTACTTACTGTAAACTACAGCCTCCAACAGTCTTTAGCCAAAAGACTTCACTGAATGGCGGCGGCAGCACCCGAGAGCCAATGGAAAAATCCGCTCTGGTGCCGACATGGCTGGATTCCAGGACAGGTAATTGTCCTAATATAAAAAAAGTCAGCAGCTACAATATGTGTAGCTGCTGACTTTTATTTTTTTGCTGGGGCGGGGGGGGAACTCTGCTTTAAGACAGGGGCATCAAACTCAAAATTTCATTGCGGGCCGCATCAGCATTATGGTTGCCGATGGCTAAATCGGTAAATCTGGATGTGCAGAACACTCAACCATCACAACTCAAGAGCTCCTCCACCATCAAAAGTCATGAGTCCCCCACCCTCCCTCACATCACAGTGCACCCCCCCCCCCCTTTACCTTGTGCTGCTGCCAGGAAGAAGTTGGGAGCGTTTCTGGGAAGCAAAAAGTGCAGGGTCTGGAGGAGGACCAGAGGAGGACCCTGAATGCTAAGAACATGAGAGGCGGAGACGAGGGGTTGGTGCAGATGCACAGAGAGGCGCAAAATCTGTAGAAGTTCTGTCCTCCTCTCTTTTGCCAACTGCGGATATGGGGGGGGGGGGGAACGAGCCTCTATGCGGCTGCACGGAGAAGCGCAGGATCTGGAGGAGGAGTTCTGTCCTCTCTGCTGCTGACTGCTGAGACAGAGATGAAGGGGTGCAGGAGAGGCGTAAGGGACACAAATAATGGCACGGTGGGCTGGATTCAGCCTGCGGGCCTTGTGTTTGACAAATGAGCTTTAAGTTGTGTATAAAGATCCTTCTTTTGCTGGGGGCAATGTATTTATTTGATTTTTTTTTTTTTTCAGAGGATGGAGCATCTCTGCCCAGGCCTGAATTTATCAGTAGAAATACTACCCAGACAGCATTCTCTTCTCATACACCACCAATAAATTCATATTTCTGGCCATGAGTGATTATTAAGGCTTCATATCTCATGCTGTGGGATTGAGGTGGACAGATTAAGGGCTGCTGATGACAATTTAAGACCCCCCCCCCCCTTTCTGGTATACTATCTGCTGATAAGGACCATTGGGAATGCATGTGAGCATAGTGCCTATACCTGGAACAGTGAGAAGGACAACAAAAGCGCCAGACGATCATCTAAACCAGGATTTCTCAAGCAGGGTTCCTCCAGAGGTTGCTAGGGGTTCCTTGAGCAGTTTGCCTCTCAGATAAGTTCCCAGTGACAGCAATTTAGCCATCTGTAAGGAGGGGGGGGGGATTCTTTTCAATGACCACAAGTGTGAGGAGCATTCTTCCCACTCACCATCGCACTATCATGAGGTTGTAGGTATAGTCATTTTTTTAGCAGGGGTTTCCTGAGACTGGAAAGTTATTTCAAGAGTTCCTCTGCATTGAAAAGGTTGAGAAAGTCTGATCTATAGAGTCCATAAAGCTTTACATAAGAATGAGTACATTGGAGAAGAAAGGAAGATGAAAGTAGCCAATGTGTTTCAGGGGCCAAACAAACCCCTCCAGCAGGGCTTGAATAGGAAATTGAAAAAGCTTCCTAGAGGTCTCCAGCAATAAAAGCTTGTGGAAAGTGCACTATATTAAAATAAAGGAGCATTGTTGGTTGCAATGAACATGTACTCGGTATACTCATGCAGAACCATTGTGACTAACAATGCTCCTTTTTTTAATATGGAGCACTTTCCAGGAGCTTTTATAGTTAAACTCTCATAGAAAGACTTGCCATTTCTAATTCTTGCTTTGATGAAGGGGTTTGCTTGGCCCCTGGAATACATGGTCGACCTTTTTCTTCCCTTTGTCTCCATTTTATTAGCAGTGAATGTTTATGGACAGCTGGTTGGTCCACTTAATGTCCATCTCACTTGGGTTCCTCAGTGAAGGCCATTTCCCTTTTTAGGGACCCATCTCTGTGGTGGAGCTGCTAAGGTTCAGCCAACAACCAGCCCAACCAATGCTCCCTGACTGATGGACAATGATCTGAGTCCAACACCTTATATCCACATTTTCCATTGTGAATGCACTCTTTTTCCAGAAGGGTCATGTGTCTTCTTCCCTGCAATTATTGTGCTGCTCGTGTGCAAGCACGCGCACAACAGCATACAGGTTTTAGTCCTGTTTGGCTTGACTGCCTTTGAAGTCTCTCTTCTATCTCCAAGGCTTCTGTTAGAATTTAGTTCCTAATTTATGATCTCATGCATTTTCCAAGCTTGTTGTATTGTGCTTTTCTTCTCGGACCCCTCAAATAAGCTTTGAGTCTGTGCTTGGCTAAAGAGGACTTGACCATTGACTTTCCTGCAGCCATATTGCCCATTCTTCCTGGTCCAATTCAGTCAGAAACCGTACTCCCAAGTTCAAATCTTGAGTGTTGCCAAAGTATTAACTAGTGCCTCATAATTTTTGGTCCTTTAGGAAGCCTTTTCAACAATGATGCCTACCAGTCCTCCTGCTAAACCACCAGAATATCTAACCTTAAGGATGTGTTTGAGCATAAGCTTGCCAGCCCTGTGACCTGAATTCTCTCTGCTGATGTTAAATAAATACAATTCTGGTGGTTAAGTATAGGTGGGATATTCTTCCCTAAAGACATGGAGGTGGGATATTCTTATATACAAAACAATTCTGCGCTGCCCTAAAAAGAGACAAGCAGCTAACACAACCAACAAGATATAACAAAAAAGAAAAGCACAATGAGTGTAGCGCTATTGGAATGAAAAAACGTCCAATATGAAGAACGTTAAACTAACAGTTCCAAATGTAAATGGTAGAGGGAAGTCATCCGTATGTATATAGGTAGGGAGTCTTCAGGAACTAAACAGTTCAAACGGAGATATATGACATCTGGAATGGAGACAGACACACCACCACCGAAAATGAAGAGGCTTACCAGATGAGATGGACCCAAAAGGGCATACGCCGAGTTGGGTCGGATAAGGCTTAGGTGGTGAGTGGCTATAGATGGCCCAAAGAGGCGATGATAGTGGATTAACCCACAAGTTGCTGTATCCCTCAAAACGATGCCAGAACCAAGAGGGGCGAAGTATATGGAACGAACCACGCGTTGTTATATCCCTCGGGACAATGTTTAGAAGCCAAACGATGATGTTAACAAATGGAAAAAAGGAAGGAATGGCCACATAGTGTGAATCCGTATAAAATGGACGACGTCTATGAAGACGAAACGCGTCGTGTAGGACCCCACTGTCGCCACTTTTATTTACAGCGCTGTTTTATACGGATTTACATGTGAGTGTATATCTTTTTATATTTTAATAAATTCCATTTTATACGGATTCACACTATGTGGCCATTCCTTCCTTTCTTCCATTTGTTAACATCATCGTTTGGCTTCTAAACATCGTCCCGAGGGATATAACAACGCGTGGTTCGTTCCATATACTTCGCCCCTCTGGGTTCTGGCATCGTTTTGAGGGATACAGCAACTTGTGGGTTAATCGCCTCTTTGGACCATCTATAGCCACTCACCACCTAAGCCTTATCCGACCCAACTCGGCGTATGCCCTTTTGGGTTCATCTCATCTGGTAAGCCTCGTCATTTTCGGTGGTGGTGTGTCTGTCTCCATTTCAGATGTCATATATCTCTGTTTGAACTGTTTAGTTCCTGAAGACTCCCTACCTATATACATACGGGTGACTTCCCTCGACCATTTACATTTGGAACTGTTAGTTTAACGTTCTTCAGGTGGGATATTCTTCCCTAAAGACATGAATTTTCAAGGATTACCTGAAGACAGACATAGAAAGTCTAATGAATACGATCTGTTATGCCCCATACATACGATTGGACCTTCCGACAACAAAACCGTGGATTTTTGTTTGAAGGTTGTTGGCTCCAACTTGTCTTGCATACACACGGTCACATAAATGTTGGCCAACAATTGTGGTGACGTACAAGACGTACGACGAGCCGATAAAAAAGAAGTTCAATAGTCACGTGATATCTCCATTGCGAGCGCTAGTTTTACAAGACTGAGTGCTTCTGCTTGATTCCGAGCATGCGTGAACTTTTGTGCGACGGACTTGTGTACACGCGATCGGAAAGTCCGACAACAAAGTTTTGTTGGCGGAAAATTTGAGAACCTGCTAGCCAAAATTTGTTGGCGGAAAGTCCGACAACACATGTTCGATGGAGCGCACAGGCGGTCGGACTTTCAGCCAACAAGCTCACATCCAACATTTCCCGTCGGAAATGTTGACTTGCAATGCCTTTTGTTCTGAAGCACCTGGAATGTGAGTGTTGGATCCAAACCAAGACCCATGCAGGCAGATGCCTACAAGGGTGTTAATGTGCCCCTTCTTTTGAGTTTGTGTTTCTCCTGACTGTGCTCATGCCCTCATGTTAATTGGACCAGTCGGGTGCAAGATGTGAGAATGTCTTGGTGTTGCACGTGTCCTTAGTTTGACCTGTGAGCTGGAGGTAAGCTAAGCTGGAGCGGTTAATGTTTTTCCTGTCAATTTTTAGCAAGGTTAGCACCGCCTACAGGCCATACTATATAAAAGGGGCTCACGCTTGTCCCCTAAAGGGTGCCTCCTCTAACTACTGCAAAAATGTAGCCAGTTACTCTGCTGGAGTAATCACCCCCTTTGAGGGATGATGGGAGGCCAGTCGGGGGGCTCCTGGTGCATGTCTTGACAGGGATTGCTGTGTTGGTGGAGACCGGTACAAGCTCTGCGGCACCGATCCCTAAATGCTGCACACCTGGGAAGTGGCGTTCTCCAACTAGTAAGCCACTGCCTGCTTCTAAATCTGGAGTTGGGCCTTAATGCTGTTTACACATGGCTGCAAAATCCTGTCTAGCGCTTAGGCATTAGCAAGTGCAGTTTGTTAGTGTCCTCGCTAGGGTGCCGCAAGCCCCGCCCACACTCAGAACATTGCTGTATTTGAAAGCCATAGGAAGCCATCATGTGACTTAACTTCGAAGCCCCCTACAATCCAGTTTTCTCTACATTCCTGCCCACGTTCTGATTATCCTCCGCACATTACCATACCATAGGTGGTAGAGATTGGTTTTATGTTAATATTTTTACATGTTCCAACATTGTAATTCCAACTTCATTCTGAGTTTGAAGAAAAGAAAAACAAGAAATATTGCCAGAACATGTAATTCTGTTAGCGATAACCTGGAATCATATTCACTCAGCCTACAACACCGCTGTGATGAACGCTTGGGGAAAAAAATAACGAATTCAGGGCCTACCGCCATTTCATTCCTCCGTTTCCGGATACGAGGAAATGAACAAATACTTTTAGGTCAGTTTTCTTCAGAGGAAAAAAAAATAAAAAATTTGTTGAGGATTGATAACCAAGGAAAGTAGTTTTTAATGACAAAGTTTCATAAGGAGACAGACGGTGCAAAAGTTGGCAAAGTGCAGTACGTTGACCGCTCTTCAGCATCCTCGGAATTGTGGCTGTCATAGCAATGACAAGTTCCAGTGACACTTTCTTCAAAGGTCCCTCAGCAAGGTGGCTGCAACAAAACAACACCGCTCGCAGCTGTATTTCTTCATGTGTTTAGTAGCTAATAACTCTTGACGTGTCATGGATGAACGGATTCCCAACATCTGGACAAACTCACACCAGCAAACCCATCTGTTTCGACTAAAAGGCAGCAGATTTAACATGTATATCTTCTAATAGTATTCGTTTTTAATATATGATGCCTCTTTTTTTATGGGGGTTTTTTTTAGGGGAGGTGCTAAGGTTCTAATGATGAAGGGCACCACTTGGCACCTCTAAAAAGTGTATAAAAGGCAACATTTTTTTTGAGTTTTGGATATAGTAGAAAAAGGATTTGAGTTTTTTTGAGTGGCATTCTATTATAATGAAAAAAGTGTTACCCATGTATGCATTTTAGGATAACATGAGTTAAAGAAAAAGAAAAAGACCCAAGTCACTCAGTAGATGAACCAGGGCACTTTATAAAAGACCCAGGGCAGTCAGTAGAAGAACTAGGGCATTTGGTAGAACGTTCAGAGCACCCAATAGAAGACCCTGGGTGCACTGTAAAAGACCTGGTGCTCTAAGTAGAAGACCTGGGGCACTCGGTAGAAGACACTGGAAACTTAATTAAAGACCTGAGGCACATGGTAGTAGTCCCAGAACACTCAGTAGAAGACACACGACAATTAATAGAAGACCTGAGGCACTCAGAAATAGATCCAGGTTACTTTGCAGAAAACCCAGGTTACTCAGTAAAAGACCCAAGAGAACATGCCATGAGTGTCAGGGTCTAGCAATGCAACATGTGGCTATCACATATGTTTGTAAATAATGGATGCTTCAGTAACTTCCTGCTAATTTATGAAATTGTAAAAGCAGGCCTTGATTCCACCTCTTTCTTGATGCTGGAGTGTTACTCCACCCTATAGATACTTTCATCTCTCGAGGAGCAAAGGTGTTGAGTCCTGCACAGCAGTGGTGGCCACTGAAGGGTTCCTTCTTTCCCTGTGTTACTGAAAATGCAATGGGGGAAAAGAGAAACCAAATAACCAGTGGCGGCTGATGCTCAATATTTTGAGGGGGGGCGGCAAACAAACCTGGCCCCCTTACTCGCACTAACCCCCCCCCAGCACTCGCTCACACTGCCCCCACCCTTGATTGGGAAGGCTTCATTACACTCGCGCGCATTACACTTGCGGGGAGGCGGTTGCAGAGGGAAGAGCCAGGGCTGTTAGTTCTCCTCCCGGCTTAACACGAAGCGGGTCCTGAGACCCGATTGGCTGGGAGTCCTAAGACTCCCTGGCCAATCGGGTCTGCGGACTTACTTCCTGATTGGCTGGGAGGAGAAGCAGGAAGACATTAGTGAATATTATTTCGCTAATGTCACACAAGTGGGTGGGCTCGGGGCGCAGTGCTCTTCGCCCCGAGCCCACCCTTTTTGAAGTTAATTAGAGCTTCAGGCTCTAATTGTGTGCTTCAAAAAAAAAAAAAACCCCAATGAAATCCATGCATGGTGCCCTGCATGGAGATTAGGGGCCGGGCGCATGGATTAGGAGGGTGGCGCCAAATAAGCCAAATAACCCTTTTACTATCCACATGAGTTACCAGAAACCAGCAGGTGGCTCATCTCATCAGACTCAACCAAAGCAGATATGTCACCTTTGCGTGGACTAATCCTTTAAGATAGGTCCTTTTTTTTTTTTGGGTGGTCAGGACCAAGCATGGAGGAATTTTCTTTGCCACGATACCTTCACACCTACAGCTCCTTGCACATCTTAAAGCAGCACGCGCTCTCTCATTATTTTATCCTAATCTTTATAATATATACATTAATAATATATTACAATATGTTAATGTGGCGCTTGATTTATGGAGGTTGATCCATCAGCAATTTATTACGCACATCAATTTTTTAAGCTGCATACAGAATTTCAGGGCATTCTTAACCCCGATGCCCATTAATATTCATTGCATGCACTCTGATAAATTAATTTCTATATTTCCGCGTATTCTGACATGTGTTCTCATAACAAGGGGTCTGGAGGCCAACGTATCAAAGAGAAGAGCCCCCACCAAAGAGCCATGCTCATTATATATATATATATATATATCTACTCACCCCGCTCCCACTGTGGTTCCAGGAGGCATATCACCCATATAACACTATAGCTAAAATTAATTAAAGTGGACATATTATCAGATATAATATCTTCAGGTTCATTGCACACGTGCTTAATAATGTCAATGTAACACTTCTTTCTTAGGTATCTCATTACTCCCCCTGACAACGACTTCATCTGCTCAACTGTTCAGTTTTTTTGCCCCCCTGTTCACAAATCTTGGAAACAGATCAGCCCTTTCTGCAGTCTCTCTAGCTTGCTACAAAATGACAATGTTGCAGTCTGATTGTAACGGAACGTCCCACACTCCGCTTCAGTGCTTCCGTCATATACCACTTCCACCAGTCTGAATATAGATTTTAGATATTATAGCCGCCTATTACAACCAAGAACTAGGCAGGACTCGTTAGGCTGCAAAGCTGGAGCTGTTTATTTGAACGAGAATACAGTCTTTTATACACTTGAGAAGGAGGTTCCCCCTCTTGATGATATTACAGGCAGTCCCCGACTTACGAACACCCGAGTTCCGAATGACTCCTACTTACGAACGGCCACAAATGCCAGCCACTTGTTCTCCACGCTGGTCCTGGATACCTCCAGACACGTCCCATACTGCAGTACTACATGTACTGCATGGCCAGAAGAGCCCCAGATAACATAACAAGCACCCCGGAACATCCCACATCCATGCACAGGCGGACGGTACACTTACAAATGCAGTGTTGCGACTTACGAACAACTTCGACTTACAAATAAACTTACAGTCCCTATTGTGTTCGTAACTCGGGGACTTCCTGTACCCTAACAATACAAACTGTAACCAGAAACATAAATTAACATGAGCTAATGAACTACCGTAAATACTCGAGTATAAGTCGAGATTTTCAGCCTTTATTTTTTTAGGCTGAAAGTGCCCCCCCCTCGACTTATACTCGAGTCACCGCCGTCTGCCTACCTGATCAGCGTGTCAGACGGCGGCCAACGTGTGATAATAAAGTTCGGAGGCTATACCAGCTTTCAAAAGCCACGCCTCCTCCTCGTCTGTGATAGGCTGAACACTCCATTTCCCAGCAGTCAGTGTACAGCCTATCACGGACATTCTCTCATCCTCGTCTGTGGTATGAGAATGACAGAATGCCTGTGATAGGCTGACCGCTGACTGCTGAGTGTTCTGCCTATTACAGACGAGGAGGAGGCGCGGCTTTTGAACAGTGGAATGGCCACTTTATTATCACACGCTGATCGGAGGATGGAGATCGCCACATGGAGGTTGCACAGGACACAGGTAGGCTGCACAGGGACACAGGACACAGGACACATGACACATGCACATACACAGGGACACAGGACACATGCAAATGACACAGGAACACAGGACACATGCACATGTACAGGACACAGGACACATGCACAGGACACAGGGACACATGCACATGTACAGGACACAGGACACATGCACATGTATAGGACACATGCACGTGTACAGGACACAGGGACACATGCACATGTACAGGACACAGGACACATGCACATGTACAGGACACATGCACGTGTACAGGACACAGGGACACATGCACATGTACAGGACACAGGACACATGCACATGTACAGGACACATGCACGTGTACAGGACACAGGGACACATGCACATGTACAGGACACATGCACATGTACAGGACACAGGACACATGCACATGTACAGGACACATGCACAGGATACAGGTAGGCTGCACAGGACACATGCACATGCACAGGATACAGGTAGGCTGCACAGGCCACATGCACATATACACAGGACACATGCATAGGACACAGGGAGGCATGCAGCTGCAGATGGGCATTGTTGACCCTCTTTTTCCACTTACAGTAGCTGCTGCATTTCACACTGTATTCAGCAGTATTAAATATGAAGAACAACCTGTGAAAAAAAATTATTTTTTTTTACTCACCTTTTCAGGTCTGTTGCTGGGGGGTCCCTCGTAATCTGCCTCTTCCTCTCCAAGGCGCCCGACGTCACTTCCCCTCGGCGCCCGTGCTCGCTAGTGCTCCTGGGAGATGTCTGTCATCATTTCCCAGGAGTCACCGGGCAGCGCCGAGGGCTTCGTTGCCATCACAAGAGACCCTAGAGAATACAATGGCGGTCATTGCAACTTTTTATCTAGCACGGTATTTGCGCAGCAATTTTTCTAATGCGTTTTTTTTGGGAAAAAAAAAAAGTTTTGGGCTTTCAAGAAAAAAACAAAACAAGAAAGTTAGCCCAATGGTTTTGCATAATGTGAAAGATGAAGTTACGCCGAGTAAATAGATACCCAACATGTCACGCTTCAAAATTGCGCACGCTCGTGGAATGGCGCCAAACTTCGCTATCTAAAAATCCCTTTAGGCGATGCTTTAAAAATTTTTACTGGTTACATGTTTTGAGTTACAGAGGAGGTCTAGGGCCAAAATTATTGCTATCGCTCTAATGTTAGCGGCGATACCTCACATGTGTAATTTGAACACCGTTTTCATATGTGGGCGGGACTTATGTATGCGTTCGCTTCTGCGTGCGAGCTCACGGGGACAGGGGCGCTTTAAAAAAAAAAATTTATTCTTAATTTTACTTTTTTATTTTAGCCTGACACTTTTTTCCAGAAAAAATTTTTTTGATCACTTTTGTTTCTATTACAAGGAATGTAAACATCCCTTGTAATAGGAATAAGCATGACAGGTGCTCTTTACAGTGAGATGTGGGGTCAATAAGACCCCGCATCTCACCTCTAGGCTTAGAAGCCTGAAATAAAAAAAACAAAAAAAAGAACGATCACCGCTTCCCGGCCGACGCGGCGCCATTTTTTTTTAATACAGAGGCCGGGGCGTGACGTCATAACATTGCGCCCGGCCTCCGAACGATCATAGAGACTCCGGCGGACCAGATGGTCTCTATGCTAAACATCCGATGGGCTGGCGGATCCTGTGACCGACTCACCGATCGTAGCGGTGAGTCGGTACAAGCACCGGAGGGCGGCGGGAGGAGGGGGGGGGACGTCCCCTCTCGCCTCCCGTAAGAACGATCCAGCAGTGGAAGATCATTCTTATGCTGCGCAGATTCGCCGGCTCTAAAAAACGATATCTGGATGATGTCTGCAGCTACAGGCGTCACTCAGATATCCCCGCTCAAAGCCGAGGATAGGCATGTGCAATTCGTTTCGTTCCGAATTAGTTTTTTAACGAATTTCGACAAATTCTTTAATTTGGGAATATCCGAATTAACGAAAACCCGTTTAACAAATTTTTTCCGAATATTCGTAAATTCGATAAAATTGGACATTTGTAAATTCAGGCATTCGTACATTCGTAAATTAGTAAATTAGTGAATTTGTAAATTTGTAAATTCGAAAATTCGGAAATCTGAAATAATAGTTAACTAATAATAACTTAACTATTAGTAATTACTAGTAACTTTTAAATTAAAGGTATTGTAATTTCCTTTCAAATTTGGCTGTTAGTGAACGTAACACATACAAATTTATCCGAAGTTATGAAGGATCCGAAAAAACGGAATGGAACGTAATGAATTAATAATAATAAATAACAATAATAATATAATAACAACTTTTTATTATTATTATTTATTATTAATTTGTTCCGTTCCATCTGTTTAGATGCAGCATTCGTTTTGGATAATTCGTAACTTTGGATAAATTCGTATTTGTTACGTTCACTGACAGTCAAATTTGAAAGGAAATTACAAAACCTATAATTTAACAGTTAGTTACTATTTCAGATTTTTGAATTTATGGGTTTTTGGATTTTCAAACTTCGAATTTACAAATTTCCAAATTTTCTAATTTACAAATGTACGATTTTACGAATTTACGAATGTACGAATTTACAAATGTAAAAATGTACGAATGAACGAATGTACGAATGTTCGAATTTACAAATGTACAAATGTAAAAATGTACGAATGTACGAATGAACGAATGTACGAATGTACGAATGAACGAATGTTTGAATGAACGAATGTTTGAATTTACAAATGTACAAATGTAAAAATGTACGAATGTACGAATGAACGAATGTTCGAATTTACGAATGTACGAATGTACGAATGTACGAATGAACGCATTTACGAATTTATGAATTCACGAATCGCGATCATAACAAATGACCCGAAAAACGAAAAAAATAATAAACTAATGAAACGAAAACGAAAATGAACAAATTTTTTGGCTGTGCACATGTCTAGCCGAGGACGTCATTTGGCGTACGGCGGGCGGGAAGTGGTTAAATTATCCTTCTTAACAAAATATATGGTTACTAAAAAAAAAAAAAAATGTTTCAGTGGGAACTCCGCTTTAACGCTAAAGCTGGAAAATGATAATGAATTTTTGGAAATACTATCTCAAGCCAAGAAGTAGATGGTGACTCTGGATGAAGCCTGAGCAAAGTGCTGTCCTCCTGGAGATGAAGGGCCTCTTCAAGAAGGAGTCCTGTGATCTCTATGAGGAGTAGTAAATACCCGGGAGTATTACACTGACACAGGATGGAGCACGCTGCACTTAACATTGAAAAAAAAAAAAATCTGATGCTCGGCTCGCTCCAAGTTTCCGAGACTTGAAAAATAAACAGCTGCCCGTGAACAAGCGCAATCATTTTTCCCGCATTATTCTACATGCTGTCTTCTGATTCCACAGTACGAGTCTTTTATCCTTTCCTATTGAAGTCCTGTTGCCCCCAGGTGCGGTTGTATTTGAGTGCTTTATGTTCACTAATTGCAGCCCTTCCCTGTGTAGCGGTGAAGTCTTAATAATTACTTCCATCTCCTGCTCTCCTGCGGACTCCCTGGTGAGCTTCGCTCGGCACCGTGGCCTCCTCGTGCGCACCATTCAGGAAGCCTCGGATCATTCACAGCCAGTTTCATCAATAGAGAAGTTCTCATGCTGTCAGCAGAGTGAGCCAAGAGCCAAATCTATCCTGACAGCGCGCCGTTCCCGAAAAGAGAGCGTGATAGACAGACGCTCCTGACGGCAACCAGACAAGTTAAACTGCAATTTGATTTCTCCGGATTGCCCGTTTGTCTTATGGTTCCTCGATGCAAGCAATTTCCTCAAACACTTTTCCTTGAAGGGTCTAAATTATAGTTTAAATGCCGCAGTAGATGCATGTATTACAGGTGCAGACAACGTAATGGTAGACGGGCCAGAATTCCTTTAGCCAGGCTTATGCCGGGTACACACGAACGGATTTCTCGTCGGAAAAAGATATGACGGCTTTTGCGACGGGATTGCGCTTAAGTTTGCCTTGCATACGCACGGTCACGCAAAAGATCGCTGAAAAATTACGACCGTCAAGAACGCAGTGACGTACAACACTACGATGAGCCCAGAAAATGAAGTTCAGTGTTTCCGAGCATGCGTCGAATTGTTTCCGAGCATGCGTAGGAATTTTGCACGTCGGAATTGCCACAGATGATCGCATTTTTGGATAGGAACTTTTCCCGACCGAAAAATTGAGAGCATGCTCTCAATCTTTTGCTGGCTGGAATTCCTCCAGCAAAAGACCGATGGAGCATACACATGGTCACATTTTCCGACGAAAAACTCTTATCAGTCTTTTGCAGGCCAAAATTCCGATAGTGTGTACGCAGCATAAGCTGCAAACCCTAATGGAGTACTCGGTAAAATACCTGGTGTACTCAGTAGAGGGCACTGGGGTACTCAATAGAAGACCCAAGTCAATCAGTAGAGGACTTACGGCAATTAGTAGAAGACTGGGGACACTCAGTTGAAGACCCATGGAACATAGTAGAAGACCCAAGGTACTCGGTACATGACCCAAGGCACCCAGTATAAGATGCCACAGCACAATTGGGAAACAGGGACAGAGCGTTATCACCCTGTAACAGGAAGTGTCTAAGCAAGGATCTTCATGGAAAGATCACCAATGGAAGCTGCAGAATAAAAAAAATGTAAGCATAAGATAAATAACACTCAGTTGAAGATCCATTGTACCCAGTAGAAGATCTAGGGCTCTCAGTAGAAGTTTAGGACATTCATAAAGTATCCCAGGGACTTAGTAGAAAACTTGAGACACTTGCAAAAGACTCTGGGCACTCAGTAGAAGACCTAGGGCCCTCAGTAGAAGATCAGGACACTCAGAATATCCAAGGCACTCAATAGAAAACCTGGGAAATATAGTACATGACTCAAGACTCAACCCCCATAATGTAGTTAGAAGACCCAATAGAAGACCCAAGTCAATCGGCAGAGGACTTACGGCAATTAGTAGAAGACTGGGGACACTCAGTAGAAGACCCATGGAACATAGTAGAAGACCCAAGATACTCGGTACATGACCCAAGGCACCCAGTAGAAGATGACACAGCACAATTGGGAAACAAGGACAGAGCGTTACCACCCTGTAACAGGAAGTGTCTAAGCAAGGATCTTCATGGAAAGATCACCATGGATTACCGTATTTATCGGCGTATAACACGCTCCGGCGTATAACATGCACCCCAAGTTTAGGAGAGAATTTTAAGGAAAAAAACTTTTAGGGGGGAAGTTTAAGGAAAAAAAACTTACATTAAAATGCCCATCAATGCAGCCTCATCAGTGTTCATCTGCAGCCTTGTTAGTGTCATTGCAGCCTTTTCAGTGTCAGTGCAGCCTTGCCCCAGTGTCCATTGCAGCCTTGTCAGTGCAGCTTTGCCCCAGTGCAGCCTTGTCAGTGCAGCTTTGCCCCAGTGCAGCCTTGTCAGTGCAGCCTTGTCAGTGCAGCCTTGTCAGTGCAGCCTTGCCCCCAGTGTCCATGCTTGGACAGATCGCTGCCGACATACACATAGCTGCATGTAGTTTTAAATATGGCGCCGCGGAGTTCGGAGAGACTCGGCGGAGCTGAACGAACGCCGCCGAGATACACATAGTCGAGTGTATTCGGCTCTTTCCGGCGCCGCTCACAGTCCCGCCTAGTCCCGCTCTATGATGGACATAACACAGGTCCAATGGCGGAACTGGGCGTGACTGTGAGCGGCGCCGGAAAGAGCCGAACACACTCGACTATGTGTACCAGTCACTGTAATTTCACCGAGTCCCTCCGAACTCCGCGGCGCCACCGCCGATAGATCACAATTAGCGTGGATCGGCGGGGATCGGCGTATAACACACACCCACGATTTTCCCCTGATTTTAAGGGGAAAAAAGAGCGTGTTTTATGCCGATAAATACGGTATTTTAATGGAAGCTGCAGAATAAAAAAAATGTAAGCATAAAATCCAGAACACTCAGTTGAAGACCCATTGTACCCAGCAGAAGATCTAGGGCTCTCAGTAAAAGTTTAGGACATTCATAGAGTATCCAAGGGACTTAGTAGAAGAATTGAGACACTTGCAGAAGACCCTGGGCACTCAGTAGAAGACCTAGGGCCCTCAGCAGAAGATCAGGACACTAGTAGAATATCATAGGCACTCAATAGAAAACCTGGGAAACGTAGTCAAAGACTCAAGACACTTGTAGAAGACCCAAGGCACTCTGTAGAAGAACCAGGGACCTCAGCATAAGATCAGGATACTCATAGAATACCCCAGACACTCAATAAAAGACCTGGGATACTCAGTAGAAGACTCGAGACACTTGTAGAAGACCTAGAGCACTCAATAGAAGACCTAGGGCCCTCAAAAGAAGATCAGGACACTCAAAGAGGACCCCAAGCACTCAGTAGAAGACCTGGGACACTCAGTAGAAGACTTGAGACACTTGTAGAAGACCCAGGGCACTCTGTAAAAGAAGCAGGGCCCCCGGCAGAAGATCAGGAAACTGGTAGAACACACCATACACTCAGTAGAAGACTAAAGTCACTTGTAGAAGACCTAGGGCCCTCAGCAGAAGTTCAGGACACATATAGAAGACCCCAGTCACTCAGTAGGAGAACCGGAGCACTCAGTAGAAGACCTGGGAAACACAGTAGAAGACCCAAGGCTAGAAGTCTGAGGCTTCTCACACTTGAGCGTTTTGCAGCTTGATGCTTTAAAAATTCCATCACTCAAAAAAGTACAAACCATAGAAATTCAGAAAAGAGCGCCAGACAAAAATCGAGTAAAGGAGTCTAAGATAATTTTTGTTAAAGAAAAAAAGTCCAACTCCTCACAAACAGGCTTGCTGGAAATTTTTGTTTGCTCGGTGCTGCAGCCAATTGGCTGCAGTGCTGAATATTGTTTTCTGATAGTGGAGGAGTCCCTGCTGTCAGAATACAGTAACACAGCACTGAGGATTCCTTCATCTACCTCACTTGTGTGGACGGGGAAATCCATGAATTTTTTTTTTTGGATTGGCCTGCTGGTGATCGAAAAAAACTGACCCATGTATGCCCAGACTAATAGCCCATACACACGATCAGAAAATCGTCCGAAAAATACCGCACTCGGAGTGACGATAATCTGATTGTTAGTACAGAGCTTTCGAGAGCCAATCATGACAGTTCATCCGGTATTATCTAATCGGACAAACATGAAATATTTGCTCGTATGATACCAGGTCGTATGATTTTCGTTTAATCGGTACAGTTGTCAAATACACCATAACACGTGACTTCACTTTCTGTGTTGGTCTATCACATAAAATCCCAATAAAATACATTTACGTTTTTGGTTGTAACATGACAAAATGTGGAGAGTTTCAAGGGGTGTGAATACTTTTTCAAGGCACTGTATATCTTCCAGGATGAGGGTTTGTGAAGACAGAACCTCTTCTATGGCCGTCGGTCTTATTTAGGAGGACGGTTTAATGGCCAATTATATTTAATGAAAACAAGTTGGGACCACGGGACTTCTCCCCACCAGTTCGGAAATTCATTTTGGAGTCTGTTTCTAATGACTCTGTTTTCATGTCCGCTTCAAAATGACTTAATGAAATAAACGGCAGCTTAAGAGGATTCAGTGCTCGTCTCTCTCGGCAATTTTCTGTATGCATTGCGAAGAAAGGACCACTAATGGCCGCGGTAATTTGAATTAAAAGCTGCGGAGAGTCATAGGTGGGATCCATAATTCAATATACAGACGCAAAATTCTGAGTTTTCGTTTTCCCAAAATGTCATCGTAAATCAGATTTTGGCAAAAGTCCATTGTGAAGGTGGGAAGTATATTTACCAATAAATTCGTTTTCATTTCAAAAGTTGCTTTTCGGTATTTGTAAATCTGCAACTTCAACTATAATAATTACCGGCGATCCTCCCATGATCGTCTTTGTTCAGATACTTCCTGTTATAGGGTGACAACGCTTAATGTTGCGTTCCTACGTTGTCACCCAATCACATTGGCTTCCTATGGATGATGCAACACACATTGTCCAGGCGTGTAGTCCTAACACACATTGTACAGACATGTAGTCCTAACACACATTGTACAGACACGTAGTCCTAACACACATTGTACAGACATGTGGTCCTAACACACATTGTACAGACATGTGGTCCTAACACACATTGTACAGACATGTAGTCCTAACACACATTGTACAGGCATGTAGTCCTAACACACATTGTACAGACATGTAGTCCTAACACACATTGTCCATACATGTAGTCCTAACACACATTGTACAGACATGTAGTCCTAACACACATTGTACATACATGTAGTCCTAACACACATTGTACATACATGTAGTCCTAACACACATTGTCCATACATGTAGTCCTAACACACATTGTACAGACATGTAGTCCTAACACACATTGTACATACATGTAGTCCTAACACACATTGTACAGGCATGTAGTCCTAACACACATTGTACAGGCATGTAGTCCTAACACACATTGTCCAGGCATGTGGTCCTAACACACATTGTCCAGGCATGTAGTCCTAACACACATTGTACAGACATGTGGTCCTAACACACATTGTACAGACATGTGGTCCTAACACACATTGTACAGACATGTGGTCCTAACACACATTGTACAGACATGTGGTCCTAACACACATTGTACAGACATGTAGTCCTAACACACATTGTACAGGCGTGTAGTCCTAACACACATTGTCCAGGCGTGTAGTCCTAACACACATTGTACAGGCGTGTAGTCCTAACACACATTGTACAGGCATGTAGTCCTAACACACATTGTACAGACATGTAGTCCTAACACACATTGTACAGACATGTAGTCCTAACACACATTGTACATACATGTAGTCCTAACACACATTGTACATACATGTAGTCCTAACCCACATTGTACAGACATGTAGTCCTAACACACATTGTACAGGCATGTAGTCCTAACACACATTGTACAGGCATGTAGTCCTAACACACATTGTACAGACATGTAGTCCTAACACACATTATACAGGCATGTAGTCCTAACAGACATTGTACAGACATGTAGTCCTAACACACATTGTACAGACATGTAGTCCTAACACACATTGTACATACATGTAGTCCTAACACACATTGTACAGACATGTAGTCCTAACACACATTGTACAGACATGCAGTCCTAACACACATTGTACAGACATGTAGTCCTAACACACATTGTACAGGCATGTAGTCCTAACACACATTGTACAGACATGCAGTCCTAACACACATTGTACAGACATGTAGTCCTAACACACATTGTACAGGCATGTAGTCCTAACACACATTGAACAGACATGTGGTCCACTACCAGTTCATTGTCTGCTGTGTACTTGTGATCCAGCCCATCCCTGCAGCTTACATTCTCCTCCCAAGCTTTGTCACCTCCTAAAGCACATTGTCCACCTAGCCAGGGTGACTGACAATCACTATACAACGCAAGGAAACAAGGAAGTATAATGGAGAAGTTAATCAGTGTAGAAGGAAAAGGAATTGTGTCACAATTGTCAAAGTTGCATGGAAGTCGCATCAAGTCACAAGCAAGTAGCAATGCAAAGTCGCACTGTAAGTCACACACCTTTGGGGTCTCAGCCTTAAAGTAATGTAATCATCCCATATGCATCTGGAGTGTCGGAAAAACTCAGAAGGACCTTTAACAAACATCTCATCCCTGTGTTCTCCAAGCCTAGCAAAACATTGGGACAGAAACTTGGGCAACCAGAAGACCCAACACCCAACCACAAGGGAAGTAACTTAGTATATGCAGTGCAGTGTAGGGAGGAATAAAAAAACCCGAACATTGGAGAGATCAAACATCTCAACCCAATGTAGGAGAGCAAATTCTACAGGTCAAGATATGGCATAAGGAAAAGGGACATTCTTTCAAGCACACGTTTTGGACAAACTGGATCCCAAGAGGTGTAAGAGAGGCCATCTACACAAAACTGGAACAATCATCACTGAACATGGGTAGGGGCCCTCAACTCCTCCATATATAAAGTCATTTTAACATTTCTACCCCAATGATTTGATTAAAAAAAGTCACACATTTTAACCATGTGAATAGAAGGAGTAACATCTGTGAAACCTTCATGACTGGGAAGTGACTGGTACTGGGAAGTGGGGAAAGCTCACTCATTTCATGAATGTCTTGGAGGACAACTTCATGTCCCAATTGGTGGCTTCCCCAACTAGAAAGAATGCCCTGCTAGATTTATTGATTACGAACGATCCAAGTCTGATCTCAGACGTGGCAATGCGGGACAAATTGGGATCTAGCGATCATAGGATGATCAGCATTTAGCGTAAAACATAGAAAACGGAGGCACAAGGGCAGCACAAGAACACTAAATTTCAAATGAGCCAATTTTTCTGAGCCGCGGTCATTACTACATGACTACAATTGGAACCAAATCCTAGAAACATTGAACGCGAAAAAAAATGGAAATGCTTTAGGAGCATATTAAACAAAGGTATCACACAGTGCATTCCAATGGGCAATAAATAGAAGAGTGAAGGTGAAACCTGGGTGACTAAACCAAAATGTAAAAAGCCTGATTAAAGGGAAAAAAATGGCCTTTAAAAAATATAAAGGGGATGGGTCACCGTCAGCATTCCAACACTACAAGGAATGCAATAAGAAGTGTAAGAATGCAATCAGGGTGGCTAAAAAAGATTACGAGAGATACATAGCGGAGGAGAGAAAAAAAAAATCCAAATAATTTTTTTTGATATACTGTATTACCAGTAAAAAGGCGAGACCAGAGTACATTGCCCACATAAAAGACAAGGATGGGAGGATGGTTATAGACGGCACAGAGATGGCAACTGTACTAAATGCCTTCTTCTCCTCAGTGTTTACGCAGAAAAAGGAAGGGTATACCAACCGCGACAGTACTGTTAGTGACACATCACAGGGCATACTCTCGTGGCTAACAGAGGTCGGTGTGAAGGAAAGATCTGCCCCAGCAACAATAGAGCTGCCACAAAAAATCCCCCTCACCCCAGCAACAATAGACCCTGACTAGCAACTAGTGGCGGCCACTCCATTAAGGGCGCAGGGGCTCTGCCCCCCCCTAATCTGTGCGCCGGCCCCTAATCTACATGCAGGGCGCCGGACGCATGGATTTTAATGTTTTTTTGGGGTTTTTTTTAAGCACGTGATTAGAGCCTGAGGCTCTAATTGGCTTAAAAAGAGGGTGGACTCGGGGCGCAGAGCACTGTGCCCTGATCCCACCCAGTTGTGTGACAATAGCGAATTAATATTTGCTATTGTCTTCCTGCTTCTCCTCCCAGGCCAATCAGGAAGTGGGTCTTAAGACCCGATTGGCTGAAAGGAGAAGCGACCGTATTGGCCTGCTGAGGAGGAGACGTAGGGGGAAGCTGCCAAAGCTGCCCGCGACCTACATGGGGTAAGTGCGGGGGTGGTAGGCCGACAGGCGAGCGACGGGGGGGGGCTGAGTTTGGTTTGCTGACTGACCAAGCGAGGAGGGGTTTAGACTGACAGACCGACCGAACGGGGCGGTGGGGTGGAGTTTTGGGTTTGACTGATGGATCGACCGAATGTGGGAGGTGGTCCTGGGTGGTGTGTTTGCCCCCCCCCCGCCTCAAAAATGGAGCACTAATGCTAGCAATAACAGATCTCCCAGCAGCCAGCAGCAATAGAACCCTCCCTCAACAGTAGATTCCTCCCAGAAACAATGAACCCCCCCCTCCAGCAACAATAGATCTTCCACCAGCAACAATAAACCTCCCCAGCAACACTAGACCCCCCACAACAATAGAACCCCCCCAGTGACCATAGACCCCCCTATCAGCCAGCATCGGTAGACCCTCCAGCACACTCCAGTACCCCTTGCATTATCTACATTGTGTGCTGGAGGTGCTGGGACTGTGTTTTCCTGCGTTCCCGCTAAAAAAAAGCCTCGACTGTCCACAGACGAGCAGATCCCTACCTCTTCCCCATTGACTCATCAACCCTCACCGCAGTTACCCATATCTAAACCGTTTCATCTCTCCCTGAATGGTGCCTCGGGGGTGCCGCAGTTTCTGGCCCGGTCCTGGTTATGAGCGTTTGACATTTGAAGTTGTAGAACCTGGCAGGTCACGTGACCCGTAAATCACGTGCTCGCCTGGATCAGGAATATGAGATTTTCTCACACATCAATTATGATGAAATTGAAGGTGCATCCGCCGAAACAATTATGCGGGAGGATGGCGACACGCGGCACATGGGCTGCTTGTTTTCTCTGCAGAGCACCATTTGTAGATAAACATGAAATGCAGAACAACGCTAAAAGCATTTAGAGGCGGCTCTTATCTAAATAGCCCGATAATGCCGAATGTTTCCTGCCGCTGGCCTGGCCGTTTCAAGTGGATTTATTCATATTTTTTTTCTAGATGTGTCATTGTCAGTAATGTTCTCTGGGCTTTAACCACTTACAGACCGGAAAGGACTTGCCCCCTTAATGACCAGGCCATTTTTTTGCAATTCGGCACTGAGTGGTTTTAACTAACAATTGCGCGGTCCTGCGACGCTGTACCCACAAATAGAACCTTCCCACAAATACAACTTTCTTTTGGTGGTATTTGATCACCTCTGCGGTTTTTATTTTTTGTGCTATAAACAAAAAAAGAGCGACAATTTTGAAAAAAAAAACACAATATTTTTTACTTTTTGCTATAATAAACATCCAAAAAAAAAAAATGTCTTCCTCAGTTTAGGCCAATTTGTATTCTTCTACATATTTTTGGTAAATAAAAATCACAATAAGCGTATATTGATTGGTTTGCGCAAAAGTTATCACGTCTACAATATAGGGGATAGTTTTATGGCATTTTTATTATTTTTTTCTTTTTTACTAGTAATGGGTTTCATTTGGATTTTTAATTCTCTCCTCCGCTGTCTCTCGTAGTCTTTTTTAGCCACCCTGATTGCATCCCTATGCCCCGTACACACGATCGGACATTGAACGGACATGCCGACAACAAAATCCAATGGATTTTTTTCCGACGGATGTTGGCTCAAACTTGTCTTGCATACACACGCTCGCACAAAGTTGTTGGAAAGTCCGATCGTTCTGAACGCGGTGACGTAAAACACGTACGTCGGGTCTCTAAACGGGGCAATAGCCAATAGCTTTCGTCTCTTAATTTATTCTGAGCATGTGCGTCGGATTTGTCTACACACGATCGGAATTTAAAGGATCGGATTTTGTTGTCGGAAAATTTTATAGTCTGCTCTCAAACTTTGTGTGTCAGAAATTCCGATGGAAAAAAGTCCGATGGAGCCCACACACACGATTGGAATTTCCGAAAACACAATCCGATCGCACTTTCTCCGTCGGGAAAATCCGACCGTGTGTACAGGGCATAACACTTCTTATTGCATTCCTTGTAGTGTTGGAATGCTGACGGTGACCCATCCCCTTTTATTTTTTTTAAAGGCCATTTTTTTCCCTTTTAATGAGGCTTTTTACATTTTGGTTTAGCCACCCTGCGATTTTTAACAGGACTGCGACATTGCGGCGGACAGATCGGGCACTTTTGGACACTTTTTTGGGACCACTGACATTTATACAGCGATCAGTGCTATACAAATGCACTGATTACTGTGTAAATGTCACTGGCAGGGAGGGGGTTAACACTAGGGGACGATCAAGGGGTTAGGTGATCTTTAGGAGGGTGTTTCTAACTGTGGGGGGAGGGGATTGACTGGAGGAGGAGAGAGATCGCTGTTCCTAATAACTAGGAACAGAGATCTCTCTCTCCTCCCCTGTCAGAATGGGGATCTGTCTGTTTACATTGACAGATCCCTGTTCTGGCATTGTTTCTCATGATCGCGGTTGGCTGGCCGACATCGCGGCTGCCGGCCACGGGCATCGGGTCCCCCGCGATGCAGCAGGCGCGTGGCCTGCTATGGCTCGTAAAGGAGCCGATGTACCAGTACGCAGTATAATGACGACGTATAATGCCGCAGTATAATGACGACGGCTGGTCGGCAAGTGGTTAAATCTGAGTCTGGTGCACCTTAACTACCCATGACGTTTAAAAAAATAAAAAATTACATACGATTCGTCCCAAAATTGCTCCTGGACCCTTATCTTGGATAGGACTTTGGTATGGCTTTGAATGGGGAAGCCCACTTAAATAAATAAATAAAAGAAGCATGTTGGGTCTCTCCTAGAATCAATACCAGACCCTTATCTAAGCAGGCAGCCTGACTGACCAGGAACGGGGGTCAGCAAGCATGCACCCCCTCCTGAAACATAACAGGCCCCATGCCCTCAACATAGGGTACCTTTTTTCAGGGGTGAACCCCCTAGCAAAGCACCTTGTCCTTATGTTGATGGGGACAAGGGCCCCTTTCCTACAACCCTGGCCCGTTCACTCCTGAGGATGACAGTTCTTCGCCCATCAGCTGAAGGTACACAAAGGGGCAGGTATCGCAGGTGACATCATTGACCATATTTGGTCAATGATATTACCCAAGATCGACCCCCCCCTGACATCACTGACCAAATATGGTCACATCCATTAGTTTGCCCATCACAAACATCGAACACTTAAAAGTTGCATCAATCCTGCGAAGTCGTAAGCACAAACCTCATCGCTCATAACCATGAAGGGTAGGTTATAAAAGACTGGTGTACCTGCTGATTAAAAATCCAAAACATTATAAATTCAGGAATACCTGGTGTTATTCGAATGGATTTACCCTTCATAATATTATGACCTTATAAGGGGCCAAAAGAGTTGAGCGATATCATCTCTTTAGCCACATCCCTTAGCCTCCTGGTGCCCAACCCATTGCCCAAGGGTCAGGGTCAGGCATCATCCCAGTATAACCACTTCAACCCCGCGATGTACCGGTACATCATTACAAATACTTAAAGTGGTACTAATGTAAAATATTTTTTTTACCTAAAATATTAAACATACTTATCTGCTCTATGCAATGGCATGGCAATGGTATGGCACAGAGCCACCCCTTACCCATAGCTCCCAACTGTCCCGGATTTGTAACAAAGTCCCTCTGTCCCTCATTCCTCCTCATTTTGGTCTGATCTCTATATTTGTATATAAAAATGCACTTTCCATCTTTCAAAAAGTGTTTCCCAGTGCTAAACCTTTCATCCAATTTCTAAATTGTTGCATTTGTAAATTTGAAAACCCTGTGTAAAGGAATAGTATTGGGTTTAACTAATAATTTTTTTTTTGTATAATTCTCCTTTAAGGGGGCGTGGCAGGGGGTGTGTCCTACGCAATACTACTCCTGGGACTTCTCTTACCTTAATACAGGGAAAAAGGACAATTAAAAAAAAAAAAAAACAGCATTGGACCCCCCCCAAAAAAAAAATCCATATCAGACCCTTATCTGAGCATGCAGCCTGGCAGCACAGGAAAGGGGGGTGGGGCAAGTGAGCACCCCGCCCGTCTGAACCATATCAGGACACATGCCCTCAACATGGGGGGGGGGGTGTTTTGGGGCACCCCCCACCACCGCCAAAGCACCGTGTCCCCATGTTGATGTGGACAGGGGCCTCCACCCTACAACCCTGGGCGGTGGTAGTGGGGGTCTGCGGGCGGGGGGGCTTATCGGAATCTGGAAGCCACCTTTAACAAGCGGACCCCCAGATCCTGCCCCTCCCCCATGTGAAAGAGTATGAGGGGGGGCGGGATCCCCCTATTGTATTGTACCCCTACCCATTCACCAAATAAAAAGTGTCAAAAAGAAGTAAAAACACACAGTTGTTGACAAATCCTTTATTAAGAAAAAAAAAATTGCTCCGATCCATCGTCAGTCCCGAGGCTCGCTGTGAATTAAAATTCGGGTGAATTTTCGTTTTTCAGAAATTCGGATTTATCCGAATTTCTGAATTCTAATAGTACCAAACAAATCCGACGTAACGAAAAAAGAAATTCGGGCAAAATTAAAATTCGAATCCTTTTTGAATTCAAGTAGTTTTTGAATTCGAAAACTTTTCAAATTCGAATAGTTTTCAAATTTCCAAAGAGAACAAAATAGAACAAAGCAAACAGAATATTGGCATTAAAAAAGGGGATCAAGTCCAGAGATAAAACGATAATTCTCCCTCTCTACAAGACTCTGGTCCGGTCGCACCTGGAGTATGCTGTCCAGTTCTGGGCACCAGTCCTCAGGAAGGATGTACTGGAAATGGAGCGACTACAAAGAAGGGCAACAAAGATAATAAAGGGTCTGGAGGATCTTAGTTATGAGGAAAGGTTGTGAGCTCTGAACTTATTCTCTCTGGAGAAGAGACGCCTGAGAGGGGATATGATTTCACTATATAAATACCGGACTGGTGACCCCACAATATACAAATACCGGACTGGTGACCCCACAATATATAAATACCGGACTGGTGACCCCACAATATACAAATACCTGACTGGTGACCCCACAATAGGGAGAAAACTTTTTCGCAGAAGAGAGTTTACCAAGACTCGTGGCCACTCATTAAAATTAGAAGAAAAGAGGTTTAACCTTAAACTACGTAGAGGGTTCTTTACTGTAAGAGCGGCAAGGATGTGGAATTCCCTTCCACAGGCGGTGGTCTCAGCGGGGAGCATTGATAGCTTCAAGAAACTATTAGATAATCACCTGAATGACCGCAACATACAGGGATATACAATGTAATACTGACACATAATCACACACATAGGTTGGACTTGATGGACTTGTGTCTTTTTTCAACCTCACCTACTATGTAACTATATAGAATAGAAAATGAAAGAATTGAATAGAAAATATTCTATTCTATTCCCTTATTTTCTATTCTATTTTATTTTATTCTCTTTGGAAATTCGAAAACTATTCTTATTAAACAAGTTTAACTAAACAAATTTATGTAAAGAATGAATTGAAACAAATTTTTTCATTCTGCACGTCTATCGCCTGGATAATTCGGGTGTTCGGCAAACACCCGAACTGGGGGGGGGGCATATATCTTTGTCAATGCTGTGTTATGTCTCATTTAAACATCTACAGACCTGACACTTTTGCCGTTCCGAGAAACCCAAGTCATTAAAAAAAAAAACAGAATAAGCCAACCATTTCTAATCCTCAACAATACAGACATGGAGTGCCGCCGCTGTAAATGATTAGTAGTTTCACTCTGATACATTGTGACACTCTCTATTGTTCCATGCGAACGCCTCTGTGAAATCAATAATCACCACCGGTCGAACTTCGGCATTGCATTTCACGCCATTAGCAATTAGCATATATATTCCCATCTTAACATACAAAGGGGCACATTAGGCTCGGTAGTTTGTACCCAACGCCTTCTATGCGAGGAGCGCAGCAAGGATTCGAAAAAATACATGAGAAAAAAAAACGCAGTTGTGAATTCCTTTAACCATGTGACTGCGCTACTTTAACTAAAGTAATAATTTGTACAAATTTATTGAAAATGGACTTTATAGGCACACCCGTACACATCATGTTTCTTAACCACTTCAGCCCCCCCGGACCATTTCGCTGGCCAAAGACCGGAGCACTTTTTGCGATTCGGCACTGCATCGCTTTAACTGACAATTGCGCGGTCGTGCGGCGTGGCTCCCAAACAAAATTGACGTCCTTTTTTTTCCCCCACAAACAGCTTTCTTTTGGTGGTATTTGATCACCTCTGCGGTTTTTATTTTTTGCGCTATAAACAAAAAAGAGTGACAATTTTGAAAAAAAAAAAACGCATTATTTTTCACTTTTTGCTATAATAAATATCCCCAAAAAATATATATAAAAAACATTTTTTTCCCTCAGTTTAGGCCGATACGTATTCTTCTACATATTTTTGGTAAAAAAAAAAAAAATCGCAATAAGCGTTTATTGATTGGTTTGCGCAAAAGTTATAGCGTCTACAAAATAAGGGGATAGTTTTATGGCATTTTTAATAATAATTTTTATTTTTGCTAGTAATGGCGGCGATCTGTGATTTTTATTGTGACTGCGACATTATGGCGGACACATCGGACACTTTTGGCGCTATTCTGGGACCATTCACATTTATACAGCGATCAGTGCGATTAAAAATGCATTGATTACTGGGTAAATGTGACTGGCAGTGAAGGGGTTAGCCACTAGGGGGCGCTGCAGGGGTTAAGTGTGTCCTAGGGAGTGATTCTAACTGTGGGGGGGAGGGGCTTTGTGTGACACGACACTGATCACCGCTCCCGATTACAGAGAACTGTGATCAGTGTCCTGTCACTAGGCAGAACGGGGAAATGCTGGTTTACACTAGGGATGAGCTTCGAGTTCGAGTCGAACTCATGTTCTACTCGAACATTGGCTGTTCGCAAGTTCGCCGAACAGCGAACAATTTGGGGTGTTCGCGGCAAATTCGAATGCCGCGGAACACCCTTTAAAAGTCTATGGGAGAAATCAAAAGTGCTAATTTTAAAGGCTTATATGCAAGTTATTGTCATAAAAAGTGTTTGGGGACCCGGGTCCTGCCCCAGGGGACATGGATCAATGCAAAAAAAAGTTTTAAAAACGGCCGTTTTTTCAGGAGCAGTGATTTTATTAATGCTTAAAGTCAAACAATAAAAGTGTAATATCCCTTTAAATTTCGTACCTGGGGGGTGTCTATAGTATGCCTGTAAAGGGGCGCATGTTTCCCGTGTTTAGAACAGTCTGACAGCAAAATGACATTTGGAAGGAAAAAACTCATTTAAAACTACCCGCGGCTATTGCATTGCCGACAATACACATAGAAGTTCATTGATAAAAACGGCATGGTAATTCCCCACAGGGGAACCCCGAACCAAAAAAAAAAAAAAAAAAATGATGTGGGGGTCCCCCTAAATTCCATACAAGGCCCTTCAGGTCTGGTATGGATATTAAGGGGAACCCCAGCCAAAATTTAAAAAAAAAATTGACGTGGGGTTCCCCCTAAATTCCATACCAGACCCTTCAGGTCTGGTATGGATTTTAAGGGGAACCCCGCGCCAAAAAAAAAAAAAAAAAAAGGCGTGGGGTCCCCCTAAAAATCCATACCAGACCCTTATCCGAGCACGCAACCTGGCAGGCCGCAGGAAAAGAGGGGGGGACGAGAGTGCGGCCCCCCCCCCCTCCTGAACCGTACCAGGCCACATGCCCTCAACATTGGGAGGGTGCTTTGGGGTAGCCCCCCAAAACACCTTGTCCCCATGTTGATGAGGACAAGGGCCTCATCCTCACAACCGTGGCCGGTGGTTGTGAGGGTCTGCGGGCGGGGGGCTTATCGGAATCTGGAAGCCCCCTTTAACAAGGGGACCCCCAGATCCCGGCCCCCCCCCTGTGTGAAATGGTAAGGGGGTACTTACCCCTACCATTTCACTAAAAAACTGTCAAAAATGTTAAAAATGACAAGAGACAGTTTTTGACAATTCCTTTATTTAAATGCTTCTTCTTTCTTCTTTCTTCCTTCATCTTCTTCTGGTTCTTCTGGCTCTTCTGGTTCTTCCTCCGGCGTTCTCGTCCAGCATCTTCTCCGCGGCGTCTTCTATCTTCTTCTCCTCGGGCCGCTCCGCACCCATGGCATGAGGGGAGGCTCCCGCTCTTCTCTTCATCTTCTTCTCTTCTTCATCTTCTTCTTCATCTTCTTCTTCTTCTTCTTCTTCCTTCTTCTCTTCTTCCTGTCTTCTCCGGGCCGCTCCGCAATCCATGCTGTGGCATGGAGGGAGGCTCCCGCTGTGTGACGGCGTCTCTTCGTCTGACGGTTCTTAAATAACGGGGGGCGGGGCCATCCGGTGACCCCGCCCCCCTCTGACGCACGGTGACTTGAGGGACTTCCCTGTGACGTCACGGGGCAGGGCCGGTCCGAGGCAGGGTGCACGGGGTGCAGTGCACCCCAGCGCCAGAGAGGTGGGGGCGCTGTAGCGCCAGAGTGCTCCCTTCCCTCTTCCTCCTCTTGTTTGTGTCCTGCGGCGCCTTTCCGCTGGTGTTCTAAGAAGAAAGGCGCCGCTGTATTCAGTGCTCAAGCCCCTCCCTCCTTCAGCCAGCCGAAGATGAGAAGGGAGGCAGAGCGGCTGGTCTCTGTGTGGAGAGAGACCAGCCGTGCAGTGAGTGATGTCGCGGGGGGAGGGGGAGCGGAGCGGTCCGTGCTGACACATTCTCCTCCTCTCTGTGTCTCTCACTCCTGCTGTGTACTCTTCTGTTCTCCACCCGGGCGGCGCGGCTGCACACTCTCCTCTCCAGCTGCCGCCCGGGTGTTTTTATCATTATGTACTGTACCCTAATGGAGGGGGGGAGTCTGTAGTAATGGAGGAGTGGTCCTGCCCTGGGGGGTCATTACTAATAGAGGGGGGCTCTGTCCTGGGGGGTCTGTAGTAATGGAGGGGGGGGGGGCTCTGTCCTGGGGGGGTCTGTACTAATGGGAGGGGGGTCCTGCCCTGGGGGGTCTGTAGTAATGGAGGGGGGCTCTGTCCTGGGGGGTCTGTAGTAATGGAGGGGGGCTCTGTCCTGGGGGGTCTGTAGTAATGGAGGCGGGCTCTGTCCTGGGTGGTCTGTAGTAATGGAGTGGGGGTCTGTAGTAATGGAGGGGGGTCCTGCCCTGGGGGGTCTGTAGTAATGGTGGGGGGCTCTGTCCTGGGGGGTCTGTACTAATGGAGGGGGCTCATGCCCTGGGTGCTATGTAGTAATGGAGGGGGTCTGTAGTAATGGAGGGGGGCTCTGTCCTGGGGGGTCTGTAGTAATGGAGGGGGCTCTGTCCTGGAAGGTCTGCAGTAATGGAGGGGGGCTCTGTCCTGGGGGTCTGTACTAATGGAGGGGGGTCCTGCCCTGGGGGGTCTGTACTAAAGGAGGGGGGTCCTGCCCTGGGGGGTCTGTAGTAATGGAGGGGCCTCTGTCCTGGGGGGTCTGTAGTAATGGAGGGGGGCTCTGTCCTGGGGGGTCTGTAGTAATGGAGGGGGGTCTGTCCTGGGGGGGTCTGTAGTAATGGAGGGGGGCTCTGTCCTGGGGGGTCTGTAGTAATGGAGGGGGGCTCTGTCCTGGGGAGTCTGTAGTAATGGAGGGGGGCTCTGTCCTGGGGGGTCTGTACTAATGGAGGGGGGTCCTGCCCTGGGAGGTCTGTAGTAATGGAGGGGGGGGGCTCTGTCCTGGGGGGTCTGTAGTAATGGAGGGGGGCTCTGTCCTGGGGGGTCTGTAGTAATGGAGGGGGGCTCTGTCCTGCGGGGTCTGTAGTAATGGAGGGGGGTCTGTCCTGGGGGGTCTGTAGTAATGGAGGGGGGCTCTGTCCTGGGGGGTCTGTAGTAATGGAGGGGGGTCTGTAGTAATGGAGGGGGGCTCTGTCCTGGGGGGGTCTGTAGTAATGGAGGGGGACTCTGTCCTGGGGGGTCTGTAGTAATGGAGGGGGTGCTCTGTCCTGGGGGGGTCTGTACCAATGGAGGGGGGGTCCTGCCCTGGGGGGTCTGTAGTAATGGAGGGGGGCTCTGTCCTGGGGGGTCTGTAGTAATGGAGGGGGGTCTGTCCTGGGGGTCTGTAGTAATGGAGGGGGGCTCTGTCCTGCGGGTTCTGTAGTAATGGAGGGGGCTCTGTCCTGGGGGGGTCTGTAGTAATGGAGGGGGGTTTGTCCTGGGGGGGTCTGTAGTAATGGAGGGGGGTCTGTCCTGGGGGGTCTGTAGTAATGGAGGGGGGGTCTGTCCTGGGGGGTCTGTAGTAATGGAGGGGGGTCTGTAGTAATGGAGGGGGGCTCTGTCCTGGGGGGGTCTGTAGTAATGGAGGGGGACTCTGTCCTGGGGGGTCTGTAGTAATGGAGGGGGTGCTCTGTCCTGGGGGGGTCTGTACCAATGGAGGGGGGGTCCTGCCCTGGGGGGTCTGTAGTAATGGAGGGGGGCTCTGTCCTGGGGGGTCTGTAGTAATGGAGGGGGGTCTGTCCTGGGGGGTCTGTAGTAATGGAGGGGGGCTCTGTCCTGCGGGTTCTGTAGTAATGGAGGGGGCTCTGTCCTGGGGGGGTCTGTAGTAATGGAGGGGGGTCTGTCCTGGGGGGGTCTGTAGTAATGGAGGGGGGTCTGTCCTGGGGGGTCTGTAGTAATGGAGGGGGGGTCTGTCCTGGGGGGTCTGTAGTAATGGAGGGGGGCTCTATCCTGGGGGGTCTGTAGTAATGGAGGGGGGCTCTGTCCTGGGGGGTCTGTAGTAATGGAGGGGGGCTCTGTCCTGGGGGGTCTGTAGTAATGGAGGGGGGCTCTGTCCTGGGGGGTCTGTAGTAATGGAGGGGGGCTCTGTCCTGGGGGGTCTGTAGTAATGGAGGGGGACTCTGTCCTGGAGGGTCTGTAGTAATGGAGGGGGGCTCTGTCCTGGGGAGTCTGTACTAATGGAGGGGGGTCTGTCCTGGGGGTCTGTATTAATGGAGGGGGGGTCTGTCCTGGGGGGGTCTGTACTAATGGAGGGGGGGGTCTGTCCTGGGGGGGTCTGTACTAATGGAGGGGGGTTTTCCTGGGGGGGTCTGCACTGTGTAAGGTCTGTACTTAGGGAGGGGTTTATACTTAGTGCAGGTTCTGCACTGATGGAGGGGGTCTACACTTAGTGGAGGGGGTCTGTACTGAGGGGCGATTATAGTTGGTGGAAGGGGGGTGACCCCAACCATAGTGATGCCAATGCAGCTGCGGGCTCTTCTTTCCCCCCTCCCTCTCCCCCCTCCCTCTCCCTCTTGCGCACGCTGCTGTACTAGTGAGCAGCGCTTGCCAGCACAGCTGCCCACTATGTATCTTCCCCTGCCTTCATATACCCAGGGAAGAAACAGAATAGAAAAAGGAGCAGAGAAGAGGATTGTGGGACATGTAGTCCCGAGGACTGGCAGCCCCACTGTAACACAGAAACTGCAGCTCACACAGCATGCTCAGCTAAATGGGAGAGAGAGAGAGATACAGGAGCCTGGGAAAGCTTTCAGGGAAATACACCCAGGACTCCAGAGGGAGCGGACAGTGCTGAGAGAACCCCGCTGACCTGCGCCACCAGAGGGAAAGCCACACAGCCTAGCGCCATCCCTGGCAGAGAAAGGAATGGAGTCATTGCCGGAATATAGATCTGGGCTCTACACAGCGGAGTCGCCACGGGCAATTCAGAGTGAGCTGACTCCTGATCAGAGGAACCACCGCTGTATCGCTGGGTCAGGTGAGAGGGCCGATCGGCCATTATCTACTAACGTTCATAGGAAATGCAGTCTCTGATCATCTCCTTTATTATGTCTGCAGTCTCTAATCATCTCCTGTATTATGTCTGCAGTCTCTGATCATCTCCTGTAGTATGTCTGCAGTCTCTGATCATCTCCTGTATTATGTCTGCAGTCTCTGATCATCTCCTGTATTATGTCTGCAGTCTCTGATCATCTCCTGTATTATGTCTGCAGTCTCTGATCATCTCCCGTAGTATGACTGCAGTCTCTGATCATCTCCTGTACTATGTCTGCAGTCTCTGATCATCTCCTGTAGTATGTCTGCAGTCTCTGATCATCTCCTGTACTATGTCTGCAGTCTTTGATCATCTCTTATATCCTGTCTGCAGTCTCTGATCATCTCCTGTATTATGTCTGCAGTCTCTGATCATCTCCTGTACTATGTCTGCAGTCTCTGATCATCTCCTGTACTATGTCTGCAGTCTCTGATCATCTCCTGTACTATGCCTGCAGTCTCTGATCATCTCCTGTATTATGTCTGCAGTCTCTGATCATCTCCTGTATTATGTCTGCAGTCTCTGATCATCTCCTGTATTATGTCTGCAGTCTCTGATCATCTCCTGTATTATGTCTGCAGTCTCTGATCATCTCCTGTAGTATGACTGCAGTCTCTGATCATCTCCTGTACTATGTCTGCAGTCTCTGATCATCTCCTGTAGTATGTCTGCAGTCTCTGATCATCTCCTGTAGTATGTCTGTCTGCAGTCTCTGATCATCTCTTGTACTATGTCTGCAGTCTCTGATCATCTCTTGTACTATGTCTGCAGTCTCTGATCATCTCCTGTACTATGTCTGCAGTCTCTGATCATCTCTTGTATTATGTCTGCAGTCTCTGATCATCTCTTGTATTATGTCTGCAGTCTCTGATCATCTCCTGTAGTATGTCTACAGTCTCTGATCATCTCCTGTATTATGTCTGCAGTCTCTAAACATCTCCTGTACTATGTCTGCAGTCTTTGATCATCTCTTATATCCTGTCTGCAGTCTCTGATCATCTGTAGTATGTCTGCAGTCTTTGATCAACTCCTGTATTATGTCTGCAGTCTCTGATCATCTCCTGTACTATGTCTGCAGTCTCTGATCATCTCCTGTATTATGTCTGCACTTTCTGATCATCTCCTGTAGTATGTCTGCAGTCTCTGATCATCTCCTGTATTATGTCTGCAGTCTCTGATCATCTCCTGTAGTATATCTGCAGTCTCTGACCTTCTCCTGTACTATGTCTGCAGTCTCTGATCATCTCCTGTAGTATATCTGCAGTCTCTGACCTTCTCCTGTACTATGTCTGCAGTCTTTGATCATCTATTATATCCTGTCTGCAGTCTCTGATCATCTCCTGTAGTATGTCTGCAGTCTCTGATCATCTCCTGTAGTATGTCTGCAGTCTCTGATCATCTCTTGTACTATGTCTGCAGTCTCTGATCATCTCTTGTACTATGTCTGCAGTCTCTGATCATCTCCTGTAGTATGTCTGCAGTCTCTGATCATCTCTTGTACTATGTCTGCAGTCTCTGATCATCTCTTGTAGTATGTCTGCAGTCTCTGATCATCTCCTGTAGTATGTCTGCAGTCTCTGATCATCTCTTGTACTATGTCTGCAGTCTCTGATCATCTCTTGTAGTATGTCTGCAGTCTCTGATCATCTCCTGTATTATGTCTGCAGTCTCTGATCATCTCCTGTATTATGTCTGCAGTCTCTGATCATCTCCTGTATTATGTCTGCAGTCTCTGATCATCTCCTGTATTATGTCTGCAGTCTCTGATCATCTCCTGTATTATGTCTGCAGTCTCTGATCAACTCCTGTATTATGTCTGCAGTCTCTGATCATCTCCTGTACTATGTCTGCAGTCTCTGATTATCTCCTGTATTATGTCTGCACTTTCTGATCATCTCCTGTAGTATGTCTGCAGTCTCTGATCATCTCCTGTATTATGTCTGCAGTCTCTGATCATCTCCTGTAGTATATCTGCAGTCTCTGACCTTCTCCTGTACTATGTCTGCAGTCTTTGATCATCTATTATATCCTGTCTGCAGTCTCTGATCATCTCCTGTAGTATGTCTGCAGTCTCTGATCATCTCTTGTACTATGTCTGCAGTCTCTGATCATCTCTTGTACTATGTCTGCAGTCTCTGATCATCTCCTGTAGTATGTCTGCAGTCTCTGATCATCTCTTGTAGTATGTCTGCAGTCTCTGATCATCTCCTGTATTATGTCTGCAGTCTCTGATCATCTCCTGTATTATGTCTGCAGTCTCTGATCATCTCCTGTATTATGTCTGCAGTCTCTGATCATCTCCTGTATTATGTCTGCAGTCTCTGATCATCTCCAGTATTATGTCTGCAGTCTCTGACCATCTTCTGTATTATGTCTGGGGGCTCTTTCTAACAGACTCTCTAACAGAAGCCCTCTCTGTGTGCATCAGAGAGACTCCCCTCCAGGTCTCATTAGTGTACCCTCTTCCTGTATTTTCTTTATTAAAAGATCACAGGAGGATCCCAGGGTAACAAAGACTTCTTAGGGGAGCATCTCTGTGTTTGAGTCGTTGCCATAGAAACATTTGTAAAGGGGAGGAGTTGGTAAGATGACCACGCCCATGTGGGGGGCGCCAGAAATATTTCTGCACCCAGGCGCCGGTGACCCTAGGATCGGCCCTGTCACGGGGAATGCCACAGGAAAGTCCCGTCATGTCACCGTGCGTCAGAGGGGGGCGGGGTCACCGGGTGGCCCCGCCCCCCGTTATTTAAGAACCGTCAGACGAAGAGACGCCGTCACACAGCGGGAGCCTCCCTCCATGCCACAGCATGGATTGCGGAGCGGCCCGGAGAAGACAGGAAGAAGAGAAGAAGAGAAGAAGGAAGAAGAAGAAAAAGAAGAAGAAGAAGATGAAGAAGAAGATGAAGAAGAGAAGAAGATGAAGAGAAGAGCGGGAGCCTCCCCCCAAATGCCATGGGTGCGGAGCGGCCCGAGGAGAAGAAGATAGAAGACGCCGCGGAGAAGATGCTGGACGAGAACGCCGGAGGAAGAACCAGAAGAGCCAGAAGAACCAGAAGAAGAAGAAGATGAAGGAAGAAAGAAGAAAGAAGAAGCATTTAAATAAAGGAATTGTCAAAAACTGTCTCTTGTCATTTTTAACATTTTTGACAGTTTTTTAGTGAAATGGTAGGGGTAAGTACCCCCTTACCATTTCACACAGGGGGGGGGCCGGGATCTGGGGGTCCCCTTGTTAAAGGGGGCTTCCAGATTCCGATAAGCCCCCCGCCCGCAGACCCTCACAACCACCGGCCACGGTTGTGAGGATGAGGCCCTTGTCCTCATCAACATGGGGACAAGGTGTTTTGGGGGGCTACCCCAAAGCACCCTCCCAATGTTGAGGGCATGTGGCCTGGTACGGTTCAGGAGGGGGGGGGGGCCGCACTCTCGTCCCCCCCTCTTTTCCTGCGGCCTGCCAGGTTGCGTGCTCGGATAAGGGTCTGGTATGGATTTTTAGGGGGACCCCACGCCTTTTTTTTTTTTTTTTTTTGGCGCGGGGTTCCCCTTAAAATCCATACCAGACCTGAAGGGTCTGGTATGGAATTTAGGGGGAACCCCACGTCAATTTTTTTTTTAAATTTTGGCTGGGGTTCCCCTTAATATCCATACCAGACCTGAAGGGCCTTGTATGGAATTTAGGGGGACCCCCACATCATTTTTTTTTTTTTTGGTTCGGGGTTCCCCTGTGGGGAATTCCCATGCCGTTTTTATCAATGAACTTCTATGTGTATTGTCGGCAATGCAATAGCCGCGGTAGTTTTAAATGTGTTTTTTCCTTCCAAATGTCACTTTGCTGTCAGACTGTTCTAAACACGGGAAACATGCGCCCCTTTACAGGCATACTATAGACACCCCCCAGGTATGAAATTTAAAGGGATATTACACTTTTATTGTTTGACTTTTAGCATTATTAAAATCACTGCTCCTGAAAAAACGGCCGTTTTTAAAACTTTTTTTTGCATTGATTCATGTCCCCTGGGGGAGGACCCGGGTCCCCAAACACTTTTTATGACAATAACTTGCATATTAGCCTTTAAAATTAGCACTTTTGATTATTCATGTTCGTGTCCCATAGACTTTAACGGCGTTCGCGTGTTCGAACGAATTTTTTTCCTGTTCGCATGTTCTGGTGCGAACCGAACAGGGGGGTGTTCGGCTCATCCCTAGTTTACACCAGCATTTCCCCGTTCTTCCTCTCCGTGAGATGATCGCGGTTATCCCCACAGACATCGAGTCCGTGGAACCCGCGATAACACTCACGGAGCTCGCGGCGGGGTCGCGCACGCGCCGCCGGTGGTGCGCACACGACCACATGGTGGCAAATTTAAAGGGACGTACCTGTACGCCCATTTGCCTGTCCGTGCCATTCTGCCGACGTAAATGTTCGTGCGGCGGTCGGCAAGCGGTTAAAATATTTTTTATTTAATTATCGTTAAAACAACATATGTATACATATAATTAATTAGAAAATCACATTATGACACATTACTTTAACTGGTACACAAATGAAATAGATATCATTTTTTTGACAAACATTTTTGTTTTGGTGGTATTTGATTTTTTTTGTTTATATATATATATATTATTATATACTAATGAAAAAAAAAGACCAAAAAAAAAAATATATATTTTCTACTTTCTGTTAAAAACAAAATCCAATAAAAATAAATTTCTTCATAACTTTAGACCAAAATGTATTCTGCTGCATGTCTTTGGTAAACGAAAAAAAAAAAAATAAAAAAAAATCCCAATAAGTATATACAATGTCTTGAAAAAGTATTCACACCCCTTGACATTTCCCACATTTTGTCATGTTACAACCAGAAATGTAAATGGGACATTATGTGATAGACCAACACAAAGTGGACATAATTGTGAAGTGGAAGGTAATGATAAATGATACAAATAAATATGTGAAAAGTGTGTGTGTGGGGGGGGGGGGGGGCATTTGTGTTCAGCCCCCTTTACTCTGATACCCCTAACTAAAATCTAGTGGAACCAATTGGCTTCAGAAGTCACCTAATTAGTAAATAGAATCCACCTGTGTGTCATTTAATCTCAGTATACATACAACTGTTCTGTGAAGCCCTCAGAGGTTTGTTAGAGAACCTTAGTGAACAAACAGCATCATGAAGGCCAAGGAACACACCACACAGGTCAGGGATAAAGTTGTGGAGAAGTATAAAGCAGGGTGAGGTTATAAAAAAAAATCTCCCAAGCTTTGAACATCTCACGGAGCTCTGTTCAATCCATCATCGGAAAATGGAAAGAGTATGGCACAACTGCAAACCTACCAAGACATGGCCGTCCACCTAAACTGACCGGCCGGGCAAGGAGAGCATTCATCAGAGAAGAGCCAAGAGGTCCATGGTAACTCTGGAGGAGCTGCAGAGATCCACAGCTCAGGTGGGAGAATCTGTCCACAGGACAACTATTAGTCGTGTTCTCCACAAATCTGCCCTTTATGGAAGAGTGACAAGAAGAAAGACATTGGTGAAAGAAAGTCATAAGAAGTCCTGTTTGTAGTTTGTGAGAAGCCATGTGGAGGACACAGCAAACATGTGGAAGAAGGTGATCTGCTCAGAGGAGACCAAAATTCAAGTTTATGGCCTAAAAGTAAAACGCATTATTGGTGTCAGTGGCAGGAATTATGCCCCACTATTATCTCACTCCAGTGACCGGGTGAATGACTTCCATCTGGTATCCTGCTCCACATTTGGACCCATGGCATGAGAGTGACCTAGAGTTGCCACCTCATCCCTTAAAACCCGAACACGTGAATCACTCGGGTTCTGAGGATAATTTAATGCAGATAAGTCACCAAGTGAGTTTAATTACCACCTTAATTAGCCACAGAACCCGAGTAATTAATATATGTTTGGTTTTAAAGGGATGAGGTGGCAACCCTAGAGTGACCACATGATCACCGACCTTCCTCCGCCCCCCGGGAGGGATGTACATTACATTACGATAAACATTATGACAATGACCCAAATACTGTGATGATTAAATTGGTGCTTTCGTTCCCCTTTTAGTCCCCCAGGCGCACGGCGGCGTCTATTTTCGGACACATTTTCGGTGGTTCTTGTACCCGGCTCGGCCTCGGTAGGACTTATTGAGTAGACATCTGTTGCCAAGTCTCTGCATCCATGGGGCACTTTAGTCTCGGAAAGCTCCTTTTATCTGCTAATGAGTGTGTCAGGAGATAGAAACATGTCACTATGGCGATATTTGTGTGACTCCGTCCTCTTTTGACGCTTTCATGGCAGAGACTCAATAACCGCGCCGATCGGATTGCCGTCATTCCGACTTCTTATCATTATCAATGGGATAAAATGTGTCAATCCGGCTTCTGGTTCCTTCCTGGTAACTGAGCAAGCGAAGGGGGGAGGGGGTGGGGGGGGGGTCATAAAACTTCGACTGAGGATGCCGGGAATTCATAGGAGCTTCGATGTATCAGGGCCACGGCGGAATTTGCTGCGAAGGACGGCATTTTATGCGGTCGGGAACTTTGTCCTGCGGTTGGATGTGTAATAAATGATCTTATTAGAGAACTGACCTTTTTTGTGCTTTTCTTTCGGAAAAGAGACAAGCGCGGCATTAACTCGGAGGAATTAACAAGCGAGATCCGAGAGAGAACCCTGGCCAATTTTTGTATAACCTAAATGAGAAGTCCGCTTTATAACCTTGCAGGTTAAAGCCGCATTAACCATTTTCGGTGCCGGGCACTTTTACCCCCTTTCCTGCCCAGGCCAGTATTCAGCTTTCAGCGCGGTCGCACTTTGAATGACAATTGCGCGGTCATGCTACACTGTACCCATATGACATTTTTTATGATTTTTTTTTCACACAAAGAGAGCTTTCTTTTGGTGGTAATTATTCACCGCTGAGGGGTTTTTATTTTTTGCTAATTAAACTAAAAAAAAGCCTGAAAATTTGGGGGGGGAAATTGTGTTTTTCTTCGTTTCTGTTATAAAGGTTTGCAAATAAATAATCTTTAGGCCAAAATCTATTCTGCTCTGTTTCTTTGGTGAAAATAACCCAAATCAGTGTATATTATTTAGTCTTTCGGAAAGTTAACCCTTTCATGACTAAGCCTATTTTTGACATTTGGTGTTTACAAGTTAAAATCCGTATTTTTTGCTAGAAAATTACTTAGAGCCCCCCAAACATTATATGTATTTTTTTTAGCAGAGAATCTAGAGAATAAAATGGCGATTGTTGCAATATTTTATGTCACACCGTATTTGTGCAGCGGTGTTTTAAATGCAAGGGACACTTTCATGAATTTAAAAAAAAAAACAAACAGTAAAATTAGCCCAATTTTTTTGTATAATGTGACAGATGATGTTACGCCGAGTAAATAGATACCAAACATGTCACGCTTTATGATTGCACGCGCTCGTGGAATGGGCGACAAACTACGGTACCTAAAAATCTCCATTGGCGAAACGCTTTAAATTTATTTTACAATTACCAGGTTAGAGTTACAGAGGGGGTCTAGGGCTATAATTATTGCTATCGCTCTGACGATCGCGGCGATACCTCACGTGTGTGATTTGAACACCGTTTACATATGCGGGCGCGACTTCAGTGTGCGTTTTCTTTGCTGCGCGAGCTCGCGGGGACGGGGGCGCTTTAAACATTTTTATTTTTTTTTTTTTTTATATTAATACATTGTGTTTTTTAAAAAAAAAAAATTTGATCACTTTTATTGCTGTCACAAGGAATGTAAACATCCCATGTGACAGTAATAGGTGGTGACAGGTCCTCTTTATGGAGAGATCTGGGGTCTATAATGAATGTAAACATCCCATGTGACAGTAATAGGTGGTGACAGGTCCTCTTTATGGAGAGATCTGGGGTCTATAATGAATGTAAACATCCCATGTGACAGTAATAGGAGGTGACGGGTCCTCTTTATGGAGAGATCTGGGGTCTATAATGAATGTAAACATCCCTTGTGACAGTAATAGGAGGTGACAGGTCCTCTTTATGGAGAGATCTGGGGTCTATAATGAATGTAAACATCCCATGTGACAGTAATAGGAGGTGACAGGTCCTCTTTATGGAGAGATCTGGGGTCTATAATGAATGTAAACATCCCATGTGACAGTAATAGACGGTGACAGGTCCTCTTTATGGAGAGATCTGGGGTCTATAATGAATGTAAACATCCCATGTGACAGTAATAGGTGGTGACAGGTCCTCTTTATGGAGAGATCTGGGGTCTATAATGAATGTAAACATCCCTTGTGACAGTAATAGACGGTGACAGGTCCTCTTTATGGAGAGATCTGGGGTCTATAATGAATGTAAACATCCCATGTGACAGTAATAGGTGGTGACAGGTCCTCTTTATGGAGAGATCTGGGGTCTATAATGAATGTAAACATCCCTTGTGACAGTAATAGACGGTGACAGGTCCTCTCTATGGAGAGATCTGGGGTCTATAATGAATGTAAACATCCCATGTGACAGTAATAGGTGGTGACAGGTCCTCTTTATGGAGAGATCTGGGGTCTATAATGAATGTAAACATCCCATGTGACAGTAATAGGAGGTGACAGGTCCTCTTTATGGAGAGATCTGGGGTCTATAATGAATGTAAACATCCCATGTGACAGTAATAGGCGGTGACAGGTCCTCTTTATGGAGGGATCTAAAAGACCCCAAATCCCTCCTCTGCACTTCAAGGTATTCAGATCGCCGTTTTCAGCGATTCTGAATACTGTATATTTTTTTTTAAAACCGGCGCCATTGCCAGCCGAGTAAAAGGAAAGTGACGTCATGACGTCGCTTCCGTGTTTACAATTAGGAGGCTGGAACGAAGCCGCTCAGGACTGTTAGGACATCAAAGTCCCGCGCTTACCCCATCTAGGAAGCGGGCGGGCAGCATGTCCAGCTGCTTTTTTCCTCCTCCTGTGGTGTGGATCACGGCGGCTTCCCCCGTGCACCCCCCCTCCTCCTCCTCCTCCTAGGCGTCCAATAGGATCACCTGACCTTTCAGCCAATCAGGAAACGGGTATCAGACCCGCGTTTCCTGATTGGCGGAGAGGCGATTCAGTGTTAGAAAAGGGGATATTCATTTGCTTTTCTAACACACCTGGGTGGGCTCCGAGCGCAATGCTCTGCGCCACGAGTCCACCCTGTTTTGAAGCCTATTAGAGCCTCTGGCTCTAATCCCGTGCTTAAAAAAAAAAAACCCTAAAAGGGGTCAGGCGCATAGGGGGTGCCCGCGGCGGTTGTGGATAGATTCATGCTATGCATGATTCTATCAATTAATCATATAGGGGGGGTGGTGTGGATAGAGGGGGCGGCGCCCGTGCACCCTCAATGGACGGGCCGCCCCTGCCGTACCCAGAGGTAGCAGCCCAAGCCCCTCAAAAGGGTTCACCGCCACCTTTCTGCCAAGCTGGGCAAGATTCACCGAGAGAAAACTTTTCCAACACGCCCCCCCCCCCCACCATCACTCACTCACAGACCCTCAACCCAGTAAGTCAGTCCGGCGCGGAATCCCGCCTGTAAGAGCTTAATGCAATGCAAGGAAACTACCGCCCGATTGTCTGTCCCCCCCCCCCCCCCGGCTATGTATCCAAGGCTCCGCTTGGGCCTGGGACTGGCATAGTGGGTGCCGCCGGGAAGAGGGGAGGGAGGAGAGCGGACACACGTCTGCTCTCCTTCCCTTCTAATGGTTGCCCCAGAAGTAATGTGTGACGTCACTTCTGGATTGATGTGTGACGTCACTTCCGGGTCCCCGGCGAGTTTCTCCGGCCATCAAGGCCGGGGAAGAATGTAATGCAGTGGGATGTTCATTGCATTCCATTCAGTGGAGCACAGGGGAGACATTGGGGGTCTTTTACACTCTGGATGTCTCATTAAAGAGAACCTGTCACCAGGGCTGGACTGGGATAAAAATTTGGCCCTGGACTTCATCCAGACCGGCCCACTTTATTTATGCAAACAAGCACAAAAACAGTATATAAACTATACGCAATTGTGCAAAAAAACATAAGTAGCATAACATAAGGCGTCCTCACTAACCTCTTTTACTATTTCACTTATTCTCCTCTGTATTTTTCTCATCTTTCTCACATCACTGTGTGAAGTTGAGGGCGAACCAAGAAAGCCATTACTTTGACAGGCTGTCACTGAAACCAGCCCACTGAGCCATCGGCCCACCGGGAAAGTCCCTGTAGTCCCGATGGCCAGTACAGGCCTGCCTGTCACCCAAAAAAATCATCACACAGGAGAATTTTTATCCCCAATGTGGTGGGAAAAAAAAAGTTAAGTAAAAAAAAAATGTTTTTTTCATTGTAAAAAAAACAAGTTACACCCAAAGACAAAAAATCCCCCCCCCCCTCAAAAAAAATTTAGTTCCCCCATATATACGCACGTACAAACACAAATGCGTGCGTCGGGGGCGCCTGAAAGCGTTGATTGTGATGCACGTTAAATATCGTCGCGCACGCCGGAATGAGAGAAATAATTCTAGCAGCAGACCTCCTTCGTAAACACTAAACTGATGACCTATAGGGGGGCTTTTAATGCGTCGCCTATGGAAAATATAGGGCACTGACATGTTTAAAGTTTGACGTGTAGGGTATCTATTTACTCGGTGCAACCTCGGCTTTTTTTTATATATTGCCTAAATAATTGGGTAACTTATTGCGTTTTGTGCCCTCTAAAATTAACTTTTAATGTGTTTTTTTTTACTCAGATTTTTACCTTTTTGGTAATATCGCGTGACGTAAAAAAAAAAAAACATGGAGTTACCACTATTTTATTCTCTGGGGCAGAGATATGCTATTAGCGGACCTCCAGCTGTTGCAAAACTACAAGTCCCATCATGCCTCTGCCTCTGGGTGTCATTGCTTGTGGCTGTCAGAGTATTGCTATGCCTCATGGGACTTGTAGTTCAACAGCTGGAGGTCCGCTAATTGCATATCCCTGCTCTAGGGTGTCTGCTTTCAGGAAAATATATCATGTTTTGTGGGTTTTATGTAATCTTCAGGCCTAAAATTATTTTTTTTAAACAAAAACGGCTACGGCTCTGCAAGGGTTGAAGGATAAGTTCACCTTCGGGAACATGTTACTGGGTCCACTCGTAAAGGTTTGTTTAGTTAACCACATGCCGACAGGCGCACGACGATGTACAATGGCTCGGCTGGAAAAACGGGCACACAGGTACGTCCCCTTTAAATCGCAGCATTATCGCCGCGTACTCTGTGACCGTGCCCGCGGGTCCCGCGGACTCAATGGCATTTCCCTGTTTTGCCCAGTGACACGACAGATCTACTGTCATCGGGAGGAGGAGTGATCGCTGTCATGTCAGTGGTAGCCCCCCCCCACAGTTAGAATCACTCCCTAGGACACATTTAACCCCTTGATCGCCCCCCAATGTTTAACTCCTTCCCTGCCAGTGTCATTTATACAGTAATCAATGCATTTTTATAGCACTGATCGCTGCATAAATGCCAGTGGTCCCAAAATAGTGTCAAAAGTGTCCGACGTGTCCGCCATAATGTCGCAGTCATGATAAAAATCGCAAATCGCCGCCATTATTAGTAAAAAAAAAAAAATAATAATAAAAATGCCATAAATCTATCCCCTATTTTGTAGACGTTATAACTTTTGTGCAAATCAATCAACATACGCTTATTGCGATTTTTATTACCAAAAATATGTAGAAGAATAGCGCTGCTAATGTTTCAAAGACTTTACATATTTTTTGATACAGTTTACATTTTTATAGTAGCAGCTATATATTTTTTTATTTATCATATTTTTTTTTTTTGCATGAGCTCTGAGGGAGAAATACTTTGTATCTGTTTTTTTTCTCATTGTTTGTGAATGTAGAAGAATACATATCGGCCTAAACTGAGGAATAAATTTGTTTTTTATAAATTTTTAGGGGATATTTATTATAGCAAAAAGTAAAAAATATTGCTTTTTTTTTTTTTTCAAAATTGTCGCTCTTTTTTTGTTTATAGCGCAAAAAATAAAAAACGCAGAGGTGATCGAATACCACCAGGAGACAACTCTATTTGTGGGGAAAAAAAAGGACGTCAATTTTGTTTGGGAGCCACGTGGCACGACCGCGCAATTGTCAGTTAAATCGACGCAGTGCCGTATCGCAAAAAGTGCTCTGGGCAGGAAGGGGGTAAAATCTTCCGGGGCTGAAGCGGTTAAAGAAACTGGCTCCCACCTTCTTTAGCTGGCTCCTAGATTCAAAGCAAATTGGCCAAGCCCTGGCATAGAGTCTACCACTGCAGAACGGGTTCTATCGGTCCCCCCGGATCGCTCTCTTCTACGGTAGCGCCATGTTTGTGAACATATCTGGAGTATATTCTGAGTTTATAGATCCGGAGGAGCCCTTGAAGGGCTTTCATCGCTCACCAAGCAGATGTGCCTGTAATAAGCAGCTGGTCGCAGTTGACTTGCATTGTGGCTTGGGGTTAATGGAGAGAAGGGGACTAAATGAGAAAAAAAATGACGCTGGGAGGGGAGAGGGAGACAAGAATGGCCCTTAACCCTGAAAATTCCAATGGAAGTTGGAAAATAATGGAAAACGGAGCATCCCTCGAAATGCACTTGAGCTCTGTAGCAGATTAATAAAGCCGATGAACTAAATGAGAGAAAAGACGAGTAAAAGTAAGAGAAGAGAGGGAATGTGGAATGGAACCCAACCCTGCAACACCCAAAGGAAAATGGCCCTTCCCTTGAAATGCACTGGCACCGTGCCAAGGTTAATGGTTAGCGGGGGGGGGGGGGGACTAAATGAGAGACAAATTACCGTGGAAGGAAAATGAACTGGAACTTAAATCTGCTATTTCCAAGGCGAAAAGCAATACCCCTTCCAAAACAGCATTGCGAGCTCGCCATTTATATGCAAGCCAGCAGATTCTTCTGAGTGATATGCAATTTCTGCAGAATGGCAATGATGTATAGAATCAAGCTCTGTCAATCAAGGCGCGTTCTGCATCTCAATTCAAAAAAGCAGAGGCGCTTCTATAATTTTGTCGCGTTTTTCTCGAATCTAAAAGGGAATGAAAATCTTAACAGCTGCCATATACAGGATACAATATTTTATTTTAATTAAAATGTAAATGATTACGCTTCATGGAGAAAAAGAGGCAGAAGAATTAACTATGTTTCACTTCGAGGAAAACTCCACTTTTGTTTTGATGTTTAGATATCACTTTTCTGCTTTTCAGCTTCTACGTTACATTTTTCACACATCTGGATAACTGTATACAAAGCCATACCATATCCTACCATATCATACCATACCATATCATACCATATCATATCATACCATACCATATCCTACCATACCATACCATACCATACCATACCATATCCTACCATACCATACCATACCATACCATACCATATCCTACCATACCATACCATACCATATCATATCATTCCATACCATACCATTCCATACCATACCATATCATACCATACCATACCATACCATACCATATCATATCATATCCTACCATACCATACACCATACCATACCATACCATACCATATCATATCATATCCTACCATACCATACCATACCATATCCTACCATACCATACCATACCATACCATACCATACCATATCCTACCGTACCATACCATATCCTACCAGTCCATACCATATCCTACCATACCATGCCATATAATACCATACCATGCCATACCATATCCTACCATGCCATACCATATCCTACCATATCATACCATACCATGCCATACCATATCCTACCATACCATACCATACCATACCATATCCTACCATACCATACCATGGCCATACCATACCATACCATATAATACCATACCATTCAACATATCCTACCATACCATATCATACCATACCATACCATACCATACCATACCATACCATATCCTACCATACCATGTACCATACCATATCATACCATGCCATACCATATCCTACCATACCATATCCTACCATGCCATACCATATCCTACCATACCATACCATATCCTACCATACCATACCATACCATATCCTACCATACCATACCATATAATGCCATACCATATCCTACCATACCATATCCTACCATACCATACTATACCATGCCATACCATATCCTACCATACCATACCATATCATACCATACCATGCCATACCATATCCTACCATACCATACCATACCATATCCTACCATACCATACCATACCATATCCTACCATACCATACCATACCATATCCTACCATACCATACCATATCATATCATACCATATCATACCATATAATGCCATACCATATCCTACCATACCATATCATACTATACCATGCCATACCATATCCTACCATACCATACCATATCATACAATACCATGCCATACCATATCCTACCATACCATATCATACTATACCATGCCATACCATATCCTACCATACCATACCATATCCTACCATATCCTACCATACCATACCATATCATACCATATCCTACCATACCATACCATACCATACCATACCATACCATATCATATCATATCATACCATATCATACCATATAATGCCATACCATATCCTACCATACCATATCATACTATACCATGCCATACCATATCCTACCATACCATACCATATCATACCATACCATGCCATACCATATCCTACCATACCATATCATACTATACCATATCCTACCATACCATACCATACCATATCACACCATATCCTACCATACCATACCATACCATATCATACCATATCCTACTATAACATGCCATATCATACCATACCATGCCATACCATATCATACCATACCATACCATGCCATACCATACCATATCCTACCATACCATACCATATCTAACCATACCATGCCATACCATATCCTACCATACCATATCCTACCATACCATACCATATCCTACCATACCATGCCATATCATACCATATCCTACCATACCATACCATACCATACCATATCATACCATATCCTACCATAACATGCCATATCATACCATACCATGCCATACCATGTCCTACCATGCCATGCCATACCATATTATACCATACCATACCATATCCTACCATACCATACTATACCATATCCTACCATACCATACCATATCATACCATATCCTACCATAACATGCCATATCATACCATACCATATCCTACCATACCATGCCATACCATATCCTACCATACCATACCATACCATACCATACCATATCCTACCATACCATACTATACCATGCCATACCATATCCTACCATACCATACGATATCATACCATACCATTCCATACCATATCCTACTATACCATACCATGCCATACCATATCCTACCATACCATGCCATACCATATCCTACCATACCATACTATACCATATCATACCATATCATACCATATCCTACCATAACATGCCATATCATACCATACCATATCCTACCATACCATACCATATCATATCATATCATATCATACCATACCATACCATATCATATCATATCATATCATGCCATGCCATGCCATGCCATGCCATACTATACCTTACCTTATCATACCATACCATATCATAGACATGTGCGATTCGTTTCGTACGAATCGAAAATTCATACGAATTTCCGTAAATCCATACATTCGGGAGGATCCGAAATACGAATTGCTATGCTTCCGAATTTTGTACGAAATACAAAATTTCGTTTACGAATTTCGGATCCAAATTCCTAACGAACATTCGTAATTGTTACGAAAAGTTAACAGACCTAAAAGTTAAAAACCCAGGAAGTCAGCACAGCACAGGGATGGTGGGAGCCTCTCATAATGATAAATTCATCATAACGAACATTCGTAATTGTTACGAAAAATTAACGAACCTAATGAAAATTCGTATTTTGTACAAAATTTCAGACACGAATTACAAAATCCGAATTAATTCTAATACGAAACAGAACGAAACAAAACAAATTTATTGACGCCGCACATGGCTACCATACCATACCATACCATACCATATCATACCATACCATATCATACCATACCATACCATAGGGCACAGTTGTGTCAGCCGTCTTGTCCACCCCACTACCTTAAATAATGTTTGAAGAACCTCCAAAATATTTATAATGTTATTTCTATGGGGGGATGGTCATGGGACTAAAGGTTCAGTCACCAGTTATGGGGTCTTAGCTGAAGAAGTGTAGGAGTCATGCCTTTAGGCAGAGTCAGGAGGTCTACCTGAACCAGGGGCAGATCCAAAGTCTAGTCTTGAGAGAGGCACTGCAAGAAAATAAGGTGTTGTTTTAATTTAAATTTAAGGTATAATACAGTGTACAGGGTACAGAGGTCAGTAGGATGTAGGGCAGTGTACGTGGAACAGTCCGGCAGAGAACAGGGGGTCAGCAGGGCAGAGGACAGGAGTTGAAACAACAGAGGAAAGGGGGTAAGTAGGGTGGAAGACAGGGGGCAACAGGGCAATGTACAGGGGTCAGTAGAATGTAGGACAGAGTACAGGGATCAGTAGAGCAAAGGACTATGTGTCACCAGGTGGGGGTGGGTCAGAATGGCACACGCTGGGGAGGGAATCGGGAGGGCATACCCTGGGGGGATCAGGATGGCATACACTGGGGGGATCACGAGGGCATACACTGGGGGGACTCAAAAGGGCATACACGGGGGGGATCAGGAGGGCATACACAGGGGGGATCAGGAGGGCATACACTGGGGGGATCAGGAGGGCATACACAGGGTGGATTAGGAGGGTATACACGGGGGGGCTCAAAAGGGCATACACAGGGGGGATCAGGAGGGCATACACTGGGGGGATCAGGAGGGCATACACAGGGGGGATCAGGAGGGCATACACTGGGGGGATCAGGAGGGCATACACGGGGGGGATCAGGAGGGTATACATGGGGGGCTCAAAAGGGCATACATGGGGGGGATCAGGAGGGCATACACTGGGTGGGATCAGGAGGGTACACACTGGGGGGATTAGGAGGGCACACACTGGGGGGGTCAGGAGGGCATACACTAGGGTGATCAGGAGGGCATACACTAGGGGGGATCAGGAGGGAATACACCTGGGGAGATAAGGAGGGCATACACTTGGGGGATCAGGAGAGCATACACTGGGGGTGATCAGAAGGGCATACAGTGGGGGGGGATCAGGAGGGCATACACTGGGGGGATCAGGAGGGCATACACTGGGGCGGTCAGGAGGGCATACACTGGGGGGGATCAGGAGGTCATACACTGGGGGGATCAGGAGGGCATACACTGGGGGGGATCAGGAGGGCATACACTGGGGGGATCAGGAGGGCATACACTGGGGGGATCAGGAGGGCATACCCTGGGGGGGAACAGGAGGGCATACACTGGGGGGTCAGGAGGGCATACACTGGGGGGATCAGGAGGGCATACACTGGGGGGATCAGGAGGTCATACACTGGGGGGGGTCAGGAGGGCATACACTGGGGGGGGGGTCAGGAGGGCATACACTGGGGGCATCAGGAGGTCATACACTGGGGCGATCAGGAGGTCATACACTGGGGGGGGGTCAGGAGGACATACACTAGGGGGGGGTCAGGAGAGGAAACACTGGGGGGGGTCAGGATGGCATACACTGGGGGGGATCAGGAGGGCATACACTGGGGAGATCGGGAGGGCATACACTGTGGAGATCGGGAGGGCATACACTGGGGGGATCAGGAGGACATACACTGGGGGGGTCAGGAGGGCATACACGGGGGGATCAGGAGGACATACACTGGGGGGATCAGGAGGACATACACTGGGGGGGGGATCAGGAGGACATACACTCTAGGGGGGTCAGGAAAGGATACACTGGGGGGGTCAGGAGGGCATACACGGGGGGTCAGGAGGGCATACACTGGGGAGATCGGGAGGGCATACACTGGGGGGATCAGGAAGGCATACACTGGGGGGTCAGGAGGGCATACACTGGGGGGATCAGGAGGGCATACACTGGGGGGGGGGTCAGGAGGGCATACACTGGGGGTATTCAGGAGGGCATACATCAGGGCAGTCATAACGCTTTAGGGAGTTCAATTTCTCACTGGTCTACATGAAAAGAAGATGCAATTCCTCATGCACCTCAGTAACTCAGCAGACTCAGCATAGAGGTGCCTGTAAACGAATCCACAATGTACTGCTAGCAGAGCTCACCTCCAGGAACATTCACTCGGCTCCCTCTGCTCAGCTGCTCACACCTCCCACTTCCAGACGAGCGCGATCTCGGGGGAGAAGGCACATCCCCATCCCGCCCACTTAAGCAGCAGCCTGCAGGAGAAATACTGCTGGGGAGGTACAGGGGGCGGAGAGTGCAGTCCTGAGATTTCTGAGCAGTAATTCATGTTTAGAATGGCTGCGAGTTGTCCCGACCGTGGCTCTGGTTACCCGGGGCACACTCGGCCTCGGAGTTTGTAATATTTTCTCTGGGGGAGCAATTGCCCTTCCCCCCTCTGGATCCGCCCCTGACCTGAACTCTCCAACGCCTTTCAGCTGAGATCACATGACTAATGCCTATGTAGTGCTACCCCCTTAGGAGCCACTACTGGATAGGATGGGTCCTCTGTTCTTTGCCTCAACCTTTTCAAGAACCTCAGCCACTTTAATACAACCGGTTTAGTGTACAAAAATAAAATACCGCAAAAAATCACTGAAAGTAGTACCCAATAGTAGTACTATATCAAAGAAAACAGGCACCAAACCAGGTAGTAAAGGCAAACTTAATATATTGTCAACCAATATAGTTGGTACACAGGCAAACATAAAATTGATTAACAATGATAATAACACAATTTAGCATACAAAGTAACAATAAGTACTAGGCATAAGATGACATTTGGCATCCAGATCAGCATAAAAAGTAGCAAGGCCACCTCAAATTAAGCAGTGAGCAGTAGTGTTGGAACTGTACTGCCAAAGCACATTTATGGCAGGCAGCAATGCTAGGCCTAGACCAACTGGGTATGCACTGCCTAAAAGAACAGGAGGATGGTGGTCAGAGGGGCAGGGGAACAAACGGCGGGGCTTGCAGAATAATTATTATGGGAGAGGCAGTCTTTTGAGATGTTCTTCTGCTGGCTATTGTTGGGGCCCTTTAAGAGAGCCAGTGCACTTAACAACAGTTCCAGTTAACCTGCATGCAGTAAAGATGCAGTAAAGGTAAGGTATAGTCTCTACACAGGTGCAAGGTAGATGTGCTTCAGATACAGTATAGGATTGGTATAGGTGCAGTAAAGGTTTGGAATAAGTGCAGTATGGGTGCAGTATGGATTGGGTACACTTGGTGTTCTGCTCTCAGTGGCTCAGTTCCTGTTAGTATGAGCTATGGGCTAACAGCCCTCTCACCAGCATTCGGGATGCTGCGATGACCTCTCTCTGTAGACGTGGGGCCCCTCCGTCTCTCCACAGAATGCCTCCAATGATCAGCAGTGGGAAGTAAAGGGTGAACGGATGCTCCATTCTCCCTGCCGCAACAGTGCAGATGTGATCGCTGTGGTTCCACAGGTGTCACCACCCCCAGGTCTCAGTCTCTGGCCCTGTGGATAATCTGCGTGCACCAGGACCAATGTGTATACCTCTGCTCCCGTGCTGCAAAGAGAAAGAGGTTTCCGGTGCAGTCTAGTAAAAGCTGTGTCCTTATTACCCTTCTTCCTCAATGTCCTATGGGAACCCTCAGCGTTCTGCAGAGCAGTCCATAGGCTTTCCTGGCTCTAGCTCTCAGAGGCTTTCTTCCTCTGCTTTCTGGAAGGGATAGTGAAACACTACATAGAGCATAGTAGCAGAAAGTTAAAGTAAACTGATTGCAAAGAGGGAAATGTCTCCTTTTCCATATTCATGTAGTCCAGCACCTGGCTACACCTATGAATCTGGTCATACGACCAGCAACTGTGTATCAGAATCTTTTGCAAGCCAGGTATATGAGGACTTCACAATTTTCTTATACTGTAGATGGTATGCCTACCGATACTTGGATGCTCCCAAGATTTAAGGCAAGGTGCAAAACAGGGATGTCCCCAGCAACCCAGAGAGACAGTAACCCATACCTCCCAACCGTTCCGGATTCACCGGGACTGTCCCGGATTTCAAGTAAATCCCAGTGCCCTGTGAATCTGAGCTGAATCCTGAAGCAAAGCCCAATAACTAGAACAAGTTTTGGCACTTGACTTCACTAATCCGGCTGTCAGGTGCGTGCTGCAGCTGTCAAGGCTGAGACTCACTCAGTCCTCAGCCAGCACAGCCCCCCCATTTCTCCCGCCCACTCACCTGCCTGCAAGCTCACCCGCTCTAAAGCTCGCAGAATGGAAAAACAGAGAAGCTAGGTCTGCTTCACCTCCTCTCTATGTCCCCCTGTGTCCGCCCACAATCCTCAATGTGCAGCCAATCTGTGGATGTAAAGGGGTTGTGTGGGTGGGAATTTTGAAGCAATGCTCCTGATGTTGCTGCCTGAACCTCTGGGTGAGTGAACACTTCTTTCCATATAACATAGTGATACTTCCTGGATTCTTTGTACCATAGTAATCATTCCTTCCTGCCTTCCATGTGCCATAGTGATCCTTCCTTCCAGCCTTCCATGTGCCATAGTGATCCTTCCTTCCTGCCTTCCATGTGCCATAGTGATCCTTCTTTCCAGCCTTCCATGTGCCATAGTGATCCTTCCTGCCTTTCATGTGCGATAGTGATTCTGCCTTCCATGTGCCATAGCGATCCTTCCTTCCTTTCTTCTATGAGCCATAGTGATCCTTACTTCCTGCCTTTCATGTACCATAGTGATCTTTCCTTCCTGACTTCCATGTACCATAGTAATCCTTCCTGCCTTCTATGTACCATAATGATCCTTCCTTCCTGCCTTCCAAGGTTTTACCACCCCTACAACCACTAATGTGAGAAGTGTTTTGTTCCATATTTCTGACTATTGAGATAAGACTTTCCTTCTGATGTTCATATGTTCAAGCAATGCTGCACTGTGTACAGAAACTAGGCTCAGCTTCTGTTTAATCATCCGTCTTTAAGGCACTCCCGCTATTAGGCGCAACTTGACCATGACCATCATTTGCTACTGTGTGCTACATGTACTGCAGTACTTATTTTTTGGCTCCATCCCAGGGTTTCACAGCTCCTTCATAATCCTCTATTTTAAGCTCTTTGTCTATTTTCAGTATATACAAAAGCAGATGTATTTGAAGGAATTTTTTAAATGATTGTGTTGAGGTTTATATGTATCTCTGACACTCCAGCTTGTGGTGCAGCAATCAAAGCATATTTTATAGGTACAAGGACGCCCGGGTTTTGTTTAACCACAGACCTTGAGCCCCATCCCACTATCATGTTTGGCCACACCAACTTTTTGCTGCGGCACGCAAAGCATCCCGCAGGTCAATATCTCCCTGCAACGTTCCTCATTCCCAAGTTGAAAAGTTAGGGGGTATGGTAACCTACCATGTCAGATGCCTTCATAAAGGTAGAGTTCATGGCAGTATGGTGGCTATATTCGGTCAATAATCACATGAGCATCCCCACCCCTCAGTATATGCGTAGCTGCAGGGGCCCAGCAATCACAGCTTACCTCCAAACCCAGTTTGGACCAAACCCATATTATCCCTAGTGACAACGCCGTTCCTCCATAGATACAGTCCAGTAAATATTATTAAAAATAAATAAAGTGCAGCACAATATAACAATAAAATATAGTCCAAAACGCTAGTGAACTACAAGTCCCAGAGAGATGACTCCACCCGTGAAGATCAACAGTCTCAATAATGGTGGCAGACACCTCCACCTTCGATCTAAGTTCTACGCTCACCTCTAGGCATGGACTCCGGAACTAACAGGAAGTCATGCAAGCAGGTCCCACACAACAGGTAGGTAACAGAAAGGAATCAATTAGAACTTCTCCTAGAACTTCTCCTCCAGATCAATATTCTCTATAGGGGCATCAAACCTTCTGTATATTCAGATCGATCTTCTTAATGCGGGCATCAAACCATGTATATATTCAGGTCGATCTTCTCAATGCGGGCATCAAACCATGTGTATATTCAGATCGATCTTCTCAATGCGGGCATCAAACCATGTGTATATTCAGGTCGATTTTCTCAATGAGGGCATCAAACCATGAGTATATTCAGATCGATCTTCTCAATGCGGGCATCAAACCATGTGTATATTCAGATCGATCTTCTCAATGCGGGCATCAAACCATGTGTATATTCAGATCGATCTTCTCAATGCGGGCATCAAACCATGTGTATATTCAGATCGATCTTCTCAATGCGGGCATCAAACCATGTGTATATACACACATGGTTTGATGCCCGCATTGAGAAGATCGATCTGGAGGAGAAGTTCTAGGAGAAGTTCTAATTGATTCGTTTCTGTTACCTACCTGTTGTGTGGGACCTGCTGGCATGACTGCCTGTTAGTTCAGGAGTCCACGAGAAAGAAATATCACCGAACCAGGCAGGTCAATCAGGAACAAACCTCTCCTCTAGGCTGGAAGACACGGGTGCTGGCAATGCTTATAGCAATGAAGTTCGAGAAAAATCCTGGACAGCCACACTCAAAAAATTGTTTTCGCCTTTATTGAGTAAAAAAAATCAACAAAAATACATGCCACAGCAGAACGGACAGAAGAGCTGACGCGTTTCGCACTGCAAACAGTGCTTAATCATAGCTCAGGAGTCCATGCCTAGAGGTGAGCGTAGCAGTTAGATCGAAGGTGGAGGTGTCTGTCACCATTATTGAGACTGTTGATCTTCACCGGTCATCTCTCTGGGACTTGTAGTTCACTAGCTTTTTGGACTGTATTTTATTGTTATATTGCGCTGCACTTTCTTTATTCTTATCATTTGTTATGGATTTCTGTGAAAATCATTCCGTGTTCAGCTTGCATTTTGAGGGGGGGGGGTTTCCTTATTATTATTTTTGCGCCGATTGCACCTTCTATTTATACAGTAAATATTATTGGCAGAATCACCAGTTAAAAATAAAATAAAAATGATAAAGAAAACGATTGCAGCCACCACATCCAAGGACTGGTAAGTTGCCATATATTACACGTTGTTTGGGTTTAGATACGCTTTCATAAACTGATTTCGATTACAGTCATTTACCCAGATCTTCGCCTCCAGCCCTCTTATCCAGACATTTATTTTATTGTTAAAAAAATAAAGCAAACATCTCTACTTCCCGATGCTTTCCATGAGCTACTACATAAATATTTTTTTTAATCAGGCTGATTAATCCAGAGAGTAACATGACTAATTTTGAGAACATCTCCATTTATAACGACTTCCAGAGTCATCTGGTGGCTTTCCATCTCCAGAACCCATAAAGTCCTTAGTCCCACCATCACTTATTCCAGATATATGTGCCGGACTTTGTTTGCCAAGTGATGATGTTTCTGCTCTTCTCCAGCTACAGAACGGCCCTCCATCATCTGTGTTTTTGTCTATAATTCATTTCAGTTGCGTGACGATAATTATGAATCAATTCTTAATTGCATTAGCCATAAATTCCCGGTGATTGCGAAGCTCTCCTTTGTGGTTGAGATGACTTCTGCTTGATCTGGAAGGTCATTCAATCAATCATCTTTCCTCCACCCTAACTCGGGAGACAACCGCGTTGACATTCCCCTTTGGATCTGTTTATTGGGTGTGCAAATCAAACACAATATCAAATTAATTATCGCACGCTTCAGTTGTTTTTTGTGAACTTGAAGTCGTGGAAAGGTGGGTCACGACTTGACCACAGCAGAAGAGGTTCCTTTTTTTTTTTTGTCTTGAAGTCAGCCATGTTCAAGGCCAACGTGTCAATCCGAGGTGAGCATTTCATCTTCATCACGGGTCAGCAGCTGATCCACCCTTGTTCGGTTCCCCTCCCGGTTCTGCTTAATTGCCCAGAAATAATTTATGTTGCTAAATTTAACCATCCCCTTTTGCCAGCGGGTGAGCGGGCTGACTTTATGGGGGCGGAAAAAGACGAGGAAATTTATCGAGAGTTTCTGAGGATGATCGAAAGAGATTAACTTTGGTTGGACGGAGATCGATTGTTTGCGAATAATAGTTGTTATTTTACGGATCACTGATCAGAATCTCCATCTCGTGTTACTGTAGAGGCAAAAGCGCTAAGCAAGACCAGAGGTCTTCATGAAATGAATGTATGTCATGGATGGTCACATTTAGTGGGCAGCAAAGGTCCATCATTCAAGTCAGAATGTATGGTGGTGGTGGGGGGGGGGTTTTCGGATATATTCGGTATATGTCAAATGTTCAAGACTAAAATAAAATAACATAGCAAAATATTTTCATTTAATTGTAATCAAATATAAAATTGCCTTTTACTACCCCTGCAGGTTTGAGGTCCCTGAATATTTTTTTTGTGCAGATTCAGCAGGGAGAATTTTTTTTAAACCTTAAGGCCCTGTATGGCCTTAGAGGGATTTTATTTTAGATGTGGTATTTTGGTGATTTCATTTGTTTTGGGGTTTCTACCCTGTTTCCCCAAAAATAAGACCTAGCGTGATTGTCGGTGCTGGCTGCAATATAAGCCCTACCCCCCAAATAAGCCCTAGTTAAAATCCTTGTAGGTCCAACTTTCAGGGTAGGGCTTATTTTCGGGAAAACAGGGTAGGGCTTATTTGGGAGGGGTAGGGCTTATATTGCAGCCATCACTGACAATCACGCTAGGTCTTATTTTCGGGGGAAACAGGGTATGTATGTCTCAGCTGTGGGCCCAGGACCTGCACAGCAGGTGTCATTGGGTGGAGGGGACAGAGATCAGAGAGCATCCATTCTTTGATCTCCCCCAGCTGGAAGGAAGCTGGATAGGACATGTAAAACGTCACTTCCGGTTTCTGGTGTCACTTCCTTTGGCCCTTGTGGCCAGGGAGGAAGCTAATGGAGCATGACCTGTGCTCCGTTGGCTTCAATGGAAGGCAGGTGAGACATCAGGGGTCTAGAAGACCCCTGATTTCTTTTTTTAAAGAGAACCTTTGTTAAAATACATTATATTGTCAAAAGTATTGGGACGCCTGCTTTTACACGCACGAGAACGTTGATGGCATCCCAGTCTTAGTCCGTAGAGTTCAATATTGAGTTGGCTCCGCCCTTTGCAGCTATAACAGCTTCATCTCTTCTGGGAAGGCCGTCCACAAGGTTTAGGAGCGTGTCTATGGGAATTTTTGACCGTTCTTCCACTGTTGTTAGACGAGAAGGCATGGCTCGCAGTCTCCGCTCTAATTCATCCCACAGGTGTTCTATCAGGTTGCGGGCCAGTCAAGTTCCTCCTCCCCAAAAATGTTCCCACAAATTTGGGAGCATGAAATTGTCCAAAATGTCTTGGTATGCTGACGCCTTAAGAGTTCCCTTCACTGGAACTAAGGGGCCAAACTGTCAGAAACCATGAAATCAGGCTGAGACAGAAGTACAGTTAAATTACACTTTTTTAATAATAAAAGAAAAAAAGAACAAATGCAGTCAAAACATAGCTAAAGTTCAGTAACCGGAACGGATAGTCAGCCAAGCCAGAAATCAGGGATCAATGTAGTGGAACAGCAAGCAGGATCTGGAGCCAGAAGGGATGTCAGCAAAATAAGTCTTGAACAGGATCGCAGGAGAATGTTTCTGTGACGTTGACCAAGGCGAAGGCAGAGAACCTCTGGGCTGAACAGCTTAAGTAGGCAGGAGTGAAGAGCAGGATATCATCAACAGCTGAGTACCTGTAGAGAGATAGGAGCTGGCAATTGGCCGACAGCTGAGCGGCCAGCTCTGAGAAGGAAGGACTGAGCCCGGCCCTGACACAAGCCCAACCCCTGAGAAGCAACCCCCGCACTATAATCCCTCCTCCACCAAATGATTTGGACCAGTGCACAAAGCAAGGTCCATAAAGACACGGATGAGTGAGTTCAGGGTGTAGAAACTTGACTGGCCTGCACAGAGTCCTGACCTTAACCCGATAGAACACCTGTGGGATGAAATAGAGCGAAGACTGCGAGCCAGACCTTCTCGTCCAACATCAGTGCCTGACCTCACAAATGTGCTGCTGGAAGAATGGTCAAACATTCCCATAGACACCCTCCTAAACCTTGTGGACGGCCTTCCCAGAAGAGGTGAAGCTGTTATAGCTGCAAAGGGCGGAGCCAACTCAATTTTGAACCCTCCGGACTAAGACCGGGATGCCATTAAAGTTCATGTAAAGGCAGGCGTTCCAATACTTTTGGCAATATAGTGTATATCAGATAGGGGGGGTTTGTCGCCATGTGATATAAAGTTTTAGTGAAAATAAAAAAAAAATAGTTAAAAAAGAAAGTCCACTTACCACCACCATTGGACTTGATTGGAATTCTCCACTAAGTTTGAACATGAATCCTCGGTGAATTGAACCTGGGCAGATTTCTCCCGTTCCAGGTTAGAATCCATCGGTGTGTCCGGACAGGATGGGAACATCTTCATTTTTCTTTGCAGCCATTAAATTCAGACAGAAGGAGAAGACCCGCAACCACGGGGGGCAAAGCCCTGCCAACAATGTACGCCAATCACCCAGCTCACCGGCTAAACCAGGCAGATAATGTGCAAAATGTTCCTGTCTGGTTATCAAATACCTTTCATTGTCTTTTTCCTCCATGGAAAATCATCTCGTGCACACCGTTAATCTCTAAATAAAGTTGTTCTCGCCCGGCGGCATCATTTTATTAAACAACTTTCAATACATGTTTTTTTTTCCCTTCCTATCAAGTCTGGCTTTATGAGTTCCTCCGATGTCGGAAGACATTGATCCGAGATTAATTAGGCAGAAAGGAACGACTGCGAACCGATTAATTATAGACTTCTTACCGCCGAGCCGGTCATGTCAATATCATGGAAATTGATTGGATTTTCTCTTGCAAATGATTATTATTAGTAGCGAGGATTAAAGGCTAAGTTCACCTTTTTTTTTTTCAAAATTTCCGCTTCCCTTTGTACCAATTTACCATCATTGTACCTTCGATGCCGAAAAAAAAAATCTTTCTCTATATTCTAGGGCAGTCCTTACCTCAGCCCTCCAGTGTCTCCTATAGAAAATCCCTCCATACCTTTCCTGGTGATCCTCCTGAAAACTGTTAGAAGAAAGTAGTTCATCCGCTGACCTCATGAACACACCCCCTGCGCCTGCCCTTCCCCTCTAGGAGATTGCCCCGCCTACTTCTGTAGCTTTGTGCTTCTCCAATGCAGGCGCGGTCAGGGTCAGGGAGTACTGTTCTCACGAAATTGCACAGCCAATGTCTTCCTCCGCTAATCAATTGTTTTGTAGCTTACCTTCTTCTTGCAGAGATCGTTCATTTGGCAGAGTGTGCCGGAGCTAAGCGATCATATAGGAGCCTAAGTGGAGGAGAGGTGTACTAATGAAACCAGGAGAAGTGTGCGCACCTCCCAACTTTCTGAGATGGGAATGAGGGACACCTATGTAGGCATAGGACACGCCTCCCCCCTCGCCGCGCCCCATATCCTCTTGCCGACCGCCTTCCGCACATATACTGCGGCAAGGCGGCAAGGCGGCATGGCTGCGCAAAGCGACGTACCCGTACGTCGGTCTGTGCATGTGATTGCCCATGGGCCCGGCGGACTCGATGTCTGCCGGCCACCCGCGATTGCTCCTCACAAAGGCGGAACGGGGATCTGCCTATGTAAACAGGGCAGATGCCCGTTCTGACAGGGGAGGAGAGAGAGATCAGCTATTCCTAGTGATCAGGAACAGCGATCTCTCTCTACTGCCAGTGAGCCCATCCCCCCCTGACAGTTAGAAAGCACCTCCCTAGAGAACACTTAACCCCTGGATCGCCCCCTAGTGTTAACCCCTTCCCTGCCAGTGTAATTTATACAGTGATCAGTGTATGTTTTATAGCACTGATCGCTGTATAAATGTCGCTGGTCACCAAAAAGTGTCACTTAGTGATTTGTCCGCCGCAATGTCGCAGTCCCACTAAAAATCGCTGATTCCCGCCATTATTAGTAAAGACAAATAAAAAATATAAAAGGTCCCTAAATTTTGTAGACGATATAACTTTTCTGCAAACCAATCAGTATACGCTTATTGCGATTTATTTTTTACCAAAAATATGTAGCAGAATACATATTGGCCTAAACTGATGAAGAAATTTGATTTTTTATATATTTTTTTGGATATATATTATAGCAGAAAGTAAAAAAATATTGTTTTTTTTTTTTTTAAATTGACGCTCTTTTTTTTGTTTATAGCGCAAACACTAAAAACCGCAGAGATAATCAAATATCACCAAAGGAAAGCTCTATTTGTGGGGGAAAAAAAGGACATCGATTGTCAGCTGAGACGACGCAGTGCCAAATCGCAAAAAATGCCCTTATCATTAGGAGGGTAAATCCTTTCAAGTGGTTAAAGGAGAATTTAGCAAAAAAAAATGGATTGGTTAAACCCACAAGTGCTTTGTTACCTTTACTATTCCTTTATATTGCCGTTTGACAATTACAAATGAAGCACTTTAGAAATTGGATGAAAGGTTTATCGCTGGGAAACACTTTTTGAAAGATAAAAAGTGCATTTTATATACAGCTATACAGATCAGACTAACATGAGGGACACGTGAGGAGGAAAGAGGACCAGAGGAACTTTGTTCCAAATCAGGGACAGTCCCCCCAAATCCGGGACAGTCCCTCTAAGTCCGGGACAATTCCTCCAAATCCGGGACAGTCCCTACAAATCAGGGACAGTCCCTCCAAATCCGGGACAGTCCCTCCAAATCCGGGACAGTCCCTCCAAATCCGGGACAGTCCCTCAAAATCAGGGACAGTACCTCAAAATCCGGGACAGTCCCTCCAAATCAGGGACAGTCCTTCCAAATCCAGGACAGTCCCTCCAAATCCAGGACAGTGCCTCAAAATCCGGGACAGTTGGGAGCTATGGAAGTGTGTCCCTGGAAGTCTGTAAAGCTTACCAAAACCTATACAATTTCATTGTGCAATCTCCTTTAGATCTACCATCAACTACGTCATGCAAGGGCCTGCCTGATTACATACAGAGCGATTGGATCGATAGCTGTGTCCTCGGATTATATAGTGTTGGTAAATCTAAAGCAGAGATTGTACAATCAGATTGTATAATGTATGGTCACCTTTATACACCTAAAATGAACTAATTTGTGGTTTCAGTACCATTAGTACCCATAGACGGAAGCGAACGCACATTTTGTTGAGAGCAAAAACTCACAACGAATGCTGTATTGTAATGAAGGAAAAGAGGGACTGGCTCAGTAGGATTGAAAGAGAGAAATCACAGCAGCCTCTACACCTTCCCGAAGAAGAGCATGTGGCCGGAGACCCAGGAGAGGACATCCTGGGTTTGGTAACAGACTAACCTTGCACAAGTTATTCTATTGTTTGCTGGGAACTGTTGTTTTGTCTCCAAGGCCCCCAACTTTGCCGGCCAACGGTTTCTTTATCCATCAATCATTGGCCGGTGTGATAAAACTTGGACTGTCACAGCAAGTTAGGACTGTCTATATATACAGCAGCCATCATTAAATTCCCATCGCCCTCCACAAGTTTCAATCTTCTACGTGATCGATGCCGGGGGACTCTGGGAACACGGTGCAATTTATCTAAACCAGTAAATCTTCTTATGAACCTATTTTCAGCCGCAAAGCAGAATCTATATCTGGCCGTCCTGGATCGCAGAAATGGGAATCTTTAAGGTCCCGCCACCTTATCGAGCCGCTCTGGAATAGGAAATCGGTGGCCTTTCATCATATGCATGGTAATTAGCTCCCGTGTGCGGAGAGGGACGAGACCCTGATTTGTGGAGCCTTGGGGGGGGGGGGGGTTATATTTGCTGCATTGTTCCCAGGCTGGTGGGTGGACGTCTAATCAGGCAGGAGGACTAAAATGGCCACGAGGGACCTCCAAAGGAGTTGGCGGGAAAAGGTTCCCACCGTCAGATAAGGGGAAATGTATCCTTCACGCCAACATTGATCTGAGCATAATTAAAGAAGAACGATCGGCATTATCTGCCTGTAATCCAAGAGGCCTCATTATGGCTGGAGGGATGTCCATTATACAGAAACGGATAAGAGTTTCTTTTTACAACATAACTATTGGCGGCATCAAATAATACATTTACACTATGATGAAAGCTGTTTTTATTTTTACCCCCATAACATTCATCCTGACAGTAAATTCATTCGTCTTCTTTTAACAGGGTGACAACGCTGTTCAATCAACTATTACATTACATGGCAACGTTGGAGCCCACCCAGGTGTGTTACAACAGCGAGTGAATATTCCCTATTTTAACACTGATCCTCCTCCCAGGCCAACCAGGAAGCGGGGTCATGAGACGTTTGGCCGAAAAGGACAGGCGATCCTATTGGACGCCTAGGAGGAGGGGAGGAGTCGCACGGCCGCAGCTATGGAGGAAAGGACACAGGAGCCGAAGCTCGACCGCCTGATGCCCGATGCCCGCCGCCTGCCCGATCCTGCTGCCTGATGCCCGATGCCCGCTGCCTGCCCGATGCTGCTGCCTGATGCCCGATGCCCGCCCGATGCTGCTGCCTGAAGCCCGATGCCCGCCGCCTGCCCGATGCTGCTGCCTGAAGCCCGGCCCGCCACCTGGATGGGTTTGAGGTGCCACCCCAAAAAAAAAACACCGGCCACCACTGTTCCTAATGTAATAGGTGGATACTGGTGCGATATCCTTTCCTCAGTGGCGGAACTACCAGGGTCACAGAGATCGCACTTGCGACTGGGCCCCGTCGTTCCGCCAATGTGGGGGGGCCCCAAGACGTCTGTGGGACCGTAAGGCTTGGTTCACAGTGCTATGACCCCGAAGTCGTGTGACTTACTTGTGATCTCCTTGTTTGTGATTTCCTTGTGACTTGCTTGGGACTTTTTATGATTTAACATTGCAGTCTATGGCACTTAAAACCAGACCAGAGGAAAGGGCCCTGGGACCGATGGAAAGGGGGGGCCCTTCATGGTTTCCTGCACCAGGGCCCTGAAGGTTTTAGTTACGCCCTCTGCCTTTCCTTTTGGGTTGATTTTGGCCTGGTGCACCAGGATTGTCCCAATTTTGTAGGTAGGACTCTCCCTAAGTGCAGTGCCTTCTGGTAGGTATGGGGCTGCCCTTGTCTGGCCAGGGGCTGAGGTACACAAAGAACTCCTGGTGATATACCTCCTGGGGGTGCCAGAAAAGCACTATGGGTTTGGGACCTCTCTGGCACTTGGTGACTTCACCTATTGCTATTCTTGAACAATACTTCTTGGGCAAGCCTTTTGGCTAGCTTATGCAGGGCCGTAGATAAGGGGGTACCACCAGTCCTCCTGTATGGGGCCCGGACCAGCAGGGTGGGCCCAGGCAGCAGGGTGAATTGGATGTGGGCAAAGAAGGTGATCGGTGCGGCAGAGAGGCAATTACTGGAACCAATCCCCTGTATGGCTCTCTCTGCAGCAGCTGAAAGCTGGCTTCTTCTCTTCTACCTCCCGTTGGCTTTCAGCTGCTGCAGAGAGAGCCATACAAATGATCGGTTCCAGTAATTGTCGCCCCCTGCAACACCGATCACCCTCTCTGTGCACCATTTTCCCCTGCTTCCCAGGTCCCCCTGTGCTGCTGGCATCTCATATTAGCACATTATAAGGAGACTTACCTTAAAAACGCTGAGAGGGCTTCCATCTGCACCTGGTCTTCATTCCGGGTTTGCAGATTATGCTGCATGAGAAACCGGGGGGTGGGATGACATCACTACCATGCATGTGCAAGGGGGCCACCATTTAGGGCAAGGTCTGGCACAGTATGCTGGGCCTTCAGAGTGCATGCACCAGTGTTGTCACCGGCTGCATGCACTCTGAATATCCCCTAAACAGTGCAAGTTTAGGAGATATTCGGAGTACCTACAGGTAAGCCTGTAATAAGCCTTATTACAGGCTTACCTGTAGGTAAAAGATGAAAAAGTGTGTTTACTACTACTTTAATCACATAATTAGGACCCTACCACCATAATTAGGCCCCAGGGGTGGGACGAAACGCGTTGGAGGAGTGACTTCTGATGGAATGAGCTGAGGCTGCTCCTACTTCACAAAGACATGGCTGAAAGGGGTGTGGGGCTGCAGAAATAGCCTTCGATCTTCATAGCCAATCACATTGCTCACATGATAAAGAAGTCCATCTTGCCCCCTTGGGTAAAGACCTATTTAAAGGGATGCAAAGGCTGGGTGGAGTAAAGAGGGAACAGAGGAAATGGAAATACAGATCCCTTGGTGGCTCCCGTTGGCGTGCCGTTCCTCTGAGGGGAAATAATGCTTTGACAAGATAAAACAAAGAGAATTGCAAGTAGCATAACGTTTGAAACATTGTTACCAACATTTGCCCATCGAACTCTCAGCATTTGTGGGAACTTTTATTTCCCCGGTCGCACCTGGCTGATGAGCAGCGGAGCTCATTGATAGTCTGTCGAGGGCCCAAGCTGCGCGTTTCAATTAAACTTTGCTGCTGGATATTTTCAATACAGATCAATAAGAACAAACAGCATGTCCGCCGTCTCCGTATTCTGCGTAATAAGCGAATAATGTAGAGACAAGAATCCAATTCCGTGACTCCTTGATGCATTTTATTATCACACTGACATCCCAGGCCATCCTCTAATTGCCTGTATGGATGTGGAAGGGTAGACCCTCTAATGGCTTCACCCTTGAACGCGCAGCGGGGAAAATAAATATTCCGAAACACCTGCTTGTCTCCTCTTCACTGTCACGAATTTTGTTACACTTCAAAATCACCCTGGAAACACCCCGAGAGAAATACCAAAGTTACAGTTTCTGACCTTTTTGTTTGCAAATTGCTAATCCAGCGACTTCACTAGTTGGAGTCGCAGAACCAATATAAGTATCCTGATCAGAAATTCCCACTGGTTCCAATTGCTTCTTCTTCCTTTTCTTCTTAAATCCTTAGCTGGTGATTGGGGAACAGGTCATCCTTTTAACCAGTGGTGGTCCAATTTCTCGATATGCAGGGAGGGGAGACTCAAGTGTGGCCCCCGACTTCGCCAAAGGGCCAAACACAAAATACAAAGAATATTCAGTCTCAGGGACAGCAGACACACAACAGTGAAAAACTATGGGCATGATAAAAGAGATGGTCAGAGACTGCAGACACGATACAAGAGATGGTCAGAGACTGCAGACACGATACAAGAGATGGTCAGAGACTGCAGACATGATACAAGAGATGGTCAGAGACTGCGGACATGATACAGGAGATGGTCAGAAACTCTGGACATGATACAAGAGATCGTCAGAGACTGCGGACACGATACAAGAGATGGTCAGAGGCTGCAGTCATGATACAAGAGATGGTCAGAGACTGCAGACATGATACAAGAGATGGTCAGAGACTGCAGACATGATACAAGAGATGGTCAGAGACTGCAGACATGATACAAGAGATGGTCAGAGACTGCAGACATGATACAAGAGATGGTCAGAGACTGCAGACATGATACAGGAGATGGTCAGAAACTCTGGACGTGATACAAGAGATGGTCAGAGACTGCAGACATGATACAAGAGATGGTTAGAGACTGCAGACACCATACAAGAGATGGTCAAAGACTGAAGATATACTACAGGAGACAGTCAGAGACAAAATACATGATACAAGAGATGGTCAGAGACTGCAGACATGATACAAGTGATGGTCAGAGACTGCAGACACGATACAAGAGATGGTCAGAGACTGTAGACACAATACTAGAGATGGTCAGAGACTGCAGACATGATACTAGAGATGGTCAGAGACTGAAGACATACTACAGGAGATACTCAGAGACAGCAAACATGATACAGAAGATGGTCAGAGACTGCAGACATGATACAAGAGATGGTCAGAGACTGCAGACATGATACAAGAGATGGTCAGAGACTGAAGATATCTCCCAGTTAGAAGAAAAGGGAGGGGGGGAAATCCCTCCTGCAGAGCTGACAAGCTGTGTCTCTGTTCAATGAGAGTCCCTGCCAGCTTGGCAATGTAGTGAGGATGCAGAGCAGCCACTACACATTCCCCTCGCCAGAGAACCTTTGGTCCTCCAAAGGAAATTACATTCTTTTACCTGGTACAGAGTTACATGAGGAGGAAATGCTCCTTACATTGGTGATCAGTGCGAAGAATGTCTCTTACATTGGTGATCAGTGAGAAGAATGTTCCTTACATTGGTGACCAGTGAGAAGAATGCTCCTTACATTGGTGATCAGTGAGAAGAATGTTCCTTACATTGGTGATCAGTGAGAAGAATGTTCCTTACATTGGTGATCAGTGAGAAGAATGTTCCTTACATTGGTGATCAGTGAGAAGAATGTTCCTTACATTGGTGATCAGTGAGAAGAATGTTCCTTACATTGGTGATCAGTGAGAAGAATGTTCCTTACATTGGTGATCAGTGGGAAGAATGTTCCTTACATTGGTGATCAGTGGGAAGAATGTTCCTTACATTGGTGATCAGTGAGAAGAATGTTCCTTACATTGGTGATCAGTGAGAAGAATGTTCCTTACATTGGTGATCAGTGAGAAGAATGTCCCTTACATTGGTGATCAGTGAGAAGAATGTTCCTTACATTGGTGATCAGTGAGAAGAATGTCCCTTACATTGGTGACCAGTGAGAAGAATGTCCCTTACATTGGTGATCAGTGAGAAGAATGTTCCTTACATTGGTGATCAGTGAGAAGAATGATCCTTACATTGGTGATCAGTGGGAAGAATGTTCCTTACATTGGTGATCAGTGAGAAGAATGTTCCTTACATTGGTGATCAGTGAGAAGAATGTTCCTTACATTGGTGATCAGTGGGAAGAATGTTCCTTACATTGGTGATCAGTGGGAAGAATGTTCCTTACATTGGTGATCAGTGAGAAGAATGTTCCTTACATTGGTGATCAGTGAGAAGAATGTTCCTTACATTGGTGATCAGTGAGAAGAATGTTCCTTACATTGGTGATCAGTGAGAAGAATGTTCCTTACATTGGTGATCAGTGAGAAGAATGTTCCTTACATTGGTGATCAGTGAGAAGAATGTTCCTTACATTGGTGATCAGTGGGAAGAATGTTCCTTACATTGGTGATCAGTGAGAAGAATGTTCCTTACATTGGTGATCAGTGAGAAGAATGTTCCTTACATTGGTGATCAGTGGGAAGAATGTCCCTTACATTGGTGATCAGTGAGAAGAATGTCTCTTACATTGGTGGTCAGTGAGAAGAATGTCCCTTACATTGGTGATCAGTGAGAAGAATGTTCCTTACATTGGTGATCAGTGGGAAGAATGTTCCTTACATTGGTGATCAGTGAGAAGAATGTTCCTTACATTGGTGATCAGTGGGAAGAATGTTCCTTACATTGGTGATCAGTGGGAAGAATGTTCCTTACATTGGTGATCAGTGGGAAGAATGTTCCTTACATTGGTGATCAGTGAGAAGAATGTTCCTTACATTGGTGATCAGTGAGAAGAATGTTCCTTACATTGGTGCTCAGTGAGAAGAATGTTCCTTACATTGGTGATCAGTGAGAAGAATGTTCCTTACATTGGTGATCAGTGGGAAGAATGTTCCTTACATTGGTGATCAGTGGGAAGAATGTTCCTTACATTGGTGATCAGTGGGAAGAATGTTCCTTACATTGGTGATCAGTGGGTAGAATGTTCCTTACATTGGTGATCAGTGAGAAGAATGTTCCTTACATTGGTGATCAGTGAGAAGAATGTCCCTTACATTGGTGATCAGTGGGTAGAATGTTCCTTACATTGGTGATCAGTGAGAAGAATGTTCCTTACATTGGTGATCAGAGAGAAGAATGTTCCTTACATTGGTGATCAGTGAGAAGAATGTTCCTTACATTGGTGATCAGTGAGAAGAATGTTCCTTACATTGGTGATCATTGGGAAGAATGTTCCTTACATTGGTGATCAGTGAGAAGAATGTTCCTTACATTGGTGATCAGTGAGAAGAATGTTCCTTACATTGGTGATCAGTGAGAAGAATGTTCCTTACATTGGTGATCAGTGAGAAGAATGTTCCTTACATTGGTGATCAGTGAGAAGAATGTTCCTTACATTGGTGATCAGTGGGAAGAATGTTCCTTACATTGGTGATCAGTGGGAAGAATGTTCCTTACATTGGTGGTCAGTGAGAAGAACATTCCTTACATTGGTGATCAGTGAGAAGAATGTCCCTTACATTGGTGATCAGTGAGAAGAATGTTCCTTACATTGGTGATCAGTGAGAAGAATGTCCCTTACATTGGTGATCAGTGAGAAGAATGTTCCTTACATTGGTGATCAGTGAGAAGAATGCTCCTTACATTGGTGATCAGTGGGAGGAATGTTGTTCGGTAGGGAATCACGTGACAAGAGCTTGCAGTCTCATCCCTGAATCCTACAGGGGCAACTTTAACTTTTAATTGACATGATAAGGTTGGCCATAGTAACAAGTCAGTTAGAGAAATCCTTTCAGGATTCATGTTATGCCATATTTCTGCAATGCCCCGGGTCATCGATGAGCACTCCTGAGGATCCTCTGACCGCGGTGCCTCCTCTGTGGCCGGCTTTGATGTGTAAGTCAATACTATGCACATGTTTTAATACAGTTAATGCATTCTGCAGAATCCTGAAGCATCAGAGGGGGTCGGTATGGTGTAAATCCCTTTTATCTCCAGATAAAACGCGCCACCTGCGGGGTCACACACCTGCGGCGATGACAGCATCTATGCGGTGAAAGCCAAAGGGGATTGTGGGAAATGAATGGAGTTGTTAGTGGTTAGGCCTATGATTAGATGGCACCCTTACATCGGGGATAATTAAAGCTCCTCTGAATTTATAGACGGAAGCCGAATTCCTTGACTAACAGAAATTCCTCCGGTGATTGGCAGGCGGCAAGATGGAACCTCAGAGAAATGAAAAATTGCCGTTTATCATTTAGGATACAATATACACTATATTGCCAAAAGTATTGGGACGCCTGCCTTTACACACACATGAACTTTAATGGCATCCCAGTCTTAGTCCGTAGGGTTCAATATTGAGTTGGCTCCGCCCTTTGCAGCTATAACAGCTTCAACTCTTCTGGGAAGGCCGTTCACAAGGTTTAGGAGGGTGTCTATGGGAATGTTTGACCATTCTTCCAGAAGAGCGTTTGTGAGGTCAGGCACTGATGTTGGACGAGAAGGCCTGGCCCGCAGTCTCCGCTCTAATTCATCCCAAAGGTGTTCTTACCTATAGGTAAGTTTATAATAAGGCTTACCTGTAGGTTCTGTATATATCACGTAAACTTGCACCTTTTCGGAGATATTTACTATATACAGTGCCGCCAACATCATCGGCGCATGCGCACTGGAGAAACGGCCCACTCCTGTCGTTCCTTCAGGGACCATGCCATGGCCGGCGGCTAGTCACGTCATCGCGGCTCCAGCCAATCACAGCGCCGGAGCCCGCGAACCCAGAAGTAACTCCGGGAGAGATGGTGGCCCTGTTAGCGGTGTGCGGGCGCCGATTCAGGGCATCGTTCTAAGGTAAGTATTTCATAATGAGCTAGTATGCCATGCACCCTACACATTATGCCTTTTGTATTGCAGTTTTTTTTTGTTTTTTTGGACTTTTTTATTTTGGAGGTCTACAACCTCTTTACGTGGTTTATATACAGTTATCTGAATTCTTTTTTTTTTTTTTTTACTGAATACATGCAGCAGAATATATTTTGGCCAAAACGTATGAAGCAATTATATTTTATTAAATATATTTTATAACAGAAATGTGAAAATATCTGTTTTTTTTTTAAATTTTCAGTCTTATTTTGTTTATATAATAGAAAAAAAAAACCCCAGTGGTGATCCAATAATTTAGAAAATAAAATAAAAAATAATAAAAAATAATAACAATCTCATCTGGGTACAGTGTTGCATGACTGCACAATTACCAGTTAAAGTAGCGCAGTTACTTTTTATTATTTGTTTGTTATATTTTCTTTTTCTTTGTAAAGGAGTTTTTTTTTTTCCTTGTTGCTAGTAGTATCCTCTTTGGAGTTGTAGCTTAATGCTAAAGACTAATATATTTTATTATTTATTTTTATTTATTTCAGGTACTTATATAGCGCCGTCAATTTACGCAGCGCTTTACATATACATTGTACATTCACATCAGTCCCTACCCTCAAGGAGCTTACAATCTAAGGTCCCTAACTCACATTCATACATACTAGGGACAATTTAGACAGGATCCAATTAACCTCCCAGCATGTCACATTATTGATCATAACTTCCATTGGTATTGGGGGGGGGGGATATTGGTGCCATATATAGTATTTTACAAAATACCGAGTTCAGCCAAGCTGTTCCCGAGTATTTCCGAGGCTCTCCGGCGCCCCCCCACCAACTCTGGCCGCATGCGGTATTGCATGTAATAGAAGTCAATGCGGAACAAATTATCTTCGTTTCCATTGACTTCTGTGGGGAAACTCGCTTTGATATGCGAGTGCTTTGGATTACGAGCATTCTCCTGGAACGGATTATGATCGCAATCCGAGGTTCCACTGTAAACTTGGTTTGAAAGCGTTTTGCAAGACAAGCAAAATTCTTTAATAAACCTTGACTTGGTATACAAGCGATGTCTTAATGTACAAGTAGCGTCGCGTCACGTCACGTCACAACTGAGTATAAAAGAGAAGAGAGGCGCCTCTAATGCCGCGTACACACGGTCCGTTTTTTACTAATGGGAAATGTTCGATGGGAGCTCTGCTGTCAGAAATTCCGACCGTGTGTAGACTCCATCGGACAGTTTCCGCTGGAATTTCCGACAAACAAAATTTGAGATCTGGATCTTAAATTTTCTGTCAGCAAAATCCTCGGCTTATACTCGAGTCAAGCACTTTTCTGCAGCAAAGAATGACATTTTCCAAACCGAATTTGGGGCCCCGTATCTCGGGGCCACTGGGTGCTAGGAACCCCAAATTTGGTGTGCAAACTGGGGTTCCTGGCACCAAGTGACCCCAAGATATGGGGCCCCAAATTCAGTTCAGAAAATGTCATTCTCTGCTGCAGAAAAGTGCAAAGTCCCGTATCTCGGGGGCCACTTGGTGCTAGGAACCCCAAATTTGGATATGTTGCAGTGCTAGTTCCACTGGGATTGCACACCCAATTTGGGGTTCCTAGCACCAAGAGATACGAGATACGGGGCCCCAAATTCGGTCAACTGTGTCCATCTGCAGCAATGTCATTTCGGGACCCTTTGGGTCCAGAGACCCCAAAATTTGGCTGCAGTTAGAGGGGCATCTAGGAACCCTTAACTACCGAGTTTGAAGTTCGGGGGATCTATGGCTGCAAATGGGCACAGTGAGGCTGCAAATGGGCACAGTGAGGCTGCAAATGGGCATTGTTGACCTTCTTTTCCACTTACAGTAGCTGCACATTTCTCACCCTCGGCTTATACTCGAGTCAATACGTTTTCCCAGTTTTTTGTGGTAAAATTAGGTGCCTCGGCTTATACTCCAGTATATACGGTAGCAACATATTGCTACACTTAGAGGCGCCTCTCTTCTCATTTACTGTATACTTTGTAGCTCCTGCTGGATTTTTCTTCTAATCCCCTTGTGGAGGCTTCCATTTGTGGAAGGACATTTTACAACCAATCACATCGCTATAATCTTTTTATATGCACTATAAACTGAAGGATTTATAAATAAATGGTTGTGGAACGAATCCTCTGAGTTTCCATTATTTCTTATGGGGAAATTTTCTTTGATATACAAGCACTTTGGATTACAAGCATGTTTCTGGAAGGAATTACACTCGCAATCCGAGGATTTACTGTACTGTATAGTATATGCACTTGTATCTTTAGGTGCTCCCTAAAAGCGCAGTTTATCGTTTTACTTTTATGTCTGTTTTGTTGGTATGTGAGTACCATTTGTGTAGAATTATTCTGTATGTACGTTTCAATAAATTTAGATTGAAATAAAGTAGCGCACTGCTGAATAGCGAAAAAAAAAATTGGCCTGGTCATGAAGGGGGGGGGGTAAAACCTTCCGGAGCTGAAGTAGTGAGGAAAGCTCCGATATCGTGGAATAGAAGTATTGATCATTTGAAGGGAATCATTAAAGGCTATTCATAGCGCAGTCCAATGACACACCGCGGGCTCCCGATTCCTGGAAGGGCGTCCGTTCGCTTGCGTCCGTACGCCATTATTTCCTGCTGACAAGGAGACATCAAACGTTGTCTGGCTCCCCGTGTGACGGTTAATTATGCCGTCCAATTTACTTTATTTATGTGTGAATTTGCCATCAAATGGAGCCCAGCTTGCGATTAAATGAGCAGCGCTCTCAGACAGATGCTCCGGGTTTTGAAGTGTGGAGGGGGAGGGGAGGGGGGGGGTCTATGGGAATTTCTGAGTTAACTCTTTCATTGTCCAACATTAGAACCACTGTAACTTTTTTTTTTTTTGCGTCTCCCTTGGGAGATTTTCCTTCACTTCCTGTCCCGCAGACACTACAGAGAGGGAAATCTCCTTCCCACCACTCATCTCCTGTTCTGGATTTACTCTCACCTTGGGGTGTATTCATAACAAATCACTTCATTTAATTCATTTAATTCATAAAAAAATTGCATAGCACTTCCATCAGTGAAAGCGCATGTGCATTTGTTCTGTGCGAACGAGACAAAAAAAAAACAAAAAACAAACAAAAAAACAAATGTTATTAAGCTTTGTCCTGTGCTGGTTGAGTGTTTTTTTTTGTTGTTGATTTAGAATGGAAAATACCACATTTGGCCACTGGGTGTCGCTAAGTAAAAAAAAATACATTTTCTACAATGCTTAGGGCCACCTAGTGGTTGAATTTGGTATTTTCTGTTTTATATCAAACACAAACATTCAACCAGTACAGGAAATAGCCTAACAACATTTTCTGTTTAAATAAAATGGAAAATACCACATTTGGCCACTGGGTGTCGCTAAGTTAAAAAAAAAATACATTTTCTACAATGCTTAGGGCCACCTAGTGGTTGAATTTGGTATTTTCTGTTTTATATCAAACACAAACATTCAACCAGTACAGGAAATAGCCTAACAACATTTTCTGTTTACTTAAAATGGAAAATACCACATTTGGCCACTGGGTGTCGCTAAGTATAAAATAATTTTTCTTCAAAGCTTAGGGCCATCTAGTGGTTGAATTTGGTATTTTCTGTTTTTATATCAAAGACAAACATTCGACCAGTATAGGAAATAGCCTAACAACATTTTCTGTTTACTTAAAATGGAAAATATCACATTTGGCCACTGGGTGTCGCTAAGTAAAAAAAAATACATTTTCTACAATGCTTAGGGCCACCTAGTGGTTGAATTTGGTATTTTCTGTTTTATATCAAACACAAACATTCAACCAGTACAGGAAATAGCCTAACAACATTTTCTGTTTAATTAAAATGGAAAATACCACATTTGGCCACTGGGTGTCGCTAAGTATAAAATACATTTTCTACAATACTAAGGGCCATCTAGTGGTTGAATTTGGTATTTTCTGTTTTATATCAAAGACAAACATTCGACCAGTACAGGAAATAGCCTAACAACATTTTCTGTTTACTTAAAAGGGAAAATACCACATTTGGCCACTGGGTGTCGCTAAGTATTACAGAAATTTCCTACAATACTTAGGGCCATCTAGTGGTTGAATTTGGTATTTTCTGTTTTATATCAATGACAAACATTCCACCAGCACAGGAAACAGCCTAATAAAGTGGAACCTTGGGTTACGATCATAATCCGTTCCAGGAGAATGCTTGTAATCCAAAGCACTCGCATATCAAAGCGAGCTTCCCCATAGAAGTCAATGGAAACAAAGAAAATTTGTTCCACGTTGACTTCTATTGTATGCAATACCGTATGTGGCCAGAGGTGGGGGGGGTGCCGGAGAGACTCAGAAATACTCGGAGACGGCTCGGATGTACTCAGAAACCCTCGGAAAGGCTCAGAAACACTCGGGAACGTAGTGTTTCCGAGTGCATCTGAACGGCTCCGAGCGGCTCCAAGTGTTACCGGCGCCCCCGCACCTCTTGCCAAATGTGGTACTGCACACCGCAGGGGCTTGAATCCTGCTCGTTTCGCAAGAAGACACTCGCAAACCGAGTCAAGATTTAAAAAAATATAATAGCTCGTATTGAGAAACGCTCGTTAACCGCGTTACTCGCAATCCGAGGTATTACTGCAACATTTTTTGTTTATTTAGAATGGAAAATACCATATTTGGCCACTGGGTGTCGCCAAGTATTACAGAAATTTCCTAAAATACTTAGGGCCATCTAGTGGTCAGATTTGGTATTTTCTATTTTATATCAATGACAAACATTCCACCAGCACAGGAAACAGCCTAAGAATTTTTTTTTTTTTTAGAATGGAAAATAACACATTTGGCCACTGGGTGTCGCTAAGTATTACAGAAATTTCCTACAATACTTAGACCCATCTAGTGGTTGAATTTGGTATTTTCTGTTTTATATCAATGACAAGCATTCCACCAGCATAGGAAATAGCCTAATAACATTTTTTGTTTATTTAGAATGGAAAATACCATATTTGGCCACTGGGTGGCCCTAAGTATTTTAGGAAATTTCTGTAATACTTGGCGACACCCAGTGGCCAAATGTGGTATTTTCCATTCTAAATAAACAAAAAATGTTGCAGTAATACCTCGGATTGCGAGTAACGCGGTTAACGAGCGTTTCTCAATACGAGCTATTATATTTTTTAAAATCCTGACTCGGTTTGCGAGTGTATTTTCTGTTTTATATAAAAGACATACATTCGACCAGCACAGGAAATAGCCTAATAATGTTCTTTTTTTTTGTCTTTGCTCTATTCACTCGAATGTATCTGCAATTTTACTGCTCTAATTACAATGCTATTTTTTTTTTTTAAATATGCACTTTGTGATCACCAGGATAGAAAGGATGAATTCCTCGATCAGGGACATGCAGCTGGCATTACCAGAAAGAGAATTGTAATTAGTGGCATGAACCCATGTACAGTCAAGTACATTCATAGGTGTGCCGAGTCTCCTCTATTATCCAGTGGTTGGGGTAACACAAACCCAGATGCCGACCAATCACATACTTGGTAGGTCACTGGACTTCAAGTGGTTGTCTCGGGATGATGCCTGCCGTTTTCTATCTTGTAAAAGCAATCCTAGCAGCTGATTAGCCTCTGGATTGCTTTTACAAGCAGCAGGAGGAGACGCCCCGCATCTCCCACCACCTTCCGCAGCTTTACCGGGATCTCCCCTCCCACCGGGAGTCCCGATCGACCAGCCGGCACTTCCACTGATCACAGAGCCAAACAAAGACTGGGTCAGCTTTGTGATGTGGTAACCCGGAAGGAATGACCTGACATAACTTTTTGTAAACGGCGACATTTTCCAAAATCAAAAGCATCCGAACACATCGATCTTGGTGTTTTGAATGCTTTTAAGGGCACAGGAAGGATCTGGGGTCTTATAGACCTCAGATATCTCCGTAAAGAGGACCTGTCATGTGCCTATTACTGTCACAAAGGATATTTAAGTTCCTTGTGACAGCAATAAAAGTGTTAAAAAAAAAGTAAAGTAGCAGTGTAAAGAAAAAAAAAATATTTAAAAAAATTAAAATTGCCCCAGTGCTCGCGTGCAAAGGCGAACGGACAATCCCACACGCACGCGAACAGCGATCGTCTCACACATGTGAGGTATCACCGCGAACATCAGATCATGGGCAGTGATTCTAACACCAGACCTTCTGTGTTAATCTAAAGTGGTGACCTGTAAAGGCTTTTAAAGGCATCTTGTATGGATAGTAGCATATACATAATTTGTCGCAGGTGTGCACAATTTTAAAGCGTGACATGTTTGGTATCTATCTACTCGGCGTAACATCATCTTTTATATTTTACCCAAAAAATTAGATTATGTATTGTGTTTTTTTTGTTTTTTTTGCATTGAAATTCCAAAATTTCCCCCCAAAAAAAGCATTCAAGAATGCTGCGTAAATACCGTGTGACCAGTGGCGGCTGGTGCTCAAAATTTTTTGGGGGGCGCAAACAAACTGAAAATTTCTGCAATAAAAACCCATCAATTGCAGCCTCACTGTGCCCATCAAACGCAGCCACTGTGCCCATTAAATGCTTCCTCATTCCCATCAAACGCAGCCACTGTGCCCATCAAACGCAGCCACTCTGCCCATCAAACGCAGCCACTGTGCCCATCAAACGCAGCCACTCTGCCCATCAAACGCAGCCACTGTGCCCATTAAACGCTGCCTCTGTCCCATCAATTGCTGCTACTGTGCCATCAAATGCTGCCACTGTGCCATTAAATGCAGCCACTGTGCCCATCGAATGCAGCCACTGTGCCCAACGAATGCTGCCACTGTACCCCTCCACCCGCCTGCTCGCCGTCTGCCTGGCACTTACCCTGTCTCTATGGGGCAGTGGGTGACGGCGGCGGGCAGTGTCCTCAACACTGCTCCATGTCCTCAATGTCTTCTCCTCCCACCCTCTCCTCCTGATAGGCGTCCAATCACAGCGCCTGTCATTAAAGCCAATCAGGTGACGGGTAACAGACCGGAGCACCTGATTCGCGGAGAGGCGGTTCAGTGTAAGGAAAGCGAATATTCATTTGCTTTTCTAACACACCTGGGTGAACTGCGAGCGCCAAGCATGGCGCTCGCAGGTCACCTTTTTTGACGCCTATTAGAGCCTATGGCTCTAATCAGGTGCTTCAAACCCCCCCCCCCCCCCGCCGCTATAATTCAGGCGCCCGAAAAGGGGCCGGACGCCTGAATAGGGGGTGGCAGAGGCGGCTGTGGATAGATTCATGCTATGCATGAATCTATCTATTGGTGATAGAGGGGGTGGCTGGAGAGAAGGGGCGGCGCCCGTGCACCCTTATGAACGCGCCGCCACTGCTTGTGACATAAAAAAAAATTGGAACGCCCACCAATTTGTTCTCTAGGGCCTCTGCTTTAAAAAAAAAATAAATACTGATTGTTACATGTAAACAAAAAGTACCAGAAAATGCCCGGGGGGGTCAAGCGGATACTCAAGGGCCCAGTCACATTTTTGCTGTGCATTGGCGCATACGTCTAAAAATCAGTGCGTTGCCATGCTTTTGGGGCACGCTGCTTTGGCCCGGGTTCACACTATTGCGAACACAGACATGGCATGTATGGCTGGACTCGCATTGGATTCGTATAATAATTCCCGCACTGGAATCGGATGGCATGGGCGTTCACTCCCGATCGCTCCGATTCCTGTCCGAATTCACAGTTCGCTCTGATTCCTGTGAACCGATCTGGGGGGTGTCGTTGGACATTGTATTGTCACCCGCAGCGGTTGGCAGAGGGCAGTGTGAGCTGCCTGCGGGAGAGAGGCGGGAATGGGCGCTGGTATCGCTCTGGTTCCCGCATCGCTGCCCTGTGAACCCGGGCTTGGTGTGTATGCAATGCATGTACCACGCGTGGCAGTAATGCACAGATTAACGCTTACGCTACTGCAATGCAAAAGTGGGCACCCTAAAAAACAGGCAAACCAAAGTAGACCTTCCTTCTTGCCCCCGCGATGTCCCCCTCCACCGACGTCGCCTGACCCCCCCTCCATAAAAAAGGGGGGGTCAGGTGGGTCTTGGCGCTGCGTCGCGGTGCCCGCAGCGTTATCTCCTCGGCTCATTCCAGGACGACCTCCAACTCTAATTAAAACAATGAGCAAGACAGAAAAGAGATCTCCGAAAGTTAATCGCGGAGTTTGGAGGACGTGGCGGGTCTGACCTCAATTTCCCGATGAAAAGCCGCCGGAGCGTAGACGCAGTGCTGCAAGATGAATGGAATCTGCAGAGAAAATCAACTCGTTTCTTCTTTTTTATTTTTTCGCATTGAGCGCAATCCACTGAAGGACCCCAGAGGCCCAACGCTTAATCCAATAAAACGTTTTCTAATTAGCCGCGTCTTTGGATGGCGTTCCGCGGTGCTTCCCGCTAGGATTGTACAGATCAGCCATCATCTCTGACTGCTGGAATGGGAGGAAGCGGGTCAAACGGGGTCACCGATATCTCCAACGTCTAATCCCCGCCCCCGCCTCACTTTCCAGATTAAACTACTTTGGTCTTCATTTAGACCACCGGAACATTTAAAGGGTCAGTCCACCCAAAATGAAACTTTTAGTTGTAGGTGGAGCAGGCTGGGCGGAGTCTGCCAGGTTCTTGTATGTCTTGTATACTCCACCAGTGAGATCTCCCTGACTCCATACCTGTCCACCCTCATGTCTTACTACTCACCTTTGGGTGTTCTGGCTCCAGTTATAATATCTAACAAATAAAAGTTCAACAGGGATGGTGGGAACCCCTCATAATGGGCACAGCGGGTGTACAGACCCAGGAACTCCTCATAATGGGCACAGCGGGTGTACAGACCCGGGAACTCAGCACAGGGATGGTGGGAACCCCTCATAATGGGCACAGCGGGTGTACAGACCCGGGAACTCAGCACAGGGATGGTGGGAACCCCTCATAATGGGCACAGCGGGTGTACAGACCCGGGAACTCAGCACAGGGATGGTTTGAACCCCTCATAATGGGCACAGCGGGTGTACAGACCCGGGAACTCAGCACAGGGATGGTGGGAACCCCTCATAATGGGCACAGCGGGTGTACAGACCCGGGAACTCAGCACAGGGATGGTGGGAACCCCTCATAATGGGCACAGCGGGTATACAGACCCGGGAACTCAGCACAGGGATGGTGGGAACTCCTCATAATGGGCACAGCGGGTGTACAGACCCGGGAACTCAGCACAGGGATGGTGGGAACCCCTCATAATGGGCACAGCGGGTGTACAGACCCGGGAACTCAGCACAGGGATGGTGGGAACCCCTCATAATGGGCACAGCGGGGGTACAGACCCGGGAACTCAGCACAGGGATGGTGGGAACCCCTCATAATGGGCACAGCGGGTGTACAGACCCGGGAACTCAGCACAGGGATGGTGGGAACCCCTCATAATGGGCACAGCGGGTGTACAGACCTGGGAACTCAGCACAGGGATGGTGGGAACCCCTCATAATGGGCACAGCGGGGGTACAGACCCGGGAACTCAGCACAGGGATGGTGGGAACCCCTCATAATGGGCACAGCGGGTGTACAGACCCGGGAACTCAGCACAGGGATGGTGGGAACCCCTCATAATGGGCACAGCGGGTATACAGACCTGGGAACTCAGCACAGGGATGGTGGGAACCCCTCATAATGGGCACAGCGGGTGTACAGACCTGGGAACTCAGCACAGGGATGGTGGGAACCCCTCATAATGGGCACAGCGGGTATACAGACCTGGGAACTCAGCACAGGGATGGTGGGAACTCCTCATAATGGGCACAGCGGGGGTACAGACCCGGGAACTTGGCACAGGGATGGTGAGAACCCCTGATAATGGGCACAGCGGGTGTACAGACCCGGGAACTCAGCACAGGGATGGTGAGAACCCCTCATAATGGGCACAGCGGGTGTACAGACCCGGGAACTCAGCACAGGGATGGTGGGAACCCCTCATAATGGGCACAGCGGGGGTACAGACCCGGGAACTTGGCACAGTAATGGTGAGAACCCCTGATAATGGGCACAGCGGGTGTACAGACCCGGGAACTCAGCACAGGGATGGTGGGAACCCCTGATAATGGGCACAGCGGGTGTACAGACCCGGGAACTCAGCACAGGGATGGTGGGAACCCCTCATAATGGGCACAGCGGGTGTACAGACCCGGGAACTTGGCACAGGGATGGTGAGAACCCCTCATAATGGGCACAGCGGGTGTACAGACCCGGGAACTCAGCACAGGGATGGTGAGAACCCCTCATAATGGGCACAGCGGGTGTACAGACCCGGGAACTCAGCACAGGGATGGTGAGAACCCCTCATAATGGGCACAGCGGGTGTACAGACCCGGGAACTCAGCACAGGGATGGTGAGAACCCCTCATAATGGGCACAGCGGGTGTACAGACCCGGGAACTTGGCACAGGGATGGTGAGAACCCCTCATAATGGGCACAGCGGGTGTACAGACCCGGGAACTCAGCACAGGGATGGTGAGAACCCCTCATAATGGGCACAGCGGGTGTACAGACCCGGGAACTCAGCACAGGGATGGTGGGAACCCCTCATAATGGGCACAGCGGGTGTACAGACCCGGGAACTTGGCACAGGGATGGTGAGAACCCCTCATAATGGGCACAGCGGGTGTACAGACCCGGGAACTCGGCACAGGGATGGTGAGAACCCCTCATAATGGGCACAGCGGGTGTACAGACCCGGGAACTCAGCACAGGGATGGTGAGAACCCCTCATAATGGGCACAGCGGGTGTACAGACCTGGGAACTCAGCACAGGGATGGTGAGAACCCCTCATAATGGGCACAGCGGGTGTACAGACCCGGGAACTCAGCACAGGGATGGTGAGAACCCCTCATAATGGGCACAGCGGGTGTACAGACCCGGGAACTCAGCACAGGGATGGTGAGAACCCCTCATAATGGGCACAGCGGGTGTACAGACCCGGGAACTCAGCACAGGGATGGTGAGAACCCCTCATAATGGGCACAGCGGGTGTACAGACCCAGGAACTCAGCACAGGGATGGTGGGAACCCCTCATAATGGGCACAGCGGGTGTACAGACCCGGGAACTCAGCACAGGGATGGTGGGAACCCCTCATAATGGGCACAGCGGGTATACAGACCCGGGAACTCAGCACAGGGATGGTGGGAACCTCTCATAATGGGCACAGCGGGTGTACAGACCCGAGAACTCAGCACAGGGATGGTGGGAACCCCTCATAATGGGCACAGCGGGTGTACAGACCCGGGAACTCAGCACAGGGATGGTGGGAACCCCTCATAATGGGCACAGCGGGTGTACAGACCCGGGAACTCAGCACAGGGATGGTGGGAACCCCTCATAATGGGCACAGCGGGTGTACAGACCCGGGAACTCAGCACAGGGATGGTGGGAACCCCTCATAATGGGCACAGCGGGTGTGCAGACCCGGGAACTCAGCACAGGGATGGTGAGAACCCCTCATAATGGGCACAGCGGGTGTACAGACCCGGGAACTCAGCACAGGGATGGTGGGAACCCCTCATAATGATTGGTGGGAACCCCTCAGATTTCCTTTCTTCACACAGTGACAGCACTCAGGAAAGGAACCGGCATTTATTTACATGAGATCAGCAGTGACTGGACACAGCTGATCACATGGTAAAGAGCCAATATCATTGGCAATGATAGGCTGCACTGATGGGCACTGCTGAGGCGGCACTGATGAGGCAACATTGATGGGCACTAATAGATGGCACTGATGGGCACAGATAGGTGGCACTGAAGGGCACTGATAGGCACTGGTTGGCAGCACTAATGGACACGGATAGGCAGCACTGATAGGCGGCACTGATGGGCACTGATAGGCACTGGTTGGCAACACTGATGGACACGGATAGGCAGCACCGATAGATGACACTGATGAGGAGGCACTGATGGGCACTGTTGGTACTGCACTGATAATTAGGACACCAATAATCAATGCCCTGATTATCAGTGTAGATGTCCCTTTAACACAAGTCAGTTATCGGCTCTCCTCTCCCCTCCTCATGTTGTCAGTGTGAGGAAAGGAAAGCCAATAACCGGCTTGTGTTTACATATGTAATCAGCTGTCATTGGACACAGCTGATCACATGGTAAAGGGGCGCTGTGATTGGCCCTTTACCCCGATCTATGATCAGCTGTGTCCGAAGCGACGTCCTCCTGGCAAATCAAACCCGTTCTGTAGCTGCCTTTCGGCGATAGCGCGGGCGGGAAGGGGTTAAAATGCATCATAGAATAAAAATAACACAGATTAAAAAAAAAATAACAAAAAAACAAAATGCAAATAATACCCCACTTTCTCCATAATTACCCCAAATAATACCCCACTTTCTCCGGCATTACCCCAAATAATACCCCACTTTCTCCATAATTACCCCAAATATTACCCCACTTTCTCCTTAATTACCCCAAATATTACCCCACTTTCTCTGGCATTACCCCAAATAATACCCCACTTTCTCCATAATTACCCCAAATAATACCCCACTTTCTCCATAATTACCCCAAATAATACCCCACTTTCTCCATAATTACCCCAAATATTACCCCACTTTCTCCATAATTACCCCAAATAATACCCCACTTTCTCCATAATTACCCCAAATATTACCCCACTTTCTCCGGCATTACCCCAAATAATACCCCACTTTCTCCATAATTACCCCAAATAATACCCCACTTTCTCCATAATTACCCCAAATATTACCCCACTTTCTCCATAATTACCCCAAATAATACCCCACTTTCTCCATAATTACCCCAAATAATACCCCACTTTCTCCATAATTACCCCAAATAATACCCCACTTTCTCCATAATTACCCCAAATAATACCCCACTTTATCCATAATTACCAACATAGTATAAAATCCACCTACAAATCCTGATCATAAACCAGATTTAAATCTTCCCCTCCGGCTCTTCCCGTGGCGCAGTATTTATTCTCCATCTCAAATATAAATAAATAAAATATACAATCTGTAAAATATTTTACTGTAAACGGGAAAAAAAGTTTTCTTATTTCGTGTATTTTGTCGATATATATATATATTTTTTAGAACCTTTAGGATCCCACGTCTGTGATTGGCTGGAATCCATCTGTTGGCACGCCGCCTCATTCCTCTCCCGCTGGATATCAATGACGATAATAATGCCCACGCAACTTTGTTTTAGGCAGATAATTGGCTTCCATTCCTGGAGATACAGAAGCAAATATGTATCTACAAGGAGAAGAATTTTTTCGGGAGCTGCGAAGAATAGGATCCCCCCCCCCCCCCCGGGTCACATCCAAGGGTCGCTTCAGCGCTAAGTAATAATTACCGGGTGGGGGGGGGAGCACAGGTGCAGGAATGCTGCCGATCGATGATGGGGGGGGCACAGGTGCAGGAATGCTGGGGGGGGGGACGGACTCCATTAGGTTCATTATTATGGAATGACGGTGGGGTGGGGGATGGGGGGGGGCAGAATTTTGCTCTCGTGTATCAGTGATGGATTTGCTGCTTCTTTCTTTGTATTCCTCTCAGGAACTGATCATTTAATTTGTATCCAAATAACATACGCGGCAGATGTGACACACATACGCCGCACACAACCCCCATACGTTTTCTAATATTAATTAACCACTTGCCTTCTGGAAGATTTTACCCCCCCCCCTTTCAGGATTAGGGTTGCCACTTTTTCTTCAAGCCAAAAACGGACGCTTTAGCGGCGTAAAGTAATTTTTTTTTTTTTTTTTAGTACATTATAGGATTGTAACAGACCTGGGACACCTTTGGGCGCTCCAAATAGAATAATAATGCTGTGCACATAGTGCCCCCCTCACCCTCCTATCAGGCCCTGTTCTGAGCCACATTCCTGTCTGAATCATGTGTCCGGGTTTCAGGTGGAAGGAAACCCGGACACATGATTCAAAACCCGGACTGTCCGGGTGAATCCCGGACAGGTAGTAACCCTATTTCAGGACCAGGCCATTTTTTTTGCGATACGGCGCTGCGTTACTTTAACTGACATTTTATTAAAGCTTCAAAAAAGCATCACCGAAGCCTCAAAAAAAAAAACCATGTAGGCACTTTAACCCGTTCCGGACCGGCCGCCGCAGTTCTAACTGCAGCAGAATGGCTCCTCTGGGCGAGCCGTCGTAGCTGTGCGTCGGCCCTTTAAGACGCTGCAGGAGGCGCGCGCACGGAGAGTGTACATGGAGCCGATGCGAGTGCCTGGCGGGCGCAATGACCACCGAGCACCCGCGATCGCTCGTGACAGAGAACCGGGGTCTGTGTGTGTAAACCAGCGTTTCTCAACTCCAGTTCTCAAGGCGCCCCGACGGGTCATGTTTTCAGGCTCTACCATTATTTTGCACAGGTGATTGGATCAGTTTCACTGCCTTAGTGATTATCACAGCCGTTTACATCTGAGGGAAATCCTGAAAACACGACCTGTTGGGGCGCCTTGAGGATCGGAGTTGGGAAACACTGGTGTAAACGCACAAATCCTGGTTCTCTCAGGGGAGAGGAGAGAGATCGTGTGTTCCTACTAAGTAAGAACAGCGATCTCTCTCCTGCCCTAGTCAGTCCCATCCCCCCACAGTTAGAACACAGTCAGGGAACACAGTTAACCCCTTGATCGCCCCCTAGTGTTAACCTTTTCCCTGCCAGTGACATTTATACAGTAAGCAGTGCATTTTTATAGCACTGATCGCTGTATAATTGTCCCAAAATTGTGTCAAAAGTGTCCAATTTGTCCGCCGCAATATCGCAGTCCCGATAAAAATCGCAGATCGCCTCCATTACTAGTAAGAAAAAAAAAAATAATAATAAAAATGCCATAAATCTCTCCCCTAGTTTGTAGACGCGTTAACTTTTGCGCAAACCAATCAATATACGCTTATTGCGATTTTTTTTTTTTTTTAACCAAAAATATGTAGAAGAATACATATCGGCCTAAACTGAGGAAAATGTTTTTTTTTTTAAATTGGAATATTTATTATAGCAGAAAGTAAAAAATATTGTGTCTTTTTCAAAATTGTCGCTTTTCTTTTGTTTATAGCGCAAAAAAATAAAAACTGCAGAGGTGATCAAATACCACCAACAGAAATCTCTATTTGTGGGGAGAAAAAGGACGTCAATTTTTGTTCGGGTACAACGTCGCACGACCGCGCAATTGTCAGGTAAAGCGTCGCAGTGCCGAATCGCAAAAAAAATGGCCTGGTCATTGAAGCAGCCAAATCTTCCGGGGCTGAAGTGGTTAATGTGTCTTAAAGTTGAAGCAAATATAAATGAGCTCTAAAGGTCGTTTAGTTCGGCGTGCGCGTTACTGCGCAGTCAGCAGTCTGCCCATTATCCTAGATCTCCGGATTCCCCCATTGGAGGACCTCATCCGTGCTCCTTTCCTTCATCTGTGCTCCTTTCCTTCATCTGTGCTCCTTACCTTCATCCGTGCTCCTTACCTTCATCCGTGCTCCTTACCTTCATCTGTGCTCCTTTCCTTCATCCGTGCTCCTTACCTTCATCCGTGCTCCTTACCTTCATCTGTGCTCCTTACCTTCATCTGTGCTCCTTACCTTCATCTGTGCTCCTTTCCTTCATCCGTGCTCCTTACCTTCATCCGTGCTCCTTACCTTCATCTGTGCTCCTTACCTTCATCTGTGCTCCTTACCTTCATCTGTGCTCCTTTCCTTCATCCGTGCTCCTTACCTTCATCCGTGCTCCTTACCTTCATCTGTGCTCCTTACCTTCATCTGTGCTCCTTACCTTCATCCGTGCTCCTTACCTTCATCCGTGCTCCTTACCTTCATCCGTGCTCCTTACCTTCATCTGTGCTCCTTTCCTTCATCCATGCTCCTTTCCTTTATCCGCACATGAACTCATTAGGAGCACATTGTTATTTTTAATGGAAACCCTCTCACTATGATGCAGCAGTAATTGGTGCGGTTTTGTTCAGTCTTGTTAGGCCCAGCTTCCCGCTGATTGGCCTCACCCTGGGTTCAATGAAAGGACCGGCGCCCTCTTGGAGAGGAGGGTGGGGGGGATGTTGGCTTTGTGCCGTCTCCAGCACAACACTAGTTAGGGATTGTTTATAACTATTACACCGCCACAGAGCGGGGAACCCTTCATTAGGTGGCGGGGGGGAGTATTTGTAGCGTGACGCGGGTGCAAGGAGAACCTGCATATGTGATGATTAAATATATCCATCTTCTGTTCACACGTAATACAAGCTATGTATTGAAATATTACGAGAAGAAGTAACGTTCTATGCAGTATAAAGGTCAAGTCTTTCATTTGCACATACATTCCAGAAAAAGAATCCTAACAACATTGATACAATTTTATTTAAGAATGAAGCTCAGCACTGCTGTTCGAAGGCTTCATCCATAAGGGCTCCCCACGGTTTAATTAGCAGGAGCAGCAGGTCGGGGGCCCCAGATGTACCTCCCAACTGGAACCCCCCCTATTGCAGAGGCACAGCCCCATGCTAGAACTTCTGTTGGGATTCTGTTGCTGTCTGTGACCCCCACTAGGAAGATTTTCTTCTCTGTGACACCAAAACAAGCAATGAGGGGTGCCAGGGTCAGGGCCAGGGTCAGGGTCAGCATGACAGGAAGCTCTCGATGGGAGTGAAATTAGTCAAGGTGGTCAGTTGACATTGTAAGGAGTGTCTGGTCAGTCTGCAGTGAATTTTGGAAGCTTGGGGGGGGGGATCAACAGAGACCATGGTCCATGGGGACTTAGTAACCACAACATAGCAACAGGGCCAGGAGTTGAAGCTACCTAGCCTTTAAAGGAAGACCTTAGCCCCACAGGTGGTTATCTTCAGAAAGCATTGTCTTCATTAACTGAAGGCCATCAGGTCCAAAAAAAACTATTGCAACCCTCCTGTGGACCTCCTAGGTGTCCTATCTACCCTGGAAGGAAGGACTGGCCAATATTCTATTCCAAGGAGAATGCTCTACTAGATCATTAGAGCCTGGAATTTTCAGTAAATGGATGACATGAAGAAGATGACATGCCTGGAATTAATGAGGAGAAAATGGAATTCCATGTACCATATAATCAACAACATTCCTTACAAGAAACGCGATGTCCATAACACGAAGTCTCCTGATCCAAAGGTCAACTCTCAACCCTATTAATAGGCTTGTGTCCCCTTAAGAACCTTAACAATGAGCTACCTGACCTAGCCGAACCCAATTAACCTGACCCGGAAAAAAAAAAAAATCCTTGGTGCTTGATGGATTGTCACCCATCCGCCGTTGCTATGACAGCAAGTCATTCTTCTAAGTGGGCGCTTTTTCGTTTCATTATTAAGAGATCATTGACCTTGGCCTTTCTGTCCCACCTATGACACTGGCTCCATGGACGGACACGTCTATCACATGCTTGTGGACCCAACATGATTCAATTTGACGTTCAGCAAAGCTCCTTGGAACAAATGCAGATTAGGTGTCAGAAGCTCCGCAATAAACAAACATGATTTTCATCCAAGCTTCAGTTGATACTATTGATCAGTGTGGTGTGACATGTGACAAGGCCACCCGCCAAAGACTGGATCCAGTAATCATTAGTATAACAATAGTAAAACAAAGCTGAGATGAATGTGAGCCCATGATAAAACTCCGAGATCTATCTATCTATCTATCTATCTATCTATCTATCTATCTATCTATCTATCTATCTATCTATCTATCTATCTATCTATCTATCTTATCTATTTAGCTTATCTATCTATCTATCTATCTCTCTATCTATCTATCTATCTATCTATATATCTATCTATCTATCTATCTATCTATCTATCTATCTATCTATCTATCTATCTATCTATCTATCTATCTATCTATCTATCTATCTATCTATCTATCTATCTATCTATCTATCTATCTATCTATCTATCTATCTATCTATCTATCTATCTATCTATCTATCTATCTATCTATCTATCTATCTATCTTGTTTGGATTGGCCATGTGCAGTTGTTGATAGTAAATCTACCGGTCTGAGAATTTATTTGTGCATAGCCTACTGTCCTGTATCATCCTTTTCCCTCTCCGGTTAGTGGGTTTAAAATGATGTTTGTTTTCGACTGTAGTGATGATGGGGCACTATTCCTCCCACTGACACCAATGATGGGGCACTATTCCTCCCACTGACACCAATGATGGGACATTATTCCTCCCACTGATACCAATGATGGGGCACTATTCCTCCCATTGACACCAATGATGGGGCACTATTCCTCCCACTGATACCAATGATGGGGCACTATTCCTCCCATTGACACCAATGATGGGGCACTATTCCTCCCACTGACACCAATGATGGGGCACTATTCCTCCCACTGACACCAATGATGGGACACTATTCCTCCCACTGATAGAAACGAGAGGGCTTTATTATTCCCACTGACACCAACAATAGGGCACTATCCCTCCAACTAATACCAATGATGGGGCACTATTCCCTCCATGGATACAAATAATGGGGCAGTTTTCCGCCCACTATCACCAATGACGGGGCACTATTCCCTTCACTGATATCAATGATGGGGCACTATTCCTCCCACTGATAGAAATGAGAGGGCACTATTCCTCCCACTGATACCAATGATGGGGCACTATTCCTCCCACTGACACCAATGATGGGACACTATTCCTCCCACTGATAGAAACGAGAGGGCTTTATTATTCCCACTGACACCAACAATAGGGCACTATCCCTCCAACTAATACCAATGATGGGGCACTATTCCCTCCATGGATACAAATAATGGGGCAGTTTTCCGCCCACTGTCACCAATGACGGGGCACTATTACCTTCACTGATATCAATGATGGGGCACTATTCCTCCCACTGACACCAATGATGGGACACTATTCCTCCCACTGACACCAATGATGGGGCACTATTCCTCCCACTGACACCATTGATGAGGCACTATTCTTCCCACTGATAGAAATAGGGGGGCTTTATTATTCCCACTGACACCAACAATAGGGCATTATCCCTCCAACTAATACCAATGATGGGGCACTATTCCCTCCATGGATACAAATAACGGGGCAGTTTTCCCCCCACTGACACCAATGATGGGGCACTATTCCATTCACTGATACAAATTATGGGGCACTATTCCTCCCACTGATACCAATGATGGGGCACTATTCCTCCCACTGACACCAATGATGGGGTACTATTCCTCCCACTGACACCAATGATGGGGCACTATTTCTCCCACTGACACCAATGATGGGGCACTATTCCTCCCACTGACACCAATGATGGGACACTATTCCTCCCACTGATACCAATGATGGGGCACTATTCCCTTCTCTGACACCAATGATGGAGCACTTTTCCCTTCTCTGACACCAATGATGGAGCACTTTTCCCTTCTCTGACACCAATGATGGGACACTATTCCTCCCACTGACACCAATGATGGGGCACTATTCCTCCCACTGACACCAATGATGGGGCACTATTCCCTTCTCTGACACCAATGATGGAGCACTTTTCCCTTCTCTGACACCAATGATGGGACACTATTCCTCCCACTGACACCAATGATGGGGTACTATTCCTCCCACTGACACCAATGATGGGGTACTATTCCTCCCACTGACACCAATGATGGGGCACTATTCCTCCCACTGACACCAATGATGGGGCACTATTCCCTTCTCTGACACCAATGATGGAGCAGTGCATTATCATTTCTAGGTGGACTGATCCTTTAAGCACCACCGACTGAGGGCAGCAGAAAGACAATATCGCTGTGATGATTAGCGAAGCTCTGTGAAGGGATCAGGGCTGTTTACACAGTGCTGGGAGTCCATCTATAATCCTCCGCTATTTCCATATAGATGACTGTATTAATGTTCCTTGGCTTGTGAGCGCAGATAAAACACCTCGCTATCCCGCCATTACCATATTTAACCCCACAGGCAGCGCAAGCCAGATATAACTACACAGGCGCTTGCCATGTATATTTAATTCATAGAGAACAAATCTCAGGCTCATCCCGTATGTACACACGGCTTGTTAAATGCAAAATATTTAAAGCGATAGTAAAGTCCACTTTGTGATTTTTACCTATAGGTAAGCCTATAAAGCTGTAGGTAAAATGAATATCTTCTAAATGGGCACAGTTTAGGAGATATTAGCACTGGATGCAACCGGTGACGTTACCACCTAGGGTTCCCACCTGTCTGGGATTCGCCCGGACAGTCTGGGTTTTAAATCCTAGGGCAGCCCCGCAGCACCAGTCCTCCTATCCTCCTCTCCCCTCCCATCGGCTTCCAGTGATTTTACCTATATTGGTAGGGGGGACGCTTTAACTGGGGTACAGACTGACGTGGGGGGATTATACTAGAGTACAGACTGACCTGGGGGGGGGGGGGTTTAATGGTGACAGACTGACCTGGTGACCTGGGGGGGATGTACTGGTGTACAGACTGACCTGGGGGGGATTTTACTGGGGGACAGACTGATCTGGGGGGGGGGTGTGCTAGAGTACAGACTGACCGGGGGGGGGGGGCATACTGAAGTACAGACTGACCTGGGGGGGATGTTCTGGAGTACAGACTGACCTGGGGGGGTGTACTGAAGTACAGACTGACCTGGGGGGATGTTCTGGAGTACAGACTGATCTGGGTGGGATTGTACTGGGGACAGACTGACCTGGGGGGAGGGGGATTTTACTGGGGACAGACTGACCTTGGGGGGGGTGTGTACTGGAGTACAGACTGACCTGGGGGGATGTTCTGGAGTACAGACTGACCTGGGGGGAGGGGGATTTTACTGGGGGACAGACTGATCTGGGGGGGGATGTACTGGAGTACAGACTAACCTGGGGGGGTTGTTTGTACTGGACTATAGACTGACCTGGGGGGGAGGGGGGCATACTGGAGTACAGACTGACCGGGGGGGGGGGGGTTGTACTGGAGTACAGACTGACCGGGGGGGGTTGTACTGGAGTACAGACTGACCTGGGGGGGGGATTTTACTGGAGACAGATTGACCTGGGGGGGGGATGTACTGGAGTACAGACTGACCTGGGGGGGGGGATTTTACTGTGGACAGATTGACCTGGGGGGGGATGTACTGCAGCACAGACTGACCTTGGGGGGGGGGGGTGGACTGGAGTACAGACTGACCTGGGTGGGATTGTACTGGAGTACAGGCTGACCTGGGGGGAGGGGGGATGTACTGGACTACAGACTAACCTGGGGGGGTGTACTGAAGTACAGACTGACCTGGGGGGAGGGGGATTTTACTGGGGACAGACTGACCTGGGGGAGGGGGATTTTACTGGAGTACAGGCTGACCTGGGGGGGGGGGGTGTACTGAAGTACAGACTGACTTGGGGGGGGGGATTGTACTGGGGGACAGACTGATCTGGGTGGGATTGTACTGGGGGACAGACTGATCTGGGGGGAGGGGGATTTTACTGGGGACAGACTGACCTGGGGGGGATTGTACTGGAGTACAGACTGACATGGGGGGGATTGTACTGGGGACAGACTGACCTGGGGGGGGGGGATGTACTGGACTACAGACTGACCTGGGGGGGGGTCTACTGAAGTACAGACTGACCTGGGGGGATGTTCTGGAGTACAGACTGACCTGGGGGGATGTTCTGGAGTACAGACTGACCTGGGGGGGATTGTACTAGGGTAAAGACTTGGTGGGATTGTACTGGGGGTCAGACTGACCTGGGGGGATTGTACTGGAGTAAAGACTTGGTGGGATTGTACTGGGGGACAGACTGACCGGGGGGGGGGGGGTGTACTGGAGTACAGACTGATCGGGGGGGGGATCTTACTGGGGGACAGACTGACCTGGGGGGTATTGTACTGGAGTAAAGACTTGGTGGGATTGTACTGGGGGACTGACCTGGGTGGGATTGTACTGGGGGACAGACTGACCTGGGGGGGTGTACTGGAGACTACAGACTGACCTGGGTGGGATTGTACTGGGGGACAGACTTGGTGGGATTGTACTGGGGGACAGACTGACCTGGGGGGGGGATTGTACTGGGGGACAGACTGACCTGGGGGGGGATTGTACTGGGGGACAGACTGATCTGGGTGGGATTGTACTGGGGGACAGACTGACCTGGGGGGGGGGATTGTACTGGGGACAGACTGACCTGGGGGGGGATTGTACTGGGGGACAGACTGACCTGGGGGGGGGATTGTACTGGGGGACAGACTGACCTTGTTTGATTTAACTACACTGTTAAGCGTCTCCCATTATTAACACAATTTGGCTACACCCAATGTCCGTCACAGGAAACTACAAGCACCACAATACTACTAAAAGGTGTCCTAGGTCTTCTACAATCCTATAGTATATACTGCAAAAAAAAATAAATGAAAAATTGCCCATGCGCAGCTGAAGTGTTTGAGTTTGGCTTGATAAAAAGGTGGCAACCCTATCACCAAAGCATGCGCTCTGAAGGTCCGGCATACCATGACGTTACGGGGCTCCAGCCACTCAGGTAGCCGAACCCGGAAGGAAAACCCCAGGATGATGGAAGCCCTTCATTCTAAGGTATTTCATAATGTGTTAGTATGTGATACATACTAGCACATTATGCAATTGTCTCACAGGGAAACGCTCTACATACAGCCCAGTGGATGGAGGACCTTACCTCCTGGATGACTATAGCGAGTTGTGCCAAGGATGTCCGGCTGTACGCCACACTCTGTCAGTTGGAGCTTTACCAAGATAACCATTTTTGGTGATTACGGCCATTCAATGGGCATTGTACATTCAGTCACATGAGTCTGCAGCGGGAACGCGGGGGACACCTCCAGCACTGAATGTGTTTAATGGCAAGAGGTGCTGGGGTATCAATTAATGATGGCTGCTGGGGGATCTATGGTCACTGGAGGGGATGTACTTTTGCATGAGGGTATTACGTCAGTTGTTGCTGGGAGGGATCTACTGTTAATGGAGAGATCTAACGTTGCTGGCTGCTGGGGGGCCTATTGATGTTGGCTGCTGGGGGATCTGCAGTTTATCGGGGTATCTCAAGCTCCCTATCCCTAACCAAGTTCATTGTCCCCTCCCTCCCCCCGAAAAAAAAATACCTAAAAAAACTCCTAAACTGTTTCTGAGCCAGTGGAAGAATGAAGGAAATGCTGTGTGCCTGGCTGTGTGTGGAGAATAGGACCAAATTCACCAGTGGTTCCTTAGGGGGGTGCGCAACACATGCTACACTTCCTGTAACAAAGACCACTCACTACTGCTCTCTCTCTCCTTGTGCAGTGTGACTGGTCTTGTCTCCGCCCCTCTCCTATAGTTTTCTGCAGGCAGCCTGTAGTGGGTGGAGCTTGGTAGGCCCCTCCCACTGCCCTGTTTTCTCTCTCTCTTCTTGTGCAGGATGATTGGTCTTGTCTCCGCCCCCCTCCTGTAGTTTTTTGCAGGCACCCTGTAGTGGGTGGAGCTTGGTAGGCCCCTCCCACATCTCTGCTCTCTCTCCTTGTGCAGGGTGACTGGTCTTGTCTCCACCCCCTCCTGTAGTTTTCTGCAGGCAGCCTGTAGTGGGTGGAGCCTGATAGGCCCCTCCCACTGCCCTGTTCTCTCTCTCTCCTTATGCAGGGTGACAGGTCTTGTCTCCGCCCCCCTCCTGTAGTTTTTTGTAGGCACCCTGTAATGGGTGGAGTCTGATAGGCCCCTCCAATGGCTCAGCTCTTTGCTCAGACGATGTACAGCACAATGATGATGTCACCGCTACTTTACAAGGTAATATCTGAGTTTGCAAAAGGCATTTGGACCTCACAAAGCAGATTTTGAATCCTTTGTGGCTCTTGAGGAATATATGTAAATGAAAGTTTTTGTCCCCGGAGTTCAGCTTTAAATTTGGCTCCTTGAATTGCTTGCATCAAAAATAAATAGATTTTTTTGCAAAAGTCTGGAAGTCGCCGGGTCTCAATGTAGACGAGGTGAAGAGACGGGAGCCTGGTATGCTAGATAATGAGAAATTAATACGTTTATTGATGTATCAATCATTACAGAGCTGCATTCATTTGTATCTTTTATTTCTGCCCGGAGTTCAGCTGTGAATGTCACTCAATGCTTTTCTTACCCCTGAAATGTTGCTCACAAGTGACTGCAGTTGTGGCCATTTGCTGTAAGCAATTATCATCCATATTTATTATTTACACTGATTATTATCGGTATGGATCAGCTTCTGTTCCGCCTGTTTACTGCAGCAAGCAAACAAACAAACAGCCCCACATCGCCCCCTTGTGGCCACCGACCCGCATTCAGCCATGCACCATGGGGGGGTAATTCATAGAAAACTCACACATTGCCCACAGCAGCCCATTAAATGCCACCTGCAAATTGTAGGCTGTCTCTTCATATAGGTGTGCGTGTGAATTAAAACACAGAGGTGTCAGTGAATGTCCCAAACACAGCTAAGCCATTGTTTTCAATGGGTGAGTTCACATGAATGCCCCCCCTACAGGGGGTCCTATAGAAGGTAGGTTCATATTCATGCGGTGCCAATGCAGAACTCGCCTCGCAATACACCCAGAGGAAGCATCATAATGCAAATGCATTGGTGTGACCTCAACTACTATATGATAACAAGAATTCTGCATACCTACAGTGCCTTGAAAAAGTATTCATACCCCTTGAAATTTCCCACATTTTGTCATGTTACAACCAAAAACTTAAATGTATTTTATTGGGATTTTATGTGATAGACCAACACAAAGTGGCTCATAATTGTGAAGTGGAAGGAAAATGATAAATTATACAAATAAATATGTGAAAAGTGTGGGGGGGGGGGGCATTTGTATGGCGCCCCCCGGAGTCAATACTTTGTAGAACCCCCTTTCTCTACAAGTCTTTTTGGGGATGTCTCTACCAGCTTTGCACGTCTAGAGAGGACATTTCTGCCCATTCTTCTTTGTAAAATATCTCAAGCTCTGTCAGATTGGATGGAGAGCGTCTGTGAACAGCAATTTTCAAGTCTTGCCACAGATTCTCAATGTGATTTAGGTCTGGACTGTGACTGGGCCATTCTAACACATGAATATGCTTTGATCTAAACCATTCCATTGTAGCTCTGGCTGGATGTTTCGGGTCTTTGTCCTGCTGGAAGGTGACCCTCCGCCCCAGTCTCAAGTCTTTTGCAGACTCTAACAGGTTTTCTTCTAAGATTGTCCTGTATTTGTCTCTTTCCATTTTCTGATGATGGATTGAACAGAGCTTTGTGAGATGTTCAAAGCTTGGGAGATTTTTTTATAACCTAACCCTGTTTTATACTTCTCCACAACTTTATCCCTGACCTGTCTGGTGTGTTCTGTGGCCTTCATGATGCTGTTTGTTCACTAAGGTTCTCTAACAAAGCTCTGAGGGCTTCACAGAACAGCTAGATCCAAAAGATTTTAGTTAGGGGTATCAGAGTAAAGGGGGCTGAATAAAAATGCCCCCCCCCACACACAAACACTCACACACTTTTCACATATTTATTTGTAAAAAAGTTTGAAAACCATTTATCTTTTTCCTCCCACTTCACAATTATGTGCCACTTTGTGTTGGTCTATCACATAAAATCCTAATTAAAATAAATATGTTTTTGGTTGTAACATGACAAAATGTGGAACGTTTCAAGGGGTATGAATACTTTCTGAAGGCACTGTATCTAGCAGGTTTATAGTACACTATAATTAGTATAGGCCTTTCTCAAACTTTCGACCCCAGAGGAACCCTTGAAATTACTGTCAAGTCTCAAAGAACCCCTGCTAAAAGCAAATTACCAGGGATCGGGGGGGAAGCATGACTCCTACCATTGGTGGCTAGAAGAAGGAAGAAGGAAGAATGCTCCTTACATTGGTGATCGGTGAGAAGAATGTTCCTTACATTGGTGATCAGTGAGAAGAATGTCCCTTACATTGGTGATCAGTGAGAAGAATGTCCCTTACATTGGTGATCAGTGAGAAGAATGTTCCTTACATTGGTGATCAGTGAGAAGAATGTTCCTTACATTGGTGATCAGTGGGAAGAATGTTCCTTACATTGGTGATCAGTGAGAAGAATGTTCCTTACATTGGTGGTTAGTGAGAAGAATGTTCCTTACATTGGTGATCAGTGAGAAGAATGTTCCTTACATTGGTGATCAGTGAGAAGAATGTTCCTTACATTGGTGATCAGTGAGAAGAATGTTCCTTACATTGGTGGTCAGTGAGAAGAATGTTCCTTACATTGGTGATCAGTGAGAAGAATGTTCCTTACATTGGTGATCAGTGAGAAGAATGTTCCTTACATTGGTGATCAGTGGGAAGAATGTTCCTTACATTGGTGATCAGTGAGAAGAATGCTCCTTACATTGGTGATCAGTGAGAAGAATGTTCCTTACATTGGTGATCAGTGAGAAGAATGTCCCTTACATTGGTGATCAGTGGGAAGAATGTTCCTTACATTGGTGATCAGTGGGAAGAATGTTCCTTACATTGGTGATCAGTGAGAAGAATGTCCCTTACATTGGTGATCAGTGGGAAGAATGCCCCTTACATTGGTGATCAGTGAGAAGAATGTTCCTTACATTGGTGATTAGTGAGAAGAATGTTCCTTACATTGGTGATCAGTGGGAAGAATGTCCCTTATATTGGTATCAGTGGGAAGAATGTTCCTTACATTGGTGATCAGTGAGAAGAATGTTCCTTACATTGGTGATCAGTGAGAAGAATGTCCCTTACATTGGTGATCAGTGGGAAGAATGTTCCTTACATTGGTGATCAGTGGGAAGAATGCTCCTTACATTGGTGATCAGTGAGAAGAATGTTCCTTACATTGGTGATCAGTGAGAAGAATGTTCCTTACATTGGTGATCAGTGAGAAGAATGTTCCTTACATTGGTGATCAGTGAGAAGAATGTCCCTTACATTGGTGATCAGTGGGAAGAATGTTCCTTACATTGGTGATCAGTGAGAAGAATGTTCCTTACATTGGTGATCAGTGGGAAGAATGTTCCTTACATTGGTGATCAGTGAGAAGAATGTTCCTTACATTGGTGATCAGTGGGAATAATGTCCCTTACATTGGTGATCAGTGAGAAGAATGTTCCTTACATTGGTGATCAGTGAGAAGAATGTTCCTTACATTGGTGATCAGTGAGAAGAATGTTCCTTACATTGGTGGTCAGTGAGAAGAATGTTCCTTACATTGGTGATCAGTGAGAAGAATGTTCCTTACGTTGGTGATCAGTGGGAAGAATGTTCCTTACGTTGGTGATCAGTGGGAAGAATGTTCCTTACGTTGGTGATCAGTGAGAAGAATGTTCCTTACATTGGTGATCAGTGAGAAGAATGTTCCTTACATTGGTGATCAGTGAGAAGAATGTTCCTTACATTGGTGATCAATGAGAAGAATGTTCCTTACATTGGTGATCAATGAGAAGAATGTTCCTTACATTGGTGATCAGTGAGAAGAATGTTCCTTACATTGGTGATCAGTGGGAAGAATGTTCCTTACATTGGTGATCAGTGAGAAGAATGTTCCTTACATTGGTGATCAGTGAGAAGAATGTTCCTTACATTGGTGATCAGTGGGAAGAATGTTCCTTACATTGGTGATCAGTGAGAAGAATGTTCCTTACATTGGTGATCAGTGAGAAGAATGTTCCTTACATTGGTGATCAGTGGGAAGAATGTTCCTTACATTGGTGACCAGTGAGAAGAATGCCCCTTACATTGGTGATCAGTGAAAAGAATGTTCCTTACATTGGTGACCAGTGGGAAGAATGTTCCTTACATTGGTGATCAGTTGGAAGAATGTTCCTTACATTGGTGATCAGTAGGAAGAATGTTCCTTACATTGGTGATCAGTGAGAAGAATGTTCCTTACATTGGTGATCAGTGAGAAGAATGTTCCTTACATTGGTGATCAGTGAGAAGAATGTTCCTTACATTGGTGATCAGTGTGAAGAATGTTCCTTACATTGGTGATCAGTGGGAAGAATGTTCCTTACATTGGTGATCAGTGAGAAGAATGCCCCTTACATTGGTGATCAGTGAGAAGAATGTTCCTTACATTGGTGATCAGTGAGAAGAATGTTCCTTACATTGGTGATTAGTGGGAAGAATGTTCCTTACATTGGTGATCAGTGAGAAGAATGTTCCTTACATTGGTGATCAGTGAGAAGAATGTTCCTTACATTGGTGATCAGTGAGAAGAATGTTCCTTACATTGGTGATCAGTGTGAAGAATGTTCCTTACATTGGTGATCAGTGGGAAGAATGTTCCTTACATTGGTGACCAGTGGGAAGAATGTTCCTTACATTGGTGATCAGTGAGAAGAATGTTCCTTACATTGGTGATCAGTGAGAAGAATGTTCCTTACATTGGTGATCAGTGAGAAGAATGTTCCTTACATTGGTGATCAGTGGGAAGAATGTTCCTTACATTGGTGATCAGTGGGAAGAATGTTCCTTACATTGGTGATCAGTGGGAAGAATGCCCTTTACATTGGTGATCAGTGAGAAGAATGTTCCTTACATTGGTGATCAGTGAGAAGAATGTCCCTTACATTGGTGATCAGTGGGAAGAATGTTCCTTACATTGGTGATCAGTGAGAAGAATGTCCCTTACATTGGTGATCAGTGGGAAGAATGTTCCTTACATTGGTGATCAGTGGGAAGAATGCCCTTTACATTGGTGATCAGTGAGAAGAATGTTCCTTACATTGGTGATCAGTGAGAAGAATGTTCCTTACATTGGTGATCAGTGGGAAGAATGTCCCTTACATTGGTGGTCAGTGAGGAGAATGTCCCTTACATTGGTGATCAGTGAGAAGAATGTTCCTTACATTGGTGATCAGTGAGAAGAATGCTCCTTACATTGGTGATCAGTGAGAAGAATGTTCCTTACATTGGTGATCAGTGAGAAGAATGTTCCTTACATTGGTGATCAGTGAGAAGAATGTTCCTTACATTGGTGATCAGTGAGAAGAATGTTCCTTACATTGGTGATCAGTGGGAAGAATGTTCCTTACATTGGTGATCAGTGAGAAGAATGTTCCTTACATTGGTGATCAGTGAGAAGAATGATCCTTACATTGGTGATCAGTGGGAAGAATGTCCCTTACATTGGTGATCAGTGAGAAGAATGTTCCTTACATTGGTGATCAGTGAGAAGAATGTTCCTTACATTGGTGATCAGTGAGAAGAATGTTCCCTTACATTGGTGATCAGTGGGAAGAATGTCCCTTACATTGGTGATCAGTGGGAAGAATGTCCCTTACATTGGTGATCAGTGGGAAGAATGTCCCTTACATTGGTGATCAGTGAGAAGAATGTCCCTTACATTGGTGATCAGTGACAAGAATGTTCCTTACACTGGTGATCAGTGAGAAGAATGTTCCTTACATTGGTGATCAGTGAGAAGAATGTTCCTTACATTGGTGATCGGTGGGAAGAATGTTCCTTACATTGGTGATCAGTGAGAAGAATGTTCCTTACATTGGTGATCAGTGAGAAGAATGTTCCTTACATTGGTGATCAGTGAGAAGAATGTTCCTTACATTGGTGATCAGTGAGAAGAATGTTCCTTACACTGGTGATCAGTGAGAAGAATGTTCCTTACATTGGTGATCAGTGAGAAGAATGTTCCTTACATTGGTGATCAGTGAGAAGAATGTTCCTTACATTGGTGATCAGTGGGAAGAATGTTCCTTACATTGGTGATCAGTGAGAAGAATGTTCCTTACATTGGTGATCAGTGAGAAGAATGTTCCTTACATTGGTGATCAGTGAGAAGAATGTGCAGGTATCATCAAGCATGACCTATAGCCAACGCCCCTCTACTTCTATACACTCCATTACCGCAGGCAGTTTTCCCGCATACAGTGCAGCTCATTCACGCACAATTGAAAGGCTGCATACAGTACTGGGGCAGGGTCGTCCAGCTCCCAGGGCAAGGATCCAGGATTGTAACTCCTTCTCTGCTTTTAATACATGCTGTAGATGGGGTCTATTCTTTACCACCTTGCTTCACTGTGCCCGGAGCAGCTTCCCCTCCTGCCCACCCCTTGTCCTGGCCTTATCTGCATACTGCATTTGCACAGCGTCTACATTATGGTGCAATGAAGCGCTGGTCTATCAGCACTTACTGTACTTGTACAATGGGAAGCCATTCTAAATAAAGACACCATACAGACTGTCCTGTGTCACCGTGCATAGCAGTAATTGTCACTAAAATGGGCGTGTTTCTACGCATGACAGCCATTCATAATAGGTGTGAATTCAGCGTTCCGCAATGTAAGCAGCTCCAGCAATCAGCACACACACAGAAGATTCTCGTTGTTCCTACAAATCCCTCACCGCACATCTCACCCTACGGATGAAAAAAAAATACACGATGGAGAAAAATGTTTTCTAGAAGGAGAAACAAGGTCAGTGAGAAGCCGCGGCGTATGAACAGGTAATAATAAATATGGATTGCCAGGGGTCACTCTGGAGAGGACAGGAGGGTGGGGGGGGGGACGGATGAGTATCTCTCTAACTTCAGTCCCTTATCTATTGACGCCTTAATCTCTGGCTCGCTCTCTTTGTATCTACGATTGATCCAACCTGTCCATCTGTTTCCACCTCCGCACTTCAGTTCATCCTCAGTGATGGGAAAGACGCAAAGATAACTAGATCACATAACAGGCGGAAGAGCACCGTGTCAGTAACAATAGTGATAGCACCCCACGCCGCTGCTATGGGGCCTGGAGGCATTGCGGGCCAGTGAAGATGACCTCCCACATCATGTTTGTTGGACAGTACAACCAACTTGCAAACCATTCAAATGAATATGGCTGAGCCACAACTGCCCCACAAATGCCTGCAATCCACACGGTTGCCGCAGGGTGGTGCAAACTTTCATCATTTAAAACAGGAGTTGATGAGGCGATATAGCTAGGCTGATCAGACATCCCTGATTTCTGGGGACAGTCCTCGATTTCCGAAGGCTGTCCCCGGCTATCTTGGATTTCTCATTAAAAATGGGAGCGTGATGTTGTGGGTGTGGTCACGAATTGTGATATCGTTTTGTGGGTGTGGCTGAAAGTGGGTGTGGCCAAGTAGGGTGTTCCCAAATTTAAACTCATGAGTAGGCGCAAACAAAGTGCGAAACGCGTCGACCTTCTCTCAGTCCCCACAGTGTCTTTTTCACTGCAGTATGATGTTTATTTACTGTAAAGTTGGATTCTTTTTTTTTTATGGTGCAGCTGTCTTGGGTTTCTCATTAAAAATGGGAGCATGATGTTGTGGGTGTGGCTAAAAATAGTGATATCGCTTGGCAAGTTTGGTTATAAGTGGGTGTGGTCAGTCGGGCCTTCCCCAATTTAATTTTGAAAATCTGGTCACCTTAGCTATCTCTCATTTTAAATCTGTTTATTTTGTCTTTATACCTTGAATATCTGCCTCTTGTTCCAACTGTTTGTGGCCAGTTGTTTGAGGGCATGTTAAAAATAGGGGTGTGATGTTGTGGGGGTGGTTACAAAATAGTGGTATCATTCTGCAGGCATGGTTTTAAGTGGGTGTGGTCAGTAGGGTGTTCCCGAGGTTTTCAAGTCATGAGTAAGCGCTATTAAAGTACAAAACGCGTTAGTTGACTTTCTCTCAGTCCCCACAGTGTTTTTTCTACTGCCATACAGTATCTCACAAAAGTAAGTACACCCTTCAGTCACATTTTTGTAAATATCTTTTTCGTCTATTTCTACGTCCTACTGACCACGCCCACTTCTAACCACAACTGCAAAGTGATATCAACATTTGTGACCACACCCACAACTCCATGCTCCCAATTTTAATGAGAAATACAAGACAGCCAGATAGCTGCACTTCACAAAAGCACCCACTATTACTGCAAATAAAAGAAAAACATCACGCAGTATCACACAAAAGTAAGTACACCCCTCACATTTTTGTAAATCTTTTCTTCTATCTTTTCATGTGACAACACTGAAGAAATGACACTTTGCTACAATGTAAAGTAGTGAGTGTACAGCTTGTATAACAGTGTAAATTTGCTGCCCCCTCAAAATAACTCAACACACAGCCATTAATGTCTAAACCTCTGGCAACAAAAGTCAGTACACCCCTAAGTGAAAATGTCCAAATTGGGCCCAATTAGCCATTTTCCCTCCCCGGTGTCATGTGACTCGTTAGTGTTACAAGATCTCAGGTGTGAATGGGGAGCAGGTGTGTTAAACTTGGTGTTATCGCTCTCACTCTCTCATACTGGTCACTGGAAGTTCAACATGGCACCTCATGGCAAAGAACTCTCTGAGGATCTGAAAAAAAGAATTGTTGCTCTACATAAAGATGGCCTAGGCTATAAGAAGATTGCCAAGACCCTGAAACTGATCTGCAGCACGGTGACCAAGACCATACAGCGGTATAACAGGACAGGTTCCCCTCAGAACCGGCCTCACCATGGTCCACCAAAGAAGTTGAGGTCACGTGCTCAGCGTCATATCCAGAGGTTGAGTGCTGCCAGCATTGCTGCAGAGGTTGTAGGGGTGGGGGGTCAGCCTGTCATTGCTCAGACCATACGCCGCACACTGCATCAAATTGGTCTGCATGGCTGTCATCCCAGAAAGAAGCCTCTTCTAAAGATGATGCACAAGAAAGCCTGCAAACAACTTGCTGAAGACAAGCAGACTAAGGACATAGATTACTGGAACCATGTCCTGTGGTCTGATGAGACCAAGATAAACTTATTTGGTTCAGATGGTGACAAGCGTGTGTGGGGGCAACCAGGTGAGGAGGACAAAGACAAGTGTGTCTTGTCTACAGTCAAGCATGGTGGTGGGAGTGTCATGGTCTGGGGTTGCATGAGTGCTGCCGGCACTGGGGGCTACAGATCATTGAGGGAACCATGAATGCCAACATGTACTGTGACATACTGAAGCAGAGCATGATCCCCTCCCTTCAGAGACTGGGCCGCAGGGCAGTATTCCAACATGATAACCACCCCAAACACACCTCCAAGACCACCACTGCCTTGCTAAAGAAGCTGAGGGTAAAGGTGATGGACTGGCCAAGCATGTCTCCAGACCTAAACCCTATTGATCATCTGTGGGACATCCTCAAACAGAAGGTGGAGGAGCGCAAGGTCTCTAACATCCACCAGCTCTGTGATGTCATCATGGAGGAGGGGAAGAGGACTCCAGTGACAACCTGTGAAGCTCTGGTGAACTCCATGTCCAAGAGGGTTAAGGTAGTGCTGGAAAATAATGGTGGCCACCTAAAATATTGACACTTTGGGCCCAATTTGGACATTTTCACTTAGGGGTGTACTGACTTTTGTTGCCAGCGGTTTAGACATTAATGGCTTTGTGTTGAGTTATTTTGAGGGGACAGTAAATTTACACTGTTATACAAGCTGTACACTCACTACTTTACATTGTAGACAAGTGTCATTTCTTCAGTGTTGTCACATGAAAAGATATAATAAAATATTTACAAAAATGTGAGGGGTGTACTAACTTTTGTGAGATACTGTGTGATGTTTTTCTTTTATTTGCAGTAATAGTGGGTGCTTTTGTGCAGTGCAGCTATCTGGCTGTCTTGTATTTCTCATTAAAAATGGGAGCATGGAGTTGTGGGTGTGGTCACAAATGTTGATATCACTTTGCAGTTGTGGTTAGAAGTGGGCGTGGTCAGTAGGACGTTCCCCAATTTAATTTTGAAAATCTGGTCACCTTAGGTATCTCTCATTTTAAATTGGTTTATTTTGTCGTTGTACCTCAAATATCTGCCGCTTGTTCCAATTGTTTGTGGCCAGTTGTTTGAGGGCATGGTGTTGTGGGTGTGGTTACAAATAGTGGTATCATTTTGCAGGTGTGGTTATAAGTGGGTGTGGTCAGTAGGGTGTTCCCGAATTTCAAGTCATGAGAAAGCGCTAACAGCACGAAACACGTCAACATTCTCTTGTGTCTTTTTCACTGCAGTATTTTTTTTTTTAAATTAGTAATAAAGTTGGATGCTTTTTTCAGAGTGCAGCTGTCTTGAATTACTCATTAAAAATAGCGGCGTGATGTTGTGGTTATAAATGGTGCTATCGTTTCGTGGGTGTGGTTATAAGTGGGTGTGGTCAGTAGGGTGTTTAATTTGAAAAACCTGGTCACCTTAGATATAACGCCTCCCTGCCACTTCTCAAATGCCTTCTGAAAAGTTATCCACCGCGTGTAAACCCTTTCTAATGCAGATTTATTGCTTTTGGGTCATCATGGCCAGCACTGAAATTAAACCTCTTCAATAAAAATAACTAACGACATTTTCAACTTCCAGCCCTGTAGAGGGTGATAGCGAGAACCTACAGCCATCAGAGTCCAACCTGTTGGAAACTTCCTGCATTCCTTGTTTTTTTGCTGATACAACTAAAGGATAAAAAGTTCCATACATGAGCCATCCTCAGCATTGGGTAAGGATTGTGGAGTATATTTGTACACTGTCCACTAATGGAAGGCTGGTCATTCTCAGGAAGGAAGTTATCTACCATCTATGGCCACCCTATTCTTCTGATCCAATGGTGCTGTAGAAGACTGCAGATAATTGTAGTCAGGTGTATTTCCAGCATTACGGGCAAAGTTTGAACATTTCCCAGCAAGCACTTCAAGATCTCACCTCGTTGTCTACAGCATGTGTACACTGGCTTTTCCAGTAGCTGGTCAGTAGGATGTCAACTGCAGGTCTGTTATGGTGCCCCCGGCATATGATGCGCCCAGGGCCTGGACTCTAAAGGACAGTTGGTCTTCACCAGAGCTCTTGGTGATAGAGATGGGCCAGAGACCTTAGAGGTTCCACATTTCTTTGTTGCCAGCTGTCACTAGGTTGTGGCCCTCAAGATTAACCCACCAAGACCATAGCTGAGACAAAATAGTTATATGGCATGGAGACTGGACATGAAATGCTGGGCAGAAAAGTAGTCGGTTGGAGTCAAAGGTCGTAGGCAGGCAACATGCAAGACAGTAGTCAGGTCCGGCCAGAGGTCAAGGAATTCTGGAAGTCCTGGCTTCTACTATTATCATTCGAAGTCCAGGCAGGGATTCTGCAAGTCCTTGGAGGGATTCTAAGAGTAGAAGTTCTGGAACTTGTATCAAGGCTTCTGCAAGCACCACTGGAAATCCTGCCAGGGATTCTGGAAGTCCTCGCAGGGATTCTGAGAGTAGGAGTTCCAGAAGTCATGGCAAGGCTTCTGCAAGTGCCATTGGAAGTCCTGGCAGGAATTCTGGAAGTCCTGCCAGGGATTCTGGAAGTCCTCGCAGGGATTCTGAGAGTAGGAGTTCTAGAAGTCATGGCAAGGCTTCTGCAAAAACCATTGGAGGTCCTGGCAGGAATTCTGGAAGTCCTTGCAGGGATTCTGAGAGTATGAGTTTTAGATGACCCAAGGATTCTGCAAGTACCGTAACAAAGTCAAATTCCTCTGTGAGGAAGCTCAGATAGGACTCAGAAGCTTCATATGCCTACACAATTCCCTCACAAGATCGACTTTTTTTCAGAAGCTGGCGTTCCTCTTTGATTTCAGCTCCATCTTCTAAATATAAAAACATCACCAATATAAAATCGGCTTCATCAAAGACCTGCATGTTGGAAAATCAGTGGGCCTCTCTCTCTTCTGCACCCTGGAGATCAGATCTGGAGAAGAGAAGAAAGAGAATGTAGAGATCATTAAGAAGTCAGAAGGAATTCCACTATTCAAAGCATCCGTTCCACATTGTTTAGTATGTGCATGGGTGACATGAGAAGGTGACGAGGAGACGGGTGTCATAGAAAAGAGATACCAGGCTCAGGCTGAGATGGGGATGAAAGATGAAGGAATGACAAGAGGAGCCTTAGATGTCTTCCAAATAGATGCTCTGAGGACTTTGATTTTATTTTAAAGAATCGTAATAAAAAAGACAAAAGGCTTCACCTGTAAATTAGACCTAAACTAGAACTGGATGACATTTACTTTGCTCTTTGCACTGTGTATTATGAACAATTACCATGCTTTTTTTTCCATAAAATACTTTCTTCACCTTTTTTTCATTCTTTAGTCTAGGCATCTCCAGACTACAGCCTGCGGGCCAAATCCTGCCCACTGCGAGGTTTTATCAGGCTTATCTAGGCTCAGTGAGTTCTCATATAGGTCTGCCACTGGTCTTCAGGTCAGCCTACGATATCTGTTTTTTCCCAGTTACCATCCCTTTTCCCCATAAAATACCCACTTCATCTTTTTTCATCTTTTATTCTAGGCATCCCCAAACTATGGCCCACGTGCCATATCTGGCCCACTGCAAGATTTTAGGGTCTAGGGTCAGTGATCTCTCACACAGGTCTCCCAAGGGTCTTCAGGTCAACCTACAATCTCAGTTTCTCCCCAATATTCATAGCCCCTTTCTGGTCTCCAGGGCAGATTCCCCAGCTGCACTGTAATGTATGGTTGTTGGTTGCTAAGACTGCTGGCATCATAACGACCAATCACACGCTTGCCCGGGCATTCACAGGAGGATGGGACTTCTTCTGTCCAGACCTAATCTGCCTCGGTCTGCTTCTACAGCCACACCCTCAGGCTCGACATGCTTCCAACCACACAGTGAATGTATAAGGTAAGGGTGGACTCTGATGGGGACCCTGATGTAAGGGGGAACTCTAATGGGGACCCTGATGTAAAGGGAAACTCTGATGGTGACTTTAATGTAAGCAGAAACTCTAGTGGGTGCTCTGGTGTAAGGGTGGACCCTGATAGGGACTTTAATGAAAGGGGGACTTTGATGGGGACCTTTATGTAAGGGGGGACTTTGATGGAGACACTTGAGTAATGGGGGGGGGGGAATCTGATGTGGGCTCTGGTGTAACGGTGGGCTCTGATGAGAACTTTGATATAAAGGGTAATTTTGATTGAGACCGTAATGTAAGGGGTTACTCTGATGGGATTGTCCGGCCCCCAGTTCGGAGAAAGCCAAGCATCTTATAAAGAAGTGGTATTTCTAACTCTGCTATATATGACTGCTTCCCACTGACACTGGTTTCTAAGGAAGTCACAAGTACCCTCAGTGTCCCTACAAACAACTGACATCAGAGGGAATGCCTGCCCCTTTTACAGAAAGGAGAGGGCATAGCAATACAGCCAACTGACCCCCCCCCTCCTGCCAAAAAACAAACACAGTCTACTATGCATCAGTTATGAATGAACACAGTGAGTGATTTGTATATACCATCCACTGTGTTCATTCAGGAAGGGTAGGGGGCCAGGAAATGGGACATTTTACGGACCCTTCCCCCCACTCTCCATCCTTAAAGATTCTATAGTGTACTTGAAAGAAAGGAGGAAAGCCAGCAGCACTTTGGGGGTGGGGGCACACAGGAGAACCTGAGTAACAGGGGGAAATGTATGGTGCATGGGGCAAAAGACATGGCAGGGGGGCAATTATTGGAATCAAACCCCTGTATGTCTCTTTCTGCAGCAGCTGAAAGCCAGCGGGAGGGAGAGAAGGAGAAGCCAGCTTTTAGCTGCTGCAGAGAGAGCCATACAGGGGATTCACCCACCTGCCTGGGCCCCCCTGCTGGCCTAGGCTCCATACAGGAGGACAGATGGTACTCCATTATCCATGGCCCTGAACATCTATACTATCTACCCTATAGAAGGAAGATGCTTATACTTACCTATTCTCCAGGCGCTTCAGTCCGGTCACAGGATCTCCCCAACAGCAGCTTCAAGGCGATCTGACAACATGGAGAATGCCTGGGGGTCACCCAACAGCTTACTATAGGGCATCCGTTGTCAGCTGTCCCTCCTCTCCCCTGAAGCTGGCCAATGGGACCCGATTATGCAACTGGACCGGAGCACGCTGAGACAGTGGCGGCTGGTGCTCAAAATTTTTGGGGGGGCACAAACGAACTGAAAAATTCTGAAAAATACTGAAACAAAAACATCAATTGCAGCCACTGTGCCCATCATATGCAGCCACCTGTGCCCATCATATGCAGCCAACTGTGCCCATAATATGCAACCAACTGTGTCCATAATATGCAGCCAACTGTGCCCATAATAAGCAACCAACTGTGCCCATCATATGCAGCCAACTGTGCCCATAATATGTAGCCACTGTGCTCATCATATGCAGCCTCTGTGCTAATTAAATGCATCCAACTGTGCCCCATCATATGCAGCCACTGTGCCCATCATATGCAGCCAACTGTGCCCATAATATGCAACCAACTGTGCCCATCATATGCAGCCAACTGTGCCCATAATATGCAACCAACTGTGCCCATAATATGCAGCCAACTGTGCCCATAATATGTAGCCACTGTGCTCATCATATGCAGACTCTGTGCCCCATCATATGCAGCCTCTGTGCTAATTAAATGCATTCAACTGTGCCCCATCATATGCAGCCACTGTGCCCATCATATGCAGACTCTGTGACCCCATCGTATGCAGCCTCTGTGCTAATTAAATGCAGCCAACTGTGCCCCATCATATGCAGCCACTGTGCCCATCATATGCAGACTCTGTGCCCATAATATGCAGCCAACTGTGCCCATTATATCTAGCCTCTGTGCTCATCAAATGCAGCCAACTATGCCCCATCATATGAAGACTCTGTGCTCATCATATGCAGACTCTGTGCCCATCATATGCAGACTCTGTGCTCATCAAATGCAGCCAGCTGTGCCCCATCATATGCAACCACTGTGCCCATCATATGCAGCAACTGTGCCCATCATATGCAGCCACTGTGCTCATCAAATGCAGCCAACTGTGCACCATCAATTGTAGTTTCTGTGCCCATAATATGCCCCACTGTGTCCTGCAAATGCAGCCAAATGTGCTCCATCATTTGCAGCCTTTGTGCCCATAATATGCAGCCACAGCAACCCTGAGACAGTGGTGGCTGGTGCTCAAAATTGGGGGGGGGGGGGCACGCAAATACTAAAATAAAAACATCAATTGCAGCCACTGTGCCCATCATATGCAGCCACTGTGCCCATCATATGCAGCCAACTGTGCCCATCATATGCAGACAACTGTGCCCATAATATGCAGCCACTGTGCCCATCATATGCCGACTCTGTGCCCATAATATGCCGACTCTGTGCTCATTAAATGCAGACAACTATGCCCATAATATGCAGACTCTGTGCCCATAATATGCAGCCAACTGTGTCCATCATATGCAGCCAACTGTGCCCATAATATGCAGCCACTGTGCCCATCATATGCAGACTCTGTGCCCCATCACATGCAGCCTCTGTGCTCATTAAATGCAGCCAACTGTGCCCCATTATATCTAGCCACTGTGCCCATCATATGCAGCCTCTGTGCTCATCAAATGCAGCCAACTGTGCCCCATCATATGCAGAATCCGTGCCCATCATATGCAGACTTTGTGCCCATCGAATGCAGTCAACTGTGCCCCATCATATGCAGCCTCTGTGCTCATCAAATGCAACCAACTGTGCCCCATCAGTTGTAGCCTCTGTGCCCATAATATGCCCCATTGTTCCCCGCAAATGCAACCAACTGTGCTCAATCAATTGCAGCCTTTGTCCCCATAATATGCAGCCACTGTGCCCACCCGCCCACCGTCTGGCCGGCATGTACCCCATTGTGGTGGCGTGTCAGGCAGCTGGTCAGGTGGCGAGCTGTGGGACGGTAGCGTGGCGATGGATGCTGTGTCCTCCATGCGTGTCTTCTTCCTGTATTCCTTGGCTCCAAAGGGATCACCTCTGCCTTCAGCCAATCAGGTGCCCGGTTTTACATCTGGGCCTCCTAAATGGCTGAGAGGAGGTTCTGTTGGTTTTTGAAGGACATTTATCTAGATGACTGCTAGTTTTAGGTGACAAAGGACATACAGTATTGATCATTAAAGAAAATCTAATCTAAATCCCTCATATAAAATATAACATGCGAATGTTAAAGTTTTTTCTTTATAAATCTGCAGCTTTCATAATCCCCGGTGATCCTGCCATGAATGCCCTTATTCAGGCACTTCTTTTTACAAGGTGACAACGCTCTGTCTCCCAGTTGTGCTCCTGTGTTGTCACCCTGATGGAGGCCAGGAACCCTGGTGGTCACCAGGTGACAGCCTTAAAGATTGTACCACCAAAAAGGTGTCTGAAATGGAAAGGCTATGGTCAATGGGCTGCAAGTCAGTGGTCAGGTCAACCAAAGGTCTTGGCAGGCAGCAGAAAAGAAACAAATTAAGTCCAGGCAAAGACTGAGGTAGGCAAGAACATAATTAGATCCAGGCAGGAGTCAAGGTAGGCAGCAGATGAGAATGTAGTCAAATATTGCGACAGGTGACAGGTTAGTCAAATCCAGGCAGGGGTTAAGGAAGGCGACAGGTGAGAGACAGGTCAGGTCCAGGCATGGGTTAAGGCAGTTAGCAAATGAGACAGTAGTTAGGTCCATGCAGGGGTCAAGGCAGGCAGCAGGTGAGAGAGTAGTCAGGTCAATTCATGCAGCAGGTGAGAAAGTTGTCATTTCCAGGCAAGGGTCAAGGCAGGCAGAGCAGGAGAGAGAGTAGTCAGGTCCAGGCAGGTGTCAAGGGAACCAGCAGGTGAGAGAGTAGTCAGGTCCAGGCAGAAGTCAAGGCAACCAGCAGGTGAGAGAGTAGTAAGGTCAAGGCATACAGCAGGTGAGAGAGTAGTCATGTCCAGGCAAGGGTCAAGACAGGCAGAGCAGGAGAGAGAGTAGTCAGGTCCAGGCAGAAGTCAAGGGAACCAGCAGGTGAGAGAGTAGTCGGGTCCTGGCAGAAGTCAAGGCAACCAGCAGGTGAGAGAATAACCAGGTCCAAGCAGGGGTCAAGGCAGATGGCAGGTGGGAGAGTAGTCAGGTCCAGGCAGACAGCAGGTGAGAGAAAAGTCAGGTCAAGGCAGATGAGAAAGTTGTCATGTCCAGGCATGGGTCAAGGTCTGGCAGGCAGCAGGTGAGAGAGTAGTCAGGTCCAGGCAGAGGTCAACTCAAGCAGCAGATGAGAGAGTAGTCAGGTCTAGGCAGGGGTCAAGGCAGGCAGCAGTTTAAGGTCCAGTCAGGTCCAGTCAGGCAGCAGATGAGAGAGCAGACAGGTCCAGTCAGGCAGCAGATGAGAGAGAGTAGTCAGGTCCAGTCAGGCAGCAGGTGAGAGAGCAGTCAGGTTCAGTCAGGCAGCAGATGAAAGAGAGTAGTCAGGTCCAGTTAGGCAGCAGGTGGGAGAGCAGTCAGGTCCAGTCAGGCAGCAGATGAGAGAGAGTAGTCGGGTCCAGTCAGGCAGCAGGTGAGAGAGCAGTCAGGTCCAGTCAGGCAGCAGATGAGAGAGAGTAGTCAGGTCCAGTCAGGCAGCAGGTGAGAGAGCAGTCAGGTCCAGTCAGGCAGCAGATGAGAGAGAGTAGTCAGGTCCAGTCAGGCAGCAGGTGAGAGAGCAGTCGGGTCCAGTCAGGCAGCAGGTGAAAGAGCAGTCTGGTCCAGTTAGGCAGCAGGTAGGAGAGAGTAGTCGGGTCCAGTCAGGCAGCAGGTGAGAGAGAGTAGTCAGGTCAAGGCAGGCAGTAGGTGAGAGAGTAGTCAGGTCAAGGCAGGCAGCAGGTGAGAGAGAGTAGTCATGTCAAGGCAAGCAGCAGGTGAGAGAGTAGTCAGGCAGCAGGTGAGAGAGTAGTCAGGTCAAGGTAGGCAGCAGGTGGGAGAGAGTAGTCAGGTCCAGTCAGGCAGCAGGTGAGAGAGAGTAGTCAGGTCCAGTCAGGCAGCAGGTGAGAGAGAGTAGTCAGGTCCAGTCAGGCAGCAGATGAGAGAGAGTAGTCAGGTCCAGTCAGACAGTAGGTGAGAGAGCAGTCAGGTCCAGTCAGGCAGCAGGTGAGAGAGAGTAGTCATGTCAAGGCAAGCAGCAGGTGAGAGAGTAGTCAGGCAGGGGGTGAGACAGTAGTCAGGTCAAGGTAGGCAGCAGGTGAGAGAGCAGTCAGGTCAAGGTAGGCAGCAGGTGAGAGAGTAGTCAGGTCCAGTCAGGCAGCAGGTGAGAGAGCAGTCGGGTCCAGTCAACCAGCAGGTGAAAGAGCAGTCTGGTCCAGTTAGGCAGCGGGTAAGAGAGAGTAGTCGGGTCCAGTCAGGCAGCAGGTGAGAGAGAGTAGTCAGGTCAAGGCAGGCAGTAGGTGAGAGAGTAGTCAGGCAGCAGGTGAGAGAGTAGTCAGGTCAAGGTAGGCAGCAAGTGGGAGAGAGTAGTCAGGTCCAGTCAGGCAGCAGGTGAGAGAGAGTAGTCAGGTCCAGTCAGGCAGCAGGTTAGAGAGCAGTCAGGTCCAGTCAGGAAGCAGATGAGAGAGAGTAGTCAGGTCCAGTCAGACAGCAGGTGAGAGAGTAGTCAGGTCCAGTCAGACAGCAGGTGAGAGAGCAGTCAGGTCCAGTCAGGCAGCAGGTGAGAGAGAGTAGTCATGTCAAGGCAAGCAGCAGGTGAGAGAGTAGTCAGGCAGGGGGTGAGACAGTAGTCAGGTCAAGGTAGGCAGCAGGTGAGAGAGCAGTCAGGTCAAGGTAGGCAGCAGGTGAGAGAGTAGTCAGGTCCAGTCAGGCAACAGGTGAGAGAGTAGTCAGCTCCAGGCAGGCAACTTACAGGTAAGAATTATAGCGCTTCAGTTCTGCTGTAGTTGGTAATAAAACACACCACTAATCACCTAACAGCAAAGTGTTTAAATACCCTCCAAGTCAGTGAGCATGCCCAGTATCAGGGACACACGCCAATGCATGCTGCAGCGCTTACACCCATCAGCATACACTAACTCATGTTCACATGTCATTGCCAAGAGATGATTGAACAGGCGCACGCATGACATGTTTGTTGTTTATGATACACAGTGCTATAGCAAACTAAATGTCACCCAGTTACACCATTTTAATAGTAACCTTGAAGCTTTTTGTAAGGGTTGTCCATCTGCCTGGTCATGTGACCACTTAAACATGGCGTACGTGTCTGAATGAAGTGCACTCTGAGAGGCACTGTGACTGCATGATAATGAGACCTGCTTATTTTCTAATAGGAAAGGAAGGTTCTGGACATTAATGAAGGTGGTGAGGAACACGTTCCATAATGAAAGGAGACGGCGTAGAGGACAGAAGGAGAGGAGAGCACCGCGGCTTTCAGGGACTGGCCAAATCTGCGGGTTTACTTTAAAGTCGCTGGTCTTATCTCGCCTCGTCCCCTTGATCCCGCAATTATTAAACCTTTTTTTTCCATTATTGGCTCTAACTCCTCTTTCCTCCATCCCTAAACGCCACTTTTTATTGCTTTTACAGCCCCTTTTATCTTTAAAATCCGACGTGTTCCATTCTCATATACAGACACAAGACTCCAGTCCGGTCATATCTGAGTGTTGTAATGCAGAGCGAAATGGTTCTGCCATTGTCCAGTAATTAGCGGTCCTGAGAAGTAGAGATGAACAGTCTGATTTCCTAAAAATTTTGTCAAAATTTGCCACAATTGTCATCATGTGGACTACTTAGGGAAACTTTTTGGTAAAATTCACATTGGCTTGGTAAAGCCAAAAAAAAGCATGAAGCTGCATTCACACCTGAGCCACTTTGCACCCCGTTAATTCTCAATGGCACCTCAAACGTGGGTAGCAGTCAGGAGACAGGTCCAAGGGCAAACCGAGTCGGTAACGGGTATGCGCAGATGCAAGGGTAACCCAGGAACAAACGCACTGGAGAGCCAAAGATCAACCAGCAATCACAGAGAGAAACTGGCTCCCTAGGTGTCACCTAGACACCTGAAGACACCTAGAAAAAGGTAAGTATAAGGGCTGCGGAGCTTTTCAATGGGGTGAGGTTAACCCTAACGATAAGGGTGCCTTCACACCTGGGTGATGCTGTCAGGACTCAATCTGCAGTAGAAGCTCACTAAGACCTGGCATTCTTGCCAGTATCTTTCATGGCCACACAAATGTGCACCAGGATGAGCACTGGCGCACAGCTGGCATGGACTGGCGCCAAACGGTGTCTAGGTGGCCTCTAGATGTCTTCCCAGCCAGTTTGCGCCAGTCTTGGCTGGCTGTGCGCGCCTTTGTGTGCCTAGTGCTCATCCTGGCGCCTATTTGTGCCGCCATGTAAGATACTGGAAAGAATGCCAGACCTTTGTGAGCTTTACTGCAGATTGAGTTCTGACAGCATCACCCAGGTGTGAGGGCACCCTTAGTGTTAGGGTTAACCTCACCCCATTGAAAAGCTCCGCAGCCCCTTATGCTTACCTTTTTATTAGGTGTCTTCAAATGTCTAGGTGACACCTAGGGAGCCAGTTTCCCTTTTTTCTGGATGTCTTCAGTCCAGTCCGGTGATGTCGCAGTTCCTCCTTACTCCTTTTCTTCCTCCAGCAGCTGGCAAATCCCTAATACATAGAGACCTGCTCTAATTACATGACCCGGCTCTCCGCAGCATCCTACTGTGAGTCCAGGGCGGAGGGTAGGGCAATGACACCTCAGGCTCCTAAGAAGTAGGTTAAATGTAGGGGTTGCCACCAGTCCAGGATTCACCCAAACAGTGCGGGTTTTGAATCAGGTGTCCGGGTTTCAGTCCACCTGGAACCCGGACACATTATTCAGACAGGAATGTGGCTTGGAAACAGCGAGGGTGACAAAGGTGAGGGGGGCACTATGTGAACCACATTACTATTCTCTTTGGAGCGCCCAAAAGTGTCCCAGGTCTGCAGGGCTGGTGCAAGGATTTTTCACACCCTAGACGAAACCTCATTTTGCTGCCCTCCTTTGGCTCCACCCCTAACCCCACCCCCTTTGTCCTGCCTCTGTATACCCCACTTCTTTAATGAATCACCCATCAAATGCAGCCTACCAGTGCCCATCAATTGCAGCCTACCAGCGCCCATCAATGCAGCCTCACCAGTGCTCATCAATGCAGCCTCACCAGCGCCCATCAATGCAGCCTACAAGCGCCCATCATTTTAGCCTACTAGTGCCCATCAATGAATGTTTGCTTGCTTCTATCGTTGGGACACAGACACAGTCCTCCGCCGCCACTGCGCCTCTGACACTATATGTGAATGTAGCGGCAGCTGCCTGCTGATGCTGAGACTTAGTGGCTTGCTGAGAGAAGAGAGAAGAGAGTAGGAACACCAGTAGCTGGGTGCCCTAGGCAGCAGTGCGCCCTAGGCGGCTGCCTAGTTTGCCTAGTGGTAGCACCGGCCCTGCAGGTCTGTTACAATCCTATAGTGTATATTAAAAATAAAATAAAATTGCTGTGCTGTGCTAAAGTATTTGGGTTTGGCTTGAAGAAAAAGTGACAACGCTGGTTGAATGATGCTGGACGCCATTCATGCCAGGAGATGAGTGACGTTGGATCAGGACTGGGATGGGGGCAAAAGGGACAGCTGCACCAGGCACAGTGCCATCATGTGCGAGGGGGGGGGGGGGGGCAACTCATGACGAGCCACGCTTCCCTCTTCTCAGGCACACTCCAAATCAGTGGTTGGCAACCAGTGGCCCATGGCTTCAAGCCTGCTTTGATAGCTACGGCTGTGTCACACCATGCTCTACACGCTCCGCTGTCCACCCCCGCCAGCAAAAAAAAAAAGACACCACGCATGCAGCTGTTAGAAAGCAAGTGGCAAGGCCACGCGTGAGCAGTGCAAATTTCTTTCCAACCATGGGCAGACGGAGCCAGTGCCAGGACAAGATCATCCAGTGCCCAGGGCAAGGAAGCCAAATTGCTATTGGCAATCATGCAGCGAGTGAAATCAAAACAGGTTGATATACTTGCTTGACATAAATGACTGAGCAATGAAGCCAGAGGATGGGGATGGCGGCCAGTTAACAAGCATTTCCAGAATGCATTCAGCAACGGCAGCCCACGTATCTTCCTCATGGCAGGGCCCCTTTAAATATTCATGTCCAATCACAGCGCCCCAATACCCCCCCAGTCCTCATTTTATTTACAAAGTGCCGCACGGGGACTGCGGATTGCTTAAATTATGTGCACAATGAACGAGAACTGCAAGCGCTGCTCTCAATTATTCATAGCGGAGGAAGAGCAGAAATGCAGCTGTGAATTTTCGACACGTGGCGACTAAATAATAAATTACAGGGCTAGTAAAACAAAAATGTCCCACGGCGGAGGGGCTGAACCAATCAGAGCTCAGAGCCAGGACCAACGTGACACGGGGCCTGGTCATTTTGGTTCGGTGGCCAGGTCCTGTAGCCGGGATTTCTGTTACCTTTTACAGCTTCAATCCAACATGTACTGAGAGAGCACACAGGTTGCCATTCCTGAATCCGCCTTCATAAAATGCCAGTTGCCTGGCTGTTGGCGATCCGACCTGCTTCTAAAAAGTTCGAGGACAGGAGTGCAGATCGATGGTCGTGGCTTCTCCCATCATTTGCTTGCTGCATGCTGGCTCCAGGTCAGTAACTGGAAGCCAGGAATGGCCAGGCGGATAGCATTTTCAGAAGCGGATCAACAACGGCGGTGGCCGTATCTCTGTCAGTACACTTGTCTTTTTTCTTGCCACCTATTATCTTCACAATCGTCCCGATTGTGGCTTCTGCTTTGCAGCAGCATTTGGCCTGAAATGATTGTCAGCTCTTCTGGTCAGGATGTTATTTCTTTTTATCTTCCCCCTCCTGTAAAATTTGGTGTAGCAGCAAAAGGTCAAAAGAAATAAAGAAAAGTGAGAGGACAAAAAGATGGAAAAGATTGGAGGGAAAAGCAGTGGGGGATTAATACTGTGTGCAGTGCGTGCCATGCACATGGGCCCTAGGGTAGATGGGGGCCCCTTGTGTATTCACTGGCTGTATGAATTGTGGGTTCAGGACAGAAGGGGTTGTCTCTGGTCTCTGTGTTCCCCCGCCTTGCATCCTTCAGAACGGTGCAGTTTGCAGTCTGAAGTCTCTCACCGCTTGTTGGTTGTTAGGATGCTGGCGGCCACCGTAGTGTGGCCGCCAGCATCCTAGCAACAACACACGCATGATGAGGCTCAGTCCAGCACATAGACAGCAGAGTCCAGTCCAGTGTATGGGCGGAACAGCCCAATCCAGCACATGGGCAGCCTGGCTCAATCAGTATATGGGTGGCATGGCCCAATCCAGCACATGGGCAGCCTGGCTCAATCAGTATATGGGTGGCATGGCCCAATCCAGCACACGGGGAGCATGGCCCAGTGCAGAGCAAAGGGGGCACAGCCCAGTCCTGTGCATAGGCGGTATGGCCCAGTCCAACATAGGTGGCATGGTCCTGTTCAGAGCATAGGTGGCACAACCCACTCCAGCACATGGGTGGCGCGGCCCAGTCTAGCACATAGGTGGCATGGCCCAGTCCGGTGCATAGGCAGTACGACCCAGTCCAACATAGGTGGCATGGCCCTGTTCAGACCATAAGTGGCACAGCCCACTCCAGCACATAGACAACATGGCCCTAGTCCAGCACATGAGTGGTCCAGTGCATAAGTTGCCCAGTCCGGTACATGGACGGCACATCCCAGTCCAATGCCTAGGCGGCACTACTCAGTCCAAAATAGGTGGCATGGCCCTGTTTAGACCATAGGGGGCACCACCCACTCCAGCACATCGACAGTATGGCCCAGTCCAGCACATGGGTGGCACAGCCAAGTCCAGTGCATTGGTTGCACGGCCCAGTCCAGCACGCAGATGGCACAGCCCAGTCCAATGCGTAGGCTCAGTCCTAAATAGGTGGCTTGGCCCAGTCCAGTGCATAAGCGGCACAGCTCAGTCCAGCATAAAGGTGGCATGGCCCAGTCCAGACCAGTGCATAGGTGGAACAGCTCAGTCCAGCACATAGGTGGCATGGCCCAGTCCAGACTAGTGCATAGGCGGCACAGCTCAGTCCAGCACATAGGTGGCATAACCCACTCTAGCACATATATGGCATGGTCCAGTCCAGCACATGAGTGGTGGAGCCAAGTCCAAGTGCATAAGTTGCACAGCCCAGTCCGGTACATGGACGGCACATCCCAGTCCAACACGTAGGCGGCACTACTCAATCCAAAATAGGTGGCATGGCCCAGTCCAGTGCATAGTCAGCACAGCTCAGTCCAGCATATAGGTGGCATGGTCCAGTCCAGCGCATAGATGGCACAGCTCAGTCCAACATAGGTGGCATGGTCCTGTTTAGACCATAGGGGGCACAGCCCACTCCAGCACATAGATAGCATGGCCCAGTCCAGCACATGAGTGGTGCAGCCAAGTCCAGTGCATAAGTGGCACGGCCCCTTCAGCACATGGATGGCACAACCAAGTCCAACGTCCAGGCCGCATCGCTAAGTCCAAAATAGGTGGCACGGCTCAGTCCTGCGCATAGGTGGCACAGCTCAGTCCAGCACATAGGTGGCATGGCCCAGTTCAACTCTTTCCCCGGCATTCTCTCCATCCAGACCCGCACACTCCCCGGGTCCTCCCGCCTGCCATGCTGTAATGAAGAATCCCAGGGGGCTCAAGGAGCTCTGATTGTCCTGTCCACAATCACATATGTACATTTTCAGAGCCGATTTGAATGGAAGCCAATTACATGGGTGCAATGTTTTTGGGTTGTGTGGCGGAATCAGAACGGAGCATCTAGAGAGGAACACAACGAGATAATACCAACAGGACGCCTCTTGGGACTTGAGCTCAGGACCTCAGCACTGCAAGACAAAATTGCCAGACATTAAAGCTGGCCGTACACGCTTAGATTTTCAGTCGAACATTCATAGAAAAATCATCAACCAATTTAGTTCTAAAGCAATGTAAAATTTCGTGCAGACCAGCGACTTACATTGAATCGCAGACCTCTATCAATGTCAATTTGACCCCACTAACCATTAGAATATCCAAGAAATGTTCCAAAGATTAAAATTTTCGAATGAAATTCTATAGGTATGTGGCCAGCATCATTTCATTTCTCAAGGAATGAGGCCAGACTTATGGACTTGAACCCCCCCCCCAGACCACAGCATTTAGACAACCGCCCTGGGGGAAAACCGCTTAGTTCAGAGGTCTAAGGGAAAAATAAAAAGGGCTCACTCACAACCGAAGCAGCCTTTGCCTTTTGCCTCTTATTTTCTCTTTTTGCGCTTTTCTTTTCTTTTTCTTTTTTTTTTCTTTCTTTTTTTTGTCCTTTTGCTTTTTCTTTTTTCTTTTTGAGCTTTTCTTTTTTTTTCTTTCTTTTTTTTGTCCTTTAGCTTTTTCTTTTCTCTTTTTGAGCTTTTCTTTTCTTTTTCTTTTTTATTCTTTCTTTTTTTTTGTCCTTTTGCTTTTTCTTTTTTCTTTTTGAGCTTTTCTTTTTCTTTATTTTTCTTTCTTTTTTTTTTGTCCTTTTGCTTTTTCTTTTTTCTTTTTGAGCTTTTCTTTTCTTTTTCTTTTTTTTTCTTTCTTTTTTTGTCCTTTTGCTTTTTCTTTTTTCTTTTTGAGCTTTTCTTTTCTTTTTCTTTTTTTTTTCTTTCCTTCTTTTTTTGTCCTTTTGCTTTTTCTTTTCTCTTTTTAAGCTTTTCTTTTCTTTTTTTTTTTTTTTTTTTTTTACAAATATATGTATAAATTATCATATAAAATTATATTGTACTTCCTTAAAAAAAAAATCTTCATAGGATCGCTTTTTCAGAGGGCAGTTGATTGGCTGCTGGCTGTCACTTCCTCGACCGCATGTTTTAACCCTGAAAAGTCCACAACACTGCACCCCACCAAGCGCTTGCATTTGCTTGAATGGGTCCTGTTTAATGATAATTTATACATATATGTGTAAAAAAAAAAAAAAAAAAAGAAAGAAAAGCTCAAAAAGAGAAAATAAAAAGCAAAAGGCCAAAAAAAAATAAAAATAAAAAAAAGAAAAGAAAGAAAAGCTCAAAAAGAGAAATTAAATTTTATTTTTTTCTCCCTCTTAATATAAAATACAGACTTTTGTATATAGACACAAGGTATTTTGCATACAGGTTTTACTCGGCCAACGTAAAACTGTCCGGTTTCTGGAAATAAAGATCAACTTTTTTTTTTTTTTTTTTTTTTTTTTTATATATTTAAAAAAAATGATTCTACAAAAAAAAAAAAAAAAAAAAAAGAGAAATTAAAAAGCAAAAAGACAAAAACAAATAATAAAAAAAAAAAGACAAAAAGAAAAAAAAAGCTCAAAAGAGAGAAGCAAAAGGACAAAAACAAACAAATATTAAAAAAAAAAGAAAAAGAAAGCTCAAAAAGAGAAAATAAAAAGCAAAAGGACAAAAACAAACAATTAAAACAAAAAAGAAAAAAAAAGCCGCTGTACTAATGTCGATCGCTCCCCCATTGGGCTGTTGTGTTCTGCACCCCCCCTCCACCCACCAGAACACTCCCATCAGCGCTCTCATCCATTGGCTGCTGGTTTTCCAGCATGCTCATCCGCCAGAAGCCGCCCGAACGATCAGTTTCTGTTGGACCGGGTTCCATACACACGGGCCGAAGGTCAGCCGGATTTAATTGAATCGGCTGATGTCGTCCGACATTCGGCCCGTGTGTACTAGGTTTTAGGCTGGTTTCATGCTCGTGTTTTCCATAGTCCACATCCGCCAGCTAAGCATGGAATCTCCCCACTGAGCAGGTGGATGATAGGTCTGTGTCCGGTTCGCTATGCAAAGCAGACACGGACACAGCCCCACTGTTCTCTATGGGGCCGTCAGATTAAAATGGACCGCCTGTCCGTATCCATCTGACTGATCAAATCAGATGCCGACACATATCCGCTGACATCCATTGCTCCATAGAGAGCTATCAATGGTCCGATCAGGTCCACCTGAAAAACCTAAAATAGGGCAAAGTACCAGAAGAGGAAAGGATGGGAGGTGCAGCTACATTTTCACATCCAGCAAGAAATTGTAGAAACCTCAAAAGACAAAAAAAGACTAGTAAAAAACAAAACAACAAGAAAATCACAAAAGTAAAAAACAAAAAAAGACAAAAACAAACAAATCAAGAAAAAAAATAAGAAGCAAGAGGACAAAAAATAAAAATAAAAACAAAAGATAAAAAAAAAAATGTATAAGCCTCAAAAGACAAAAACAAGTAAGGTCCACCTGAACAACCTAAAAAAGGTTAAAGTACCAGAAGAGGAAAGGATGGGAGGTGCGGCTACATTTTCACATCCAGCAAGAAATTGCACAGACCTCAAAAGACAAAAACAGACAAGTAAAAAACAAAACAACAAGAAAATCACAAAAGAAAAAATAAAAAGCAAAAAGGACAAAAACAAACAAATTAAAAAAAAAAAAGAAGAAGAAGCAAGAGGACAAAAATAAAAATAAAAACAAAGGATAAAAAAAAATGTACAAGCCTCAAAAGACAAAAACAAGTAAGGTCCACCTGAACAACCTAAAAAAGGTTAAAGTACCAGAAGAGGAAAGGATGGGAGGTGCAGCTACATTTTCACATCCAGCAAGAAATTGTACAAACCTCAAAAGACAAGTAAAAAAACAAACAAAAAGAAAACATCAAAAGAGGAAATAAAAAGCAAAAGGACAAAAACAAAAAAATATTTAAAAAAAACAAAATAAACAAAAAGAAAAAGATAAAAAAAAAGAAAAGAAGAAGCAAAAGAGGAGAGGTAAGAAGACAACACTTACAGGTAAAATAGATCAAAGTACCAGAAGAGGAAAGGATGGGAGGTGCAGCAGATTTCGAGAAGTGTAACCGAAATAAGGGAACACCAAAGCCAGCTGAAGGTGGAAAAGATGAGAAAAGCGGTGAAGAGCCAGACACAAAGAAGGGACAAACAATGGATACGTAAAGTAAGAAGACAGAAGGATAGAAGGAGAAGCCAACGTCACAGCCTCCTCTTCCCCTCCCTCTCCTCTCTCTCTCTCTCTCTCTCTCTCTCTCTCTCTCTCGCTCTCTCCTTCGCTGTTCCTGACTGATGAGAAGCTTCAGTCTTCTCCGCAAGACGGTCCTTTCCCCGGGCCGGCTGCGCTAACGCTCTCATGGAGCTCAACTCCTCCGGCCCGGGGAACTTGTCCAGCCCGGACCCCAGGGGCCACAGAACGGAGGAGCTGATCATCACCTCCACCTTCAGCACTATCTTGTCTTTGATGTACGTAGCCGGGATGGCAGGCAACGTGTACACCTTGGTGGTGATGTGTCACTCCATGAGGTACGCCGCATCCATGTACATCTCCATCATCAACTTGGCCCTGGCGGACCTCCTCTACCTGTCCAGCATCCCGTTCATCGTCTGCACCTCTTTCGCGAAGGACTGGTACTTTGGAGACATCGGCTGCAGGATACTGCTGAGCCTGGACCTCTTCACCATGCACGCCAGCATCTTCACCCTCACCGTCATGTGCACAGAGAGGTACATGGCCGTCACCAAGCCCCTGGACACCGTCCGGAGGTCCAAGGGCTACCGGAAGTCCATAGTGGTGGCCGTGTGGCTCTTGTCCCTTCTTCTGACGTTGCCCATGATGATCATGATGACGCTGAGAGAGGCCGAGGGCAAAGGGGGGAAGAGGATGTGCGCGCCCACCTGGAGCGAGGACGCCTACAGGACTTACTTAACCGTACTTTTCAGCACCAGCATCATGGCCCCGGGGATGGTGATCGGCTACCTCTACACCCGCCTGGCCAGGACCTACCTGGAATCTCAGCGGAACCCCATCAGCAAGAAGGAGAACAAGAGGTCCCCCAAGCAGAAGGTGCTAATTATGATCTTCAGCATCGTGCTGGTCTTCTGGGCTTGCTTCCTGCCTTTTTGGATCTGGCAGCTGATCAGGCTCTACGACATGTCCCCGCCGCTCTCGTCCCAAACCCAAAAGTGCATTAACTACTTGGTCACCTGCCTGACCTACAGCAACAGCTGCATCAACCCGTTCCTGTACACCCTGCTCACCAAGAACTACCGGGAGTACCTGAAGAACCGCCACAAAAAGTTCTACAGGTTCACCTCCGCCTTTCGCAAAAGGGGGTCCAGCCTGCAGTGCTCCTCGTGGGGGCGTTCCATGTCCTCCAGCAATCACTACGACTACGCAACGGAATCTATGGGGATGACCTGCGTCAGGGACACCAAGTGACTGGAAGAGGTCTTAGGTCCGGCATTGGCTTCCACGCTCACTGCGGGAGGGACCCCCTCTGACCACGGTAAGTAATACCGAGAACGTAACTCTTCCACTGCTTTCCTGCTGCTTCAGACTTTATTGGTCCCAACTGGTAGGAAATAAATTTAATGTATGTGGTCCAACAATTCTTCACCAATGGGCTTCGGAGACGTATCAGAACTCTAGGGTTGTGTGTAGGCTACACCCATTAAAGGGATCGTCTCTGGTTTCTGAGCAGTTGGTTGGGGAGATGAGCAGAATGCCCCCCCCCCTCCCCCGACAACCGAGGAGGTTTCCTGCCAATGCCGGGACAAGGTCCTCCAGCACCCAGGGAAAATATGCCAAACTGCACCCCCCCCCCACCCCCTCCTCTTAGGGTTAGCAGTGATGTCCCTGTCACTACTCTTGTCAGCCTTGTAACAGAAGCAACCGCCACGGGGTGTCCCCCTATCCTTGCAATAAACCGTTGTGCTAAGGGCAGCCGCCCCCGTCTTGCCCACCCCTTGCCCCGACCCTATTTCCTGATTCAGCTTCCAAAAACCTCCCCTTTAAAGAAACAACCCTTTATAAGCCAGAACCAAGGAATTTTATAAAGTTTTCAGCCACGCCTTCTCCACAAAACAACTTTCAAGGCCACACCCCCTTTTTTTTTTTCATTGAGCATTTTAAACAAGCCATGCCTATTTTGCATGCTATATCACCTACCCCCCCCCTCCCGGGCAGTTCCGGATAAATATTGCAGCTTTAACTCAAGTTATTAGAATTTGCCATGTTTTTATCTATTTCTTTTACACTGTGCCCCTTTTCTTTTCCGCACCCTAGGCAGCTACCTTTACTGCCTTACACTGATTTCCTTTGAAGCGGTCACGTTTTTTTTTCTCGCTGTCGAGGGGAAGTTTGCTCTGCAGTAATGCAGCAGTGGACACAGACTGTGAAAGCAGCAGAACATTGCAGTCTCTGTGCCCGTGCAATGCTAAAGGTGGGCACAGATATAGAGATCTCCCCATCCAGCTATCATTGCATTGGCACGCTGGCCTGTATTGGCTGGTCGCTGAGGAATATCCCAACCTGGTGATCGCTGGTTCACCCGAGATCGGTCAATCAGAGGCTGTCTATCAATGTAGACAGGTGCCAACCAACATGCAGTTATTTGGGGTCTGTTTAGGAAGATCTGAATGCTTTGGCTTTATTGGAAAAAAATTGTTGATGGAAAATGACCGTTCTGTCCTGTGCCACGATTGGATGTGTGACTAATGTATGATAACAAGATTGGTCTTTATTGATAGCTGCTATAGATTTGATCACTGAAAGGGGGGAGACCATAGATTTATAATAGGGACCTTAGAGCAGGGGTCCCCAAACTACGACCCGGGGGCCACATCTGCCCGCTGCAAGATTTTACCCATCCTGCACCAACTTCTCCTGAAGGTATGGGGACTCTGATATGATAGGGGGGACTTTAATGTAAAAGTGGGGCTCTGATGTATGGGGGCTCTGATGGGGGGGGGGGATCTGATATGAGGTGGCTATTATGTGAAACGGGAGCTCTGGTGGGTAAAGGGGGGGGGGGGGCGTTCTGATGTGAAAGGAGGTTTTGATATGAAAAGAAGGACTCAAGGACTCTGATGTGAAAGGGGAACTCTGTTGTCAAGGGGAAGTTCTAAAGTGAAAGGGGGGACTCTGATGTGAAGGAAAGGGGAGGGTTCTGGTGGGTAAGGGGGCTCCGATATGCAAGGGGGACCCTGATGTGAAGGGGGCTTTGATGTGAAAGGGGGCTGTATTGTGCAAGGGGAGCTCTGTTGTTAAGGGAAAGTTCTAAAGTGAAAGGGGGGACTCTGATGTGAAATAAGGAAGTTCTAAAGTGAAAGGGGGGACTTTGACGTGAAACAGTGAACTCTGTTGTGGTGAAAGGGGGTGGGGTCTGATGGGTAAGGGGGCTCCGGTGTGCAACGGGGACCCTGATGTGAAGAAGGGTTTAATGTGAAAGGGGGGGAGGGGGTTCTAATGTGCAAGGGGAATGCTTTTGTTAAGGGAAAGTTCTAAAGTGAAAGGGGGAGGGGGGACTCTGATGTAAAATGGGGGATTCTGCTGTGATAGAAGGGGGGCTCTGATGGGTAAGGGGGGCTCTAAAGTTAAGTGGGCTCTGATGTGAAAGGGGACTCTGATATGAAAGGGACCCTGATGTGAAGGAGGCTCTGTTGGGTAAGGAGGGGATCTGATGTGCAAGAAGGGCGCTGAAGTAAAAGGGGAACTCTGTTGTGAAGGGGAAGTTCTACGGTGAAATGGGGGATCTGATGTGAAGGAAGGGGGGATCTGATGTAAAGGGCTGGGGGGGTCATGATGGAAAGGAGGGACTCTAATCTGAAAGGGGGCCTTCAGATGTGATGCAGGGGGTTCTGATGTTACAGGGGGACTCGGACTCTGATGTGGAAAGGGATATACTGATTTGGGGGGGGGGGGGGTCTCATGTGAAGGGGTGGTCCTAATGGAAAGGAGGAACTCTGATCTAAAAGGGGTCTGCTGATGTGATGGGGAGCTTCTGATGTGATGGGAGGACCTCTGATGTGATGAGGGACCTCTGATGTGATGGGAGGACCTCTGATGTTATGGGGGACCTCTGATGTGATGGGGAGTTCTGATGTGATGGACCTCTGATGTAATGGAGGGTTCTGATGTGTTGGGGAGTTCTGATGTGATGGAGGGTTCTGATGTGATGGAGGGTTCTGATGTGATGGGGGTTCTTCTGATGTGATGGGGGTTCTGATGTGATGGGAAGACCCCTGATGTGATAGAGGGTTCTGATGTGATGGAGGGTTCTGATGTGATGGACCTTTGATGTGATGGAGGGTTCTGATGTGATGGAGGGTTCTGATGTGATGGGGGTTCTGATGTAATGGAGGTTTCTGATGTAATGGAGGGTTCTGATGTGATGGAGGACCTCTGATGTGATGGGAGGACCTCTGATGTGATGGGAGGACCTCTGATGTGATGGGAGGACCTCTGATGTGATGGAGGACCTCTGATTTGATAGAGGGTTCTGATGTGATGGGGGTTCTGATGTCATGGAAGGACATCTGATGTGATGGAGGGTTCTGATGTGATGGAGGGTTAAGATGTGATGGAGGGTTCTGATGTGATGGGAGGAACTTTGATGTGATGGAGGTTCTGATGTGATGGAGGGTTCTGATGTGATGGAGGTTTCTGATGTAATGGAGGTTTCTGATGTAATGGTGGACCTCTGATGTGATGGGAGGACCTTTGATGTGATGGAGGGTTAAGATGTGATGGAGGGTACTGATGTGATGGAGGGTTCTGATGTGATGGAGGGTTTTGATGTGATGGAGGGTTCTGATGTGATGGAGGTTTACATGTGATGGAGGTTCTGAGGTGATGGAGGGTTCTGCTGCGATGGGGGTTCTGATATGATGGAGGTTCTGATGTGATGGGAGGACCTCTAATGTGATGGAGGACATCTGAAGTGATGGAGGGTTTTGATGTGATGGGGAGTTCTGATGTGATGGGGGACCTCTGATGTGATGGAGGTTTCTGATGTGATGGAGGGTTCTGATGTGATGGAGGTTTCTGATGTGATGGGGGGTTCTGATGTGATGGAGGGTTCTGATGTGATGGAGGTTTCTGATGTGATGGGGGGTTCTGATGTGATGGAGGTTTCTGATGTGATGGGGGGTTCTGATGTAATGGAGGTTTCTGATGTAATGGAGGGTTCTGATGTGATGGAGGACCTCTGATGTGATGGGAGGACCTCTGATGTGATGGGAGGACCTCTGATGTGATGGGAGGACCTCTGATGTGATGGAGGACCTCTGATTTGATAGAGGGTTCTGATGTGATGGGGGTTCTGATGTCATGGAAGGACATCTGATGTGATGGAGGGTTCTGATGTGATGGAGGGTTAAGATGTGATGGAGGGTTCTGATGTGATGGGAGGAACTTTGATGTGATGGAGGTTCTGATGTGATGGAGGGTTCTGATGTGATGGAGGTTTCTGATGTAATGGAGGTTTCTGATGTAATGGTGGACCTCTGATGTGATGGGAGGACCTTTGATGTGATGGAGGGTTAAGATGTGATGGAGGGTACTGATGTGATGGAGGGTTCTGATGTGATGGAGGGTTCTGATGTGATGGAGGGTTCTGATGTGATGGAGGTTTACATGTGATGGAGGTTCTGATGTGATGGAGGGTTCTGCTGCGATGGGGGTTCTGATATGATGGAGGTTCTGATGTGATGGGAGGACCTCTAATGTGATGGAGGACATCTGAAGTGATGGAGGGTTTTGATGTGATGGGGAGTTCTGATGTGATGGGGGACCTCTGATGTGATGGAGGTTTCTGATGTGATGGAGGGTTCTGATGTGATGGAGGTTTCTGATGTGATGGGGGGTTCTGATGTGATGGAGGGTTCTGATGTGATGGAGGTTTCTGATGTAATGGAGGGTTCTGATGTGATGGAGGGTTCTGATGTGATGGAGGTTTCTGATGTGATGGGGGGTTCTGATGTGATGGAGGTTCTGATGTGATGGGGGTTCTGATATGATGGAGGTTCTGATGTGATGGGAGGACCTCTGATGTGATGGAGGGTTCTGATGTGATGGGGAGTTCTGATGTGATGGAGGGTTCTGATGTGATGGAGGGTTCTGATGTGATGAACCTCTGATGTGATGGAGGGTTCTGATGTGATGGGGAGTTCTTAAGTGATGGAGGGTTCTGATGTGATGGAGGGTTCTGATGTGATGGACCTCTGATGTGATGGACCTCTGATGTGATGGAGGGTTCTGATGTGATGGAGGGTTCTGATGTGATGGGGGGTTCTGATGTTATTGGGGGGGGGGGTTCTGATGGGAAGGAGAGAATCTGATATAGAAGGGAACTACTGATTTGATGGGGGGGGGGCTTCTGACATGAAGCAAATGTATTCATTCATTTATAAACCTGTTTTTTTTTTTTTTGCCTGTGGAAATGTGTAAAATACAAAATGTGTCCCTCATACTAAAAAGTTTGGAGCCCCCCCGGCCATATATCAACATTCTCACTAAACAAATGATAGATTATTGAAGCTACGTTACCGCGCACGCTCCACGCAACGCCGGCCCTTTAAATTGCTGTGAGCAGAAATACAACGATCTGCATATGTGACCTGAGACCGGAATTTTACATTTTAATGAGGAATGTTCGCAGCTTCTGGACGCACGCCGGTTTGTATATAAGGGGCGGATCCATAGCAGCGTTATTTCCATTGTCACCTCCCCCACCCCGTCCGGTTTATTGTGTTTTTTTTTTAAATGTCAGGATCTTCAAGTGCTGCCTGTAGAAAGATAACGAGGGTCTCGCATGCACAAGCTATAGAGAGGGGCATAAAGAACAGACGATCAACTTTTCAGCGGCCATTGTTAAAGGAGAACATCAGATAAACTGAACTCCTATGAATAGAGAAAAAAAAAAAATACCCCTGTAGCGGAGCACCCTCCCCCTCCCCCATGCAATGCAAGGGTTAAATACTCATGTAATCTGTAATACTCGTCTCATTCATAAATTCTATAATTCCGAAATAATAAATAACTAACTAATAATAACTAATAAATTATAGGTATTGGAATTTCCTTTCAAATTTGGCTGTTAGTGAACGCAATGAATACGAATTTATCCGAAGTTACGAATTATCTGAAAATAACGAATGCCGCATCTAAACAAATAGAACGTAACAAAGTAATAATAATAAATAACAATAATAATAAAAAAAGTTTTTATTAATATTATTATTTATTATTATTAATTCGTTACGTTCCATTCGTTTAGATTCGCCATTCGTTATTTCGGATAATTCGCAACTTCAGATAAATTCGTATTTGTTACGTTCTCTAACAGACAGATTTTAAATAAAATTCCAAATACCTATATCTTAATAGTTAGTAATAGTTACGTTTATTTATTTATTATTTATTTCAGGTACTCATATAGCGCCGTCAATTTACGCAGCACTTTATTTATACAGTGTGCATTCACATCAGTTATTATTAGTTAGCTATTATTTCAGATTTTTGAATTTTCGGGTTTTCGAATTTCCGAATTTTTCGAATTTACAAATTTTCTAATATTCGAATTTTTGCGAATATTCAGAAAAATTCGTTAAAGGGGTTTCCGTTAATTTTGCATATTTCCGAATTAACAAATTTGTCGAAATTCGTTACAAAAACGAATTCGGGAACGAAAAGGAATTGCACACGTCTAATAGGCTGGCCCGATCGGTCTGTCCGTGTGAAAGGGGCCTCAAAGATTGCTTATTATAGTGATCATGACTGATCAGAGTGTAAAAAAAAAAAAAAAATCCTGCTCACCTCCCCAGAGTAGTAGAGTGTTACTATGGTAACACCGAACTCATATCCGGGATAAAATCATCCAGTGCTCAGGGCAAAGGTGCCAAATTGTGACCCCCCCTCCTCCCGTTCATTATATACAAGCTTATGAGAATGAAGGGAGAGAGAGCACAGCCCGCACCTCCTCCCGGCTCTCTCCTCCTCTCCTTGTTGCTTCCAGCGCTGGGCTGACAGAAGTAGTGATGCCGTTGTCGCTACTCCTGTCAGCTTTATAGTCAGAGGAACTTGTGGCACCCCCATCCTTACAATACACACTGTGCCCAGGGCAGCCAGCCCTTTCTGCCCACCCCTTGTACCGGCTCTGACTGGTCACAGTAAAAAGGAAAAAAGACGTTAATACAATTGAAAAAATAATTAGAATCTCTTTTTTTTTACATACTGCCACCAGTCATTGTCCCTGATTACTGCCACAGCAGTCATATGATGACGCTTTACTGCACTGGTGACAGTATGTACAAAAAAAATGTGAAAAAAAACTAATTTTATTTAAATTCTTAAATTCTCCCAAAAATTGTGGGAAAAAATTACAACTTCAAAAAACTCACCATGCCTCTTGCTAAATACCTCGGACTGTCTCCTAACCAAAAAGGGGGTGATTTTGGGGGGGGGGGGGGGTATCTGTACTGCACTGGTGACAGTATGTACAAAAAAAATGTGAAAACAAAAATTTGATTTAATTTCTTAGTTTTCCAAAAAATTGTGGGAAAAAATGACAATTTCAAAAAACTCGCCATGCCTCTTGCTAAATACCTCGGGCTGTCTCCTAACCATAAAGGGGGTGATTTGGGGGGTATTTGTACTGTCCTGGTGTTTTAGGGGCTCAAGAAATGAGATCGTCCGTCAGTACATCAGGATTGATCGATTTTCATATATACTGTATATATCCCATAATTTGTGGACTCTATAACGTTCACACAGACTAAATAATAATAGACACGCCTCCAGAAATGTTACTTCCCGCTGGTGTGATTGGCTCGCTGATTTTCCCAGAAGTCTGCACTAAGATACAAGTCAGACTTTAGGCATCCCCTGCAAAGGGAAGTTCAGCTTTGGTGAGATTCTCCCCAAGGGTTAAGTACTTCTAAAGGGATGCAGACCCTGCACCTTTCCTCATTAGAACAATGGGAGTGCACCCGGTGATTATAATGAACCAGACCCTCCCATTCAGAGTCATTTTGCACAGGACATGGGGGAACAAACAGCAACAAAATGTAGGAATCTGCTACAACATTTGTTAAAATCCCTTCAATGTACATAGATAGAACAGAGCCTTGGGGCAACTCTGCACATGCTCAGTTAGGTGTGTATGGCTAGAGAGGTTTTTTTTTTCCGGCGGGTGCATGTGATCAGCACAGGACCAATCAGCACTGTCCAGACAGATGGTCAGGGGTTCTGCAGCCTCATATGACAGTCAGAATAGAATAAAAACTCCTCCTACAAGCTTTAACCAGACACTGATAGAAGTCACAAGATTGCTATATACTGCTGATGAGAAAAGGTATTTAGCAATTTATATTTACTAAAATAATTGCGTTTTCATGTTCTGTGTACTGTGGGAGAGCAGATATAGTGACTGCAGGCTCCTGGGGAGATCAGATATAGTGAATGCAGAGTCCTGGGGAGATCAGATATAGTGAATGCAGGCTCCTGGGGAGATCAGATATAGTGAATGCAGGCTCCTGGGGAGATCAGATATAGTGACCGCAGGCTCCTGGGGAGATCAGATATAGTGACTGCAGGCTCCTGGGGAGACCAGATATAGTGACTGCAGAGTCCTGGGGAGACCAGATATAGTGAGTGCAGGCTCCTGGGGAGACCAGATATAGTGACTGCAGGCTCCTGGGGAGAGTAGATATAGTGAATGCAGGCTCCTGGGGAGACCAGATATAGTGAGTGCAGGCTCCTGGGGAGAGTAGATATAGTGAGTGCAGGCCCCTGGGGAGAGAAGAGATAGTGAATGCAGGCTCCTGGGGAGATCAGATATAGTGAATGCAGGCTCCTGGAGAGATCAGATATAGTGAATGCAGGCTCCTGGGGAGATCAGATATAGTGAATGCAGGCTCCTGGGGAGAGAAGAGATAGTGAATGCAGGCTCCTGGGGAGATCAGATATAGTGAATGCAGGCTCCTGGGGAGATCAGATATAGTGAATGCAGGCTCCTGGGGAGATCAGATATAGTGAATGCAGGCTCCTGGGGAGAGTAGATATAGTGAATGCAGGCCCCTGGGGAGAGAAGAGATAGTGAATGCAGGCTCCTGGGGAGATCAGATATAGTGAATGCAGGCTCCTGGGGAGATCAGATATAGTGAATACAGGCTCCTGGGGAGAGAAGAGATAGTGAATGCAGGCTCCTGGGGAGATCAGATATAGTGAATGCAGGCTCCTGGGGAGAGAAGAGATAGTGACTGCAGGCTCCTGGGGAGACCAGATATAGCAACTGCAGAGTCCTGGGGAGATCAGATATAGTGACTGCAGACTCCTGGGGAGGGCAGATATAGTGAATGCAGGCTCCTGGGGAGACCAGATATAGTGACTGCAGACTCCTTGAGAGATCAGATATAGTGAATGCAGGCTCCTGGGGAGAACAGATATAGTGAATGCAGAGTCCTGGGGAGACCAGATATAGTGAATGCAGGCTCCTGGGGAGAGCAGATATAGTGACTGCAGGCTCCTGGGGAGAGCAGATATAGTGACTTCAGAGTCCTGGGGAGATCAGATATAGTGACTTCAGAGTCCTGGGGAGATCAGATATGGTAACTTCAAAGTCCTGGGGAGAGTAGATATAGTGACTGTAGAGTCCTGGGGAGACCAGATATAGTGACTGCAGAGTCCTGGGGAGATCAGATATAGTGAATGCAGAGTCCTGGGGAGATCAGATATAGTGAATGCAGAGTCCTGGGGAGATCAGATCTAGTGACTGCAGAGTCCTGGGGAGCCCAGATATAGTGAATGCAGAGTCCTGGGGAGACCAGATATAGTGAATGCAGAGTCCTGGGGAGATCAGATATAGTGACTGCAGGCTCCTGGGGAGATCAGATATAGTGAATGCAGAGTCCTGGGGAGACCAGATATAGTGAATGCAGAGTCCTGGGGAGAGCAGATATAGTGACTGCAGGCTCCTGGGGAGACCAGATATAGTGAATGCAGAGTCCTGGGGAGATCAGATATAGTGACTGCAGGCTCCTGGGGAGATCAGATATAGTGAATGCAGGCTCCTGGGGAGATCAGATATAGTGAATGCAGGCTCCTGGGGAGATCAGATATAGTGACTGCAGGCTCCTGGGTTTAGTAACCTTTTCAATGAAAGGTCCCCAGAGGTAAAAGGTCAGTGTCAGCAGAAACCTGTCCCACCTATGGGCTGCATTCACACACTATGGCGCTTTTTGACTGGGCGCAAAAAAAAAAAAAAACGCATTTGTGATGCATTTGCGGTGCCATTGATTGTTAACAGCTCCCCAAACAGCAAACAGGCGCCTGTTTTTCTAAAAGCTCAAAAAGTGCATCAGCCACTTTGAAATGAATAGACCGCCCCATACATGTTGCGTATGTTGTTGTACACGCAACGACAACAAAAATGAGCAGATGCGCAATGCCTGATGTCCTGTGTCATCCTGCGAATTGACCTTGTAGATACAGTACCGGATTTGTCATTTTTTCACTGATTTTTTTTTTATGTTTAATTTGCCTCAAAAGTCACCCTAATGCCCTCCCCCACCCCCCTCTTACCCCAAGGCCCCATTGCAGCTGCATGGGCTGCTATGGTTATTGATATACCATGTTCTAAGTCTCTGGGGACAGACGTGTTGGAATATGGTTGCTGTTCTTTCTGCGGTGCCGTGGCTCTGCCTCAACCTGATTGGATAACATGTGATACAGCCACTTTAATTCATGCTGGATTTTATGAATGAGCTCCGACACCTCCCGTTACACCTCCTGCGGCTGTGTTGTCACTACGCATTACTTCCTCTCACCTCTCCTGAGCAATCTCTAACACCTCTGAGTCAGACATTTTTTTTTTTATTTCTGCTACCGGTAATGATAAAGGTCCCCAGGCAGGTAGAAGAACATCTATATATAGGTTCTAGAGGGTTAAAGAGGAACTCCAGGCACAATTTCCTTTTAAAACAGAGACTATATTGTCAAAAGTATTGGCACACCTGCCTTTACACACACATGAACTTTAATGACCACATATCCAAAACCCCTCCTCCTCTGGCAACCACCGCAATCCACTCAGTTTCACTTCTATCCCCCTGCTTCCTGAAACCACCCTTTGGAACGCCCGCTCCATCTGTAACAAGCTAATATCTGTACATGACCTCTTCATCTCTCACGGCTTTAACATACTCGCCATAACCGAAACCTGGCTTCAACATTTGGACTCAGCTTCTCCTGCTGCCCTCTCCCATGGTGGCCTCCATTGGACTCACTCCCCCAGACCCAACAGACAGAAAGGAGGTGGGGAGTTGGATTCCTTCTATCCCCACAAAGCACCTTCCAAGTCCTTCCTGTCCCTCCCTCTCTATCCCTCTCTTCTTTCGAGATGGATTGTATTCGTCTGTTTTCTCCCATTTCTCTGAGGAATGCAGCAATATATCGGCCTCCAGGACCGGTATCGCGCTTTCTTGATGACTTTTCTGCCTGGCTGCCCTACTTTCTCTCCTCTGAAATATCCACGATCATTCTTAGTGACTTCAACATTCCTGTCAATGTTAACAGCCCAACTACAGCTCAACTTCTCGACTTCACCTCATCTTTTGACCTAACCCAATGGACACATACTTCCACTCACTCCAAAGGTAATACCCTTGACCTTGTATTCTCCCATCTCTGCAATCCTTGCAATATCAACACCCCCTTTCCTCTCTCTGATCACAACCTCATTAGTTTCACTGTATCCATGCCTCCAACCACCCATCCCTCCAAGCAGCAAACAATTACTTGTAGGAACCTTCGCCACTTTAACCCTTCTCTTCTCTATTTTACTACTGACCACCTATATGACATAATCTCTCCCCTGTCCTGTCCTGAGCTGGCCACCTCTGTCTACAACAGTTCACTCTCATCAACACTAGATGCACTTGCTCCTCTAACCACACGCAAAACCCCGACTATTACAACCCTGGGAAACTGACAACACTAGAAATCTCAAGAGACATTGCCGTGCTCTTGAATGACTGTGGTGTAAAACCAAATGTCTGCAAGACTTCACTCTATATAAATCTGCCCTTCTAAATCACAATTCCTTCCTCCATGCTGCCAAACAAGCCTACTTTGTTTCTTTTATTAATACCTAGTGATCCAGTCCACGTTGGGTCTTCTCAACCTTTAACTCTCTGCTTCGTCCCCCACCCCCTCTACCCGCTAACTCACTCACTGCCCAAGAGATTGCCAATCACTTCAAAGACAAGATTGATGCAATTCGTGAGGACACCTCCACTGTGCGTACATCTTCCCCACTCAACATACCTTGCCTAACAGCACATTCAATATTCTCCTATTTTGAATTGGCTACTACTGAAGAGGTTACAAAACTTTTCTTGGATGCCTACCTAACCAATTGTCCCCTTGGATCCTGTTCCCTCACAACTACTACGGCCACCCTCTTCTTCTATCCTATGTTCCCTCACTCACATCTTCAATCTCTCCCTCTATAATGGCACCTTCCCCTCCCCTCTAAAACATGCACAGATCACTCCCATACTTAAAAAGCCCTCACTGGACCCCACCAACCTGAACAACTTAAGACCCATCTCATTGCTCCCATTCACCTCTAAACTTCTAGAATGCTTAGTCTACAACCGTCGAGATGGATTGTATTCGTCTGTTTTCTCCCATTTCTCTGAGGAATGCAGCAATATATCGGCCTCCAGGACCGGTATCGCGCTTTCTTGATGACTTTTCTGCCTGGCTGCCCTACTTTCTCTCCTCTGAAATATCCACGATCATTCTTAGTGACTTCAACATTCCTGTCAATGTTAACAGCCCAACTACAGCTCAACTTCTCGACTTCACCTCATCTTTTGACCTAACCCAATGGACACATACTTCCACTCACTCCAAAGGTAATACCCTTGACCTTGTATTCTCCCATCTCTGCAATCCTTGCAATATCAACACCCCCTTTCCTCTCTCTGATCACAACCTCATTAGTTTCACTGTATCCATGCCTCCAACCACCCATCCCTCCAAGCAGCAAACAATTACTTGTAGGAACCTTCGCCACTTTAACCCTTCTCTTCTCTATTTTACTACTGACCACCTATATGACATAATCTCTCCCCTGTCCTGTCCTGAGCTGGCCACCTCTGTCTACAACAGTTCACTCTCATCAACACTAGATGCACTTGCTCCTCTAACCACACGCAAAACCCCGACTATTACAACCCTGGGAAACTGACAACACTAGAAATCTCAAGAGACATTGCCGTGCTCTTGAATGACTGTGGTGTAAAACCAAATGTCTGCAAGACTTCACTCTATATAAATCTGCCCTTCTAAATCACAATTCCTTCCTCCATGCTGCCAAACAAGCCTACTTTGTTTCTTTTATTAATACCTAGTGATCCAGTCCACGTTGGGTCTTCTCAACCTTTAACTCTCTGCTTCGTCCCCCACCCCCTCTACCCGCTAACTCACTCACTGCCCAAGAGATTGCCAATCACTTCAAAGACAAGATTGATGCAATTCGTGAGGACACCTCCACTGTGCGTACATCTTCCCCACTCAACATACCTTGCCTAACAGCACATTCAATATTCTCCTATTTTGAATTGGCTACTACTGAAGAGGTTACAAAACTTTTCTTGGATGCCTACCTAACCAATTGTCCCCTTGGATCCTGTTCCCTCACAACTACTACGGCCACCCTCTTCTTCTATCCTATGTTCCCTCACTCACATCTTCAATCTCTCCCTCTATAATGGCACCTTCCCCTCCCCTCTAAAACATGCACAGATCACTCCCATACTTAAAAAGCCCTCACTGGACCCCACCAACCTGAACAACTTAAGACCCATCTCATTGCTCCCATTCACCTCTAAACTTCTAGAATGCTTAGTCTACAACCGTCTTAGCTCCTACCTCAGTGAAAACAACCTTCTTGACCCCTTACAGTCTGGCTTTCGCTTGCAGCACTCTACGGAAACCGCCTTACTAAAACTCACTAACGATTTACTAACTGCTAAAACCAACAGCCAGTACTTCATTCTCCTACTACTTGACCTCTCTGCGGCCTTTGATACTGTTGACCACCCGCTTCTTCTCAATAAACTCCATTCCCTTGGCCTCCGAGATTCTGCTCTATCCTGGTTCTCTGTCTACCTATCACAGCGCTCCTTCAGTGTCACCTACAACTCTGTCTCCTCGTCTCCATTGCCCCTTTCTGTGGGGGTCCCCCAAGGCTCTGTTCTTGGACCCCTTCTCTTCTCTATCTACACCTTCTCCCTCGGTCACTTGATAACCGCCCACGGTTTCCAATACCACTTATATGCTGATGACACCCAAATCTATCCGTCTACTCCTCACCTCACTCCTTCAGTCTCCACTCCATTACTAACTTACTAACTGACTTATCAGCCTGCATGTCCCACCACTTCCTTCAACTAAATCTCTCTAAAACTGAGCTATTAATAATCCGCCCTGGCCCTGCCCCCCTTCATGACTTTTCTATCAAAATCAACAATGCAGCCATCAGTCCCTCCCCTCACGACAGGGTACTCGGTGTAATCCTAGACTCTGACTTGTCATTTCAGCCTCAAGTCCAATCGTTGTCAAAAGTTTGTTTGTAATATCTCTATCTCTATATATATATCTATATCTATCCATCTCTATATCATGAATGCTGCTGCCAGACTTATCCACCTTACCAACAGCTCAGTGTCTGCCAACCCTCTCCTCCAATCCCTACACTGGTCTCCATTCAGTGTCCACCAACCCTCTCCTCCCAATCCCTACACTGGTCTCCATTCAGTGTCTGCTAACCCTCTCCTCCAATCCCTACACTGGCTCCCATTCAGTGTCTGCCAACCCTCTCCTCCAATCCCTACACTGGTCCCCATTTAGTGTCTGCCAATCCTCTCCTCCAATCCCTACACTGGCCTCCATACAGTGTCCACCACCCCTCTCCTCCAATCCCTACACTGGTCTCCATTTAGTGTCTGCCAACCCTCTCCTCCAATCCCTACACTGGCTCCCAATCAGTGTCCACCAACCCTCTCCTCCAATCCCTACACTGGCTCCCAATCAGTGTCTGCCAACCCTCTCCTCCAATCCCTACACTGGTCTCCATTCAGTGTCTGCCAACCCTCTCCTCCAATCCCTACACTGGCTCCCATTCAGTGTCTGCCAACCCTCTCCTCCAATCCCTACACTGGTCCCCATTTAGTGTCTGCCAATCCTCTCCTCCAATCCCTACACTGGCCTCCATACAGTGTCCCACCACCCCTCTCCTCCAATCCCTACACTGGTCTCCATTTAGTGTCTGCCAACCCTCTCCTCCAATCCCTACACTGGCTCCCAATCAGTGTCCACCAACCCTCTCCTCCAATCCCTACACTGGCTCCCAATCAGTGTCTGCCAACCCTCTCCTCCAATCCCTACACTGGTCTCCATTCAGTGTCTGCCAACCCTCTCCTCCAATCCCTACACTGGTCTCCATTTAGTGTCTGCCAATCCTCTCCTCCAATCCCTACACTGGCCTCCATTCAGTGTCCACCACCCCTCTCCTCCAATCCTTACACTGGTCTCCATTCAGTGTCCGCCAACTTTCTCCTCCAATCCCTACACTGGCTCCCAATCAATGTCCACCAACCCTCTCCTCCAATGCCTACACTAGCTCCAATTCAGCGTCCGCCAACCCTCTTCTCCAATCCCTACACTGGTCTCCATTCAGTGTCTGCCAACCCTCTCCTCCAGTCCCTACACTAGTCTCCATTCAGTGTCTGCCAACCCTCTTCTCCAATCCCTACACTGGCTCCCAATCAGTGTCTGTCAACCCTCTCCTCCAATCCCTACACTGGCTCCCAATCAGTGTCCACCAACCCTCTCCTCCAATCCCTACACTGGCTCCCATTCAGTGTCTGCCAACCCTCTCCTCCAATCCCTACACTGGTCTCCATTCAGTGTCTACCAACCCTCTCCTCCAATCCCTACACTGGCTCCCAATCACCCAGCGAATTAAATTCAAAATACTAACCACAACCGACAAAGCCATCCACAACTCTGCCCCAAGCTACATCACCAATCTTGTCTCCAAATATCACCCAAACTGTCCTCTCCGCTCCTCCCAAGACCTCCTTCTCTCAAGCAAGACGCGATGACGTTTGTACAAAACCAATCAATATACTCTTATTGGGATTTTCTTTACCAAAAATATGTAGCAGAATATATATTGGCCTAAACTGATGAAGAAAATAGATTTTTACATTCTTTTTTATTGGATGTTTTATAGCAGAAGTAAAAAAAAAAAAAAATTGGGTTTTCCGATTCCACTGTGGGTTCATTGCATAGAACTCGCAGGCAGCCCCATGCCCTATGCGAACCGCTGCGGGTGTCAATACAAAGTTAATGACACCCCCCCCCCCCCCGATCGGTTTTCATATCACAGTGCTAACTGTCAATTCGGACAGGAATCGGATCGCATGGGTAGGGCTGCTGTTATAAATCACAGGGCCCCATACAGGCTACCTGACAGGGCACCACCCCTCCCAAAAGTGACTAAAGACATAGATTTATCCATCACTTTCTCTACAGACTGAGCTGCACAGATGAATGAATAAGAAGCGCTCTGAGGCTACCTGATCATTCACAAAACTGAAGCATAGTGAACAGTTTACTATGCTTCAGTGATGAATGGTCACAGGAGTGATTGATACAGATCGGATCGCTCGCTGTTGTTATTTAGGAAGGGAAGGGGCCACTAAATATGACATCCCCCCTGTGTGCCAGCAGGAGGGGGGGGGAGCCCGCAGTGCTGCAAGGGAAAGGGGGAAAAGGGGGGACGAGAGGACAGCAGATGGAAATGTTGCATGTTCTGGAACCAATCTCCTTGCAGTGAAACCGGAGGAAGGGAGAAGAGGAGAAGCCGGCAGCACTGCAGGGGGAGACAGAAGAGGATCGGTGTCTGCAATATGACAGTACAGCCAACTCTCCTCCTCAGCAGGAGCCCGGGCCCCCCTTTTGAACTGATGGAGCCCGGACCCAGTACAGGAGGGCTGGCTGTACCGCCTTATCAGCAGCCCTGTGCCTGGGTGTTCACTCCCATGTGATCCGATTCTGGTGCGGACCAACACCTCCTGCACAACTTTGGTCCGAATGCGATGCAAAATTCATCCATAAAATCTGTATGGCTAAATCAGCATCGCATGTGATCTGCACAGAAGTCTGAACCAGGTCTTAAAAAAAAAAAAAAAGAACAAGGAGTCCTGGAAGTGATGGGTTGGCCCCCACAGAGCCCTGATCTCACCATTCATGGAGTCTGTCTGGGATGACATGAAGAGACAGAAGGATGTGAGGCAGCCGACATCCACAGAGGATCTGTGGCAAGTCCTCCAAGATGTACCTAGAACAACCTACCTGCCGAGATCCTTCAAAAACTGTCTACCTAGAAGAAGGCAAGGGGGGGGGTCAAGCCAAATATTGATTGGATTTGGATTTCTCTTCTCTTCGTTTACTTTTCATTTTGTTAATTGATAAAAAATAATCTATTAACACTTAAATATATATTTTTTTAAATTGGTTCCAGAAGCCTCTCTCAGGAAGATAAATACGGATTTAGTTGGATATTTTAGTGTCCTTGATGGGGGAAAACAACCTTCAAAGTCTTCTCTGCGGGGCTGAGCTGGCACGGTAGGCGATTGTGTGAGCGAAAATCGCCCCCAATCCGCTCGTCGGCGTCCGTCTTTGGGTGAACTTGAACAAAGTTATTCCAATTTTATGGGAAGGGACAATTCTTGCCGTATCATGGAAAATTCCCCCCTCTGTGAACAACATTTTCCAGTGCTGCCAAATTTTCCGACTTGTATAAAATATCCCACTAGAGACACGTGCTGAGTAATGTGTCAGAGTAACACCCCCAGATATTCATTATTACCACTCACAGAGGTCACAGTACTCCCCCCTGACGACGCCTTCATCTGCTTTTCTCTCCAAAATGATGCCCCCCCTCGTCTTTGTTCAAGTATCACCCAGGGTCACCATCTAATACCTGAAATGAGATGCCGGCTCAGAACTGAGAAGATGACAACTGAAGGCCATTGATGGCCTCTATCTTTTGGGGATTCAAGAAAGTTTAGAAGTGTGTTCTCAGCTCCGCCCACCTGCCTTAGCCACTATTAGTGGGTCTTGAAGTAGAACTCCGTTCAACATTTTTAATCCATGTAGAAAAGGGTCAGCTCCTCGGTCATGTTTCTACTACGGTCTGTCCTCTTTTGGCTACCTTGCATGGGTGGCCAGCAATGGTCTATGAAATGGGAAGGAAGAGAAGAAGACCTCAGATCTTGAAACACTGATCTGTTTCTATACTGTATATTCTATATAACACTTCCTCCTACCATCTTCTATAAATTCTTTTGGCTTCACAGAACATTCATTCCATCTGCTCCCCCATGCCTCTACTAAGTGCTTCATGTAACACCTCTTCCAACAGATCTCCATAATGACTTATCTAACCGGCACCCATAGCTGAGAGCTGCGGTGGGATCCTTCCCAACATATTAAGATCTCTTCACCTTGTTTGTTCATCAGATTCATGTATAATGCCAGGCTGGGAGCAGGTAAAGCACGCCGTCTCAGGGTAATGTGGGCCCTCAGTGTCACCCCGGGATAAGATGGGCCCCCTTAATCTTCAGAGTTTAAAGTGGTTGCAAAGGCAATTTTTTTTTACAAACATGTCAACAATTACTTGCGCTGTGCAATAGAATTGCAGATAGCGGCCCCAATCTTCCTCTTCTTGGGTCCCCCTGCCGGTGCTCCTGGCTCCTCCCCTCTTGCTAGTGTCCCCAATAGGAAACTGATTCCAATGGGGGCACCCATGCAGGCTCGCTCCCGAGCCCTGCTGCTGCATCCATTGACACAGACAGCGGAACAGATCCCCACCCACCCCCCCTTCCCTGTCACTGGAGTTGATTGACAGGAGTTAGAGCCAATAGCACCTGCCTGCTTACCTGGAACATTTTAACTGATAAGCACCCCTTCCCCTGAATTCCTCAACACTTGTCTCCTGCAAGTGCTTGAAGATGAAAAGAGGAAAAGTGCTGTCTCCTTGCTAGCTGTGTTGTCAGATGGTCATGGGGGATGGGATTGGATAGACTCTGTTCTCATGAATATGAAGGGTCTCGGTGATGTCACTGGTCTCCAGTGATTGGATAGGCTGTGTTCTCATGAATATGAAGAGTCTCAGTGATGTCACTGGTCTCTAGTGATGGATAGGCTGTGTTCACATGAATATGAAGGGCCTCGTGATGTCACTGGTCTCCAGGGCCGGACTGGGAATAACATCCAGCCCTGGAAAAAATTTCATACCAGCCCCACAGCATTATTATACCACCGCAACAGCATAACGTCATTGATTTCTTGTTCATGAAAGGGAAAACCATAAAATGCACATTTGAAGAGTGTATTATATATAGATAAGACAGATATAAATCACATAGGGCTTTATATAAGCAAATTCCAGTTAAAAGTGGTAAGTGATCAATCACCCCATCCCGACGGTGCTCCCACTCTTGACTCCTCTGCAGACTCCCTCAGAGACTGCAGACATGATACAGGAGATGGTCAGAGACTGCAGACATGATACAGGAGATGGTCAGAGACTGCAGACATGATACAGGAGATGGTCAGAGACTGCAGACATGATATAGGAGATGGTCAGAGACTGCAGACATGATACAGGAGCTCAATTCAGCCTCACCAGTGCCCATCAAATGCAGCCTCACCAGAGCCCATCAAATGCAGCCTCATCAGTACCAATCAAATGCAGCCTCACTGTGCCCATCAATGCAGCCTCACTGTGCCCATCAATGCAGCCTCACTGTGCCCATCAATGCAGCCTCACTGTGCCCATCAAATGCAGCCTCACTGTGCTCATCAAATGCAGCTTTACTCTGCCCGTGAATGCAGTCTCACTGTGCCCATGAATGCGGCCTCACTGTGCCCACCATTGCAGCCTCACTGTGACCATGAATGCGGCCTCACTGTGCCCGCCATTGCAGCCTCACTGTGACCACCATTGCAGTCTCACTGTGCCCATCATTGCAGCCTCACTGTGCCCATCAATGCAGCCTCACTGTGCCCATCAAATGCAGTCTCACTGTGCCAGTGAATGCAGTCTCACTGTGCCCGTGAATGCAGTCTCACTGTGCCCGTGAATGCAGTCTCACTGTGCCCGTGAATGCAGTCTCACTTTGCCCAGGAATGCAGCTTCACTGTGCCCATCATTGCAGCCCCTCCTGTGCCCCATGGCCCAGTCAGCAGTCCCTGTCTGTGAGAAGATGTGTTGTTGATGCTCGGTACGGTACCTTGCATGCCAGCAGGATATCCATGATGGCCAACAGCAGGCAGGGTCTGTTCTCGTTTTGGATGGGGACAGTGCTCCTTCCAGAGGATCTGTTTGCTGTGAGATGGAGTGGTCCCTGGCCACCTGCACCTTCAGACATCCTCATTTTCCGGCCCCAGTCAGCCTGTCCTCTGGTCCTGGGGAAGTGGAGAGCACTGGGTGGGAGCTGGAAAGAAGGGGGAGCAGAGAGTACTGGCGGAGTTGGAGAGCACATGGGTGGGGGCAAAGAGCAGGGGGGAGTGGAAATCACAGGGATGGGGAGCGGAGAGCGCTGGGGGGGGGACTTGAGAGCACTGGGGGTCCAAAAAGAACAGAGGTGGAGAGCAGTGTGGGGGCTAAGAGTGTGGGGTGGCGAAGAGTACTGGGGGAGGGGCAGAAAAACAGGGGTGGAGAGCACTGGGGGGTACAAAGAGCAGAGGGGAGTGGAGAGCAATGGGGGGAGCTTGAAAGCACCAGTGGGGGCCAGAAAGAACAGGGGTGGAAAGCACGGGGGACTGGAGAGCACTGGCGGGGGTTGGAGAGCACATGGGTGGGGGCAAAATGCAGGGGGGAGTGGAAAGTACAGGGGTGGGAAGCGGAGAGTGCTGGGGGGAAGTTTGAGAGCACTGGAGGGGGAGCCAAAAAAAAACAGGGGTGGAGAGCACGGGGGGCAAAGAGCACGGGGGGGGCTAAGAGTGTGGGGTGGCGAAGAGCACTGGGGGAGGGGCAGAAAAACAGGGGTGGAGAGCACTGGGGGGTACAAAGAGCAGGGGGGAGTGGAGAGCAATGGGGGGAGCTTGAAAGCACCAGTGGGGGCCAGAAAGAACAGGGGTGGAAATCACGGGGGACTGGAGAGCACTGGCGGGGGAGTGGAGAGTACAGGGATGGGGAGCGGAGAGTGCTGGGGGGAAGCTTGAGAGCACTGGAGGGGGAGCCAAAAAAAAACAGGGGTGGAGAGCACGGGGGGCAAAGAGCACGGGGGGGCTGGAGAGCGATGGGTGGAGCTTGAGAGCACCGGGGGGGACCGAAAACAGGGGTGCGGAGAATGGGGGGCTGGAGAGCACTGTGGGGGGCGGAGAGCACTGGGGTGGGGGCTGGAGAGTGATGGGGAGAGCTGGAGAGCACTGGGGGGGGGAGAAAGAACATGGGTGGAGAGCACTGGGGGAGTGAAGAGCACTGGGATGGTGGCTAGAGTAGGATGGGGAGAGCTGGAGAGCAGGGGGGGGCAGAAAAAACAGGGGTGGAGAGAACTGTGGGGGGGGGGCTGGAGAGTGTGGTGAGGGGAGGAGAGCATGGGGGGGAGCACAAGAGGAACTGGGGGGGGGGCAGTAAAAGAAGTTGGATAGGAGGATCGGCTGGGGGGCGCATATAGAGGAAATTAGCTTTCTATATTCCTCCATGCAGCCGCTGAATACTTGATTCTCCTCCTCTCCCTCCTGCAAGTATTCAGCGGCTGCATGGAGGAATGTAGAAAGCTCATTTCCTCTATATGCGGCCCCCCTCCTCTCCCCCCACCGATCCTCCTATACAGGCTGAGGCACACAGGGCGGACTGTATGGGCGGGCATCTACAGTATCCCTCTCTCCTGCTCCGTCCCTCTCTCCTGCTCCTGTGTGTCACGGAGCTGGCTGTGTCTGTGTTCGGCGGCCGCGCTGTAACATGGTCCCGCCCCCCTAGACCGGCTCGTGTGATAGGCGGAACACTGATTCTATCCAATATCACACAAGCCGGTCTAGGGGGGCGGGACCATGTTACAGCACGGCCGCCGAACACAGACACAGCCAGCTCCGTGACACACAGGAGCAGGAGGGGGGCACTGCAGCCGCAGCAACTCAGGCGGCCTACCGGGAAATCTCCCGGTATCCCGGCACGCCAGTCCGGCCCTGCTGGTCTCTAGTGATTGGATAGGCTGTGTTCACATGAATATGAAGAGTCTCAGTGATGTCACTGGTCTCTAGTGATTGGATAGGCTGTGTTCACATGAATATGAAGAGTCTCAGTGATGTCACTGGTCTCTAGTGATTGGATAGGCTGTGTTCTCATGAATATGAAGGGTCTCGGTGATGTCACTGGTCTCTAGTGATTGGATAGGCTGTGTTCACATGAATATGAAGAGTCTCAGTGATGTCACTGGTCTCTAGTGATTGGATAGGCTGTGTTCTCATGAATATGAAGGGTCTCGGTGATGTCACTGGTCTCTAGTGATTGGATAGGCTGTGTTCACATTAATATGAAAAGTGTCTCAGTGATGTCACTGGTCTCTAGTGATGGATAGGCTGTGTTCTCATGAATATGAAGGGTCTCAGTGATGTCACTGGTCTCTAGTGATTGAATAGGCTGTGTTCTCATGAATATGAAGGGTCTCGGTGATGTCACTGGTCTCTAGTGATTGGATAGGCTGTGTTCACATGAATATGAAGAGTCTCGGTGATGTCACTGGTCTCTAGTGATTGGATAGGCTGTGTTCACATGAATATGAAGAGTCTCGGTGATGTCACTGGTCCCTAGTGATGAATAGGCTGTGTTCTCATGAATATGAAGGGTCTTGGTGATGTCACTGGTCTCTAGTGATGAATAGGCTGTGTTCTCATGAATATGAAGGGTCTTGGTGATGTCACTGGTCTCTAGTGATGAATAGGCTGTGTTCTCATGAATATGAAGGGTCTCAGTGATGTCACTGGTCTCTAGTGATTGGATAGGCTGTGTTCTCATGAATATGAAGAGTCTCGGTGATGTCACTGGTCTCTAGTGATTGGATAGGCTGTGTTCTCATGAATATGAAGGGTCTCGGTGATGTCACTGGTCTCTAGTGATTGGATAGGCTGTGTTCTCATGAATATGAAGGGTCTTGGTGATGTCACTGGTCTCTAGTGATTGGATAGGCTGTGTTCTCATGAATATGAAGGGTCTCAGTGATGTCACTGGTCTCTAGTGATTGGATAGGCTGTGTTCTCATGAATATGAAGGGTCTCAGTGATGTCACTGGTCTCTAGTGAACGGATAGGCTGTGTTCTCATGAATATGAAGGGTCTCAGTGATGTCACTGGTCTCTAGTGATTGGATAGGCTGTGTTCTCATGAATATGAAGAGTCTCGGTGATGTCACTGGTCTCTAGTGATTGGATAGGCTGTGTTCACATGAATATGAAGAGTCTCGGTGATGTCACTGGTCTCTAGTGATTGGATAGGCTGTGTTCTCATGAATATGAAGGGTCTTGGTGATGTCACTGGTCTCTAGTGATTGGATAGGCTGTGTTCTCATGAATATGAAGGGTCTCAGTGATGTCACTGGTCTCTAGTGTTTGGATAGGCTGTGTTCTCATGAATATGAAGGGTCTCAGTGATGTCACTGGTCTCTAGTGATTGGATAGGCTGTGTTCTCATGAATATGAAGAGTCTCGGTGATGTCACTGGTCTCTAGTGATTGGATAGGCTGTGTTCTCATGAATATGAAGGGTCTCGGTGATGTCACTGGTCTCTAGTGAATGGATAGGCCGTGTTCTCATGAATATGAAGGGTCTCGGTAATGTCACTGGTCTCTAGTGATTGGATAGGCTGTGTTCTCATGAATATGAAGGGTCTCGGTGATGTCACTGGTCTCTAGTGATTGGATAGGCTGTGTTCTCATGAATATGAAGGGTCTTGGTGATGTCACTGGTCTCTAGTGATTGGATAGGCTGTGTTCTCATGAATATGAAGGGTCTCGGTGATGTCACTGGTCTCTAGTGATGGATAGGCTGTGTTCTCATGAATATGAAGGGTCTCGGTGATGTCACTGGTCTCTAGTGAATGGATAGGCCGTGTTCTCATGAATATGAAGGGTCTCGGTAATGTCACTGGTCTCTAGTGATTGGATAGGCTGTGTTCTCATGAATATGAAGGGTCTCGGTGATGTCACTGGTCTCTAGTGATTGGATAGGCTGTGTTCTCATGAATATGATGGGTCTTGGTGATGTCACTGGTCTCTAGTGATTGGATAGGCTGTGTTCTCATGAATATGAAGGGTCTCGGTGATGTCACTGGTCTCTAGTGATGGATAGGCTGTGTTCTCATGAATATGAAGGGTCTCGGTGATGTCACTGGTCTCTAGTGATTGGATAGGCTGTGTTCTCATGAATATGAAGGGTCTCGGTGATGTCACTGGTTTCTAGTGAATGGATAGGCTGTGTTCTCATTAATATGAAGGGTCTCGGTGATGTCACTGGTAGGCTGGATTTGATTTACAGTTGAGTGACAGTCCCATTCACTTTAATGTGATGGCTGGTGATGCGGCAGTGACACAACAAGGTGAGGGACGTGGTGGCAGCAGGTGAGTGGATGCCTGCTGCCATGATGGATCTGAAATGACAAGTGCTCTTTAAATGTAAGGACTTATTCTTGCTGGTAGTTCTTAAATATTTGCAAACAATATGAAGGTTTCCTATTCAAAATAATAATCTGTCAGGTTATTAAAACAGCGATATCAGAACCGATTCAATCATAAAGTTTGTAGTGTACATAGTTTTGCAAAATAATGTGATAAAGGAATATTCCTGAACTTTGATTTATCTCATGGTTACTGTGAAATTGTGTGAATGCATCAATGCAGTGCATGTTATCTCAGCTTGCAGAGATAAATGAATGAGTTTACCAAAAATGTAAATATTGCAGAATATATATAGCCTCATGCTACATAACTAAGCCCCATTTCATGCTGAACACACAAAAGTATTAATGTATCTTAAATAGAAAACTATCTTTAAATGGATTTCTACTCCAAAAGCATTTTTTTAAATATCAAAATAATCAGATTTAAATTAATCAGATTTTTAATTTTTTTTTTTTAAATCGTTGATTTTTATCCACTCCGTTATTTATTACCTGATGAGCAAACAAACTATGTGTACCAGCATTGCCCCAAATCCATACCATGCCTTCCATAGGGTGGCGTCTTTCTTTGTCAGGCAGTTTGCAGCATAGTCAGTCTCTGGCAGTGAGAGGGTAAACCAATCAGAGAGCTGCCTGCGGAGGAGGTTGAGGATCAGTAACTGTACACGGTGCGTAACAATAAAAGAGGCACTTCTACAATGCACACAACACACGTCTGAAACTTCCCTGGAAACCACAAAGCCCCGAGCAATCTATTATTTTATTGCATGCTACAGATCTAGAGGCACCATGTAGAGAAATTACAGCCTCCGAGACTCCAGCCTGCCTGGTAATACAATCAATTCCTGATACTGAATATAAAAATGTACATTGTAGATGACTGAGATACATCATATTCAAGAGAATGTAGCCTAGAGATCAGTGACATCACCGAGAGCCTTCATATTCACGAGAACACAGACTATCCATCATTAGAGACCAGTGACATCACCGAGAGCCTTCATATTCACGAGAACACAGACTATCCATCACTAGAGACCAGTGACATCACCGAGATCTTTCATATTCATGAGAACACAGCCTATCCAATCACTAGAGACAAGTGACATCACCAAGACCCTTCATATTCATGAGAACACAACCTATCCATCACTAGAGACCAGTGACATCACCGAGACTCTTCATATTCATGAGAACATGACCTATCCATCACTAGAGACCAGTGACATCACCGAGACCCTTCATAATCATGAGAACACAGCCTATCCATCAATAGAGACCAGTGACATCACCAAGACTCTTCATATTCATGAGAACATGGCCTATCCATTCACTAGAGACCAGTGACATCTCCCAGACCCTTCATATTCATGAGAACATGACCTATCCATCACTAGAGACCAGTGACATCACCGAGACCCTTCATAATCATGAGAACACAGCCTATCCATCAATAGAGACCAGTGACATCACCAAGACTCTTCATATTCATGAGAACATGGCCTATCCATTCACTAGAGACCAGTGACATCTCCCAGACCCTTCATATTCATGAGAACACAGCCTATCCAATCACTAGAGACCAGTGACATCACAGAGACCCTTCATATTCATGAGAACACAGCCTACTCAATCACTAGAGACCAGTGACATCACAGAGACCCTTCATATTCATGAGAACACAGCCTACCCAATCACTAGAGACCAGTGACATCACCAAGATCCTTCATATTCATGAGAACACAGCCTACCCAATCACTAGAGACCAGTGACATCACAGAGACCCTTCATATTCATGAGAACACAGCCTACCCAATCACTAGAGACCAGTGACATCACCGAGACCCTTCATATTCATGAGAACACAGCCTACCCAATCACTAGAGACCAGTGACATCACAGAGACCCTTCATATTCATGAGAACACAGCCTACCCAATCACTAGAGACCAGTGACATCACCAAGATCCTTCATATTCATGAGAACACAGCCTACCCAATCACTAGAGACCAGTGACATCACCGAGACCCTTCATATTCATGAGAACACAGCCTACCCAATCACTAGAGACCAGTGACATCACCGAGACCCTTCATATTCATGAGAACACAGCCTACCCAATCACTAGAGACCAGTGACATCACAGAGACCCTTCATATTCATGAGAACACAGCCTATCCATCACTAGAGACCAGTGACATCACCGAGACCCTTCATATTCATGAGAACATGGCCTATCTATCACTAGAGACCAGTGACATCACCGAGACCCTTCATATTCATGAGAACACAGCCTATCCAATCACTAGAGACCAGTGACATCACCGAGACCCTTTATATTCATGAGAACACAACCTATCCATCACTAGAGACCAGTGACATCTCCCAGACCCTTCATATTCATGAGAACATGACCTATCCATCACTAGAGACCAGTGACATCACCGAGACCCTTCATAATCATGAGAACACAGCCTATCCATCACTAGAGACCAGTGACATCACCAAGACTCTTCATATTCATGAGAACATGGCCTATCCATTCACTAGAGACCAGTGACATCTCCCAGACCCTTCATATTCATGAGAACACAGCCTACCCAATCACTAGAGACCAGTGACATCACAGAGACCCTTCATATTCATGAGAACACAGCCTACCCAATCACTAGAGACCAGTGACATCACCAAGATCCTTCATATTCATGAGAACACAGCCTACCCAATCACTAGAGACCAGTGACATCACAGAGACCCTTCATATTCATGAGAACATAGCCTACCCAATCACTAGAGACCAGTGACATCACCAAGATCCTTCATATTCATGAGAACACAGCCTACACATCACTAGAGACCAGTGACATCACCGAGACCCTTCATAGTCATGAGAACACAGCCTATCCAATCACTAGAGACCAGTGACATCACAGAGACCCTTCATATTCATGAGAACACAGCCTATCCATCACTAGAGACCAGTGACATCACCGAGACTCTTCATATTCATGAGGACACAGCCTATCCAATCACTAGAGACCAGTGACATCACCGAGACCCTTCATATTCATGAGAACACAGCCTATCCATCACTAGAGACCAGTGACATCACCGAGACCCTTCATATTCATGAAAACACAGCCTATCCAATCACTAGAGACCAGTGACATCACCGAGACCCTTCATATTCATGAGAACACAGCCTATCCAATCACTAGAGACCAGTGATATCACCAAGACCCTTCATTTTCATGAGAATGTAGCCTATCCAATTACTAGAGACCAGTGACATCACCGAGACCCTTCATATTCATGAGAACACAGACTATCCAATCACTAAAGACCAGTGACATCACAGAGACCCTTCATATTCATGAGAACACAGCCTATCCATCACTAGAGACCACTGACATCACCGAGACCCTTCATATTTACGAGAATAGAGCCTATCCATCACTAGAGACCAGTGACATCACCGAGACCCTTCATATTCATGAGAACACAGCCTATCCATTCACTAGATACCAGTGACATCACCGAGACCCTTCATATTCATGAGAACACAGCCTATCCAATCACTAGAGACCAGTGACATCACAGAGACCCTTCATATTCATGAGAACACAGCCTATCCAATCACTAGAGACCAGTGACATCACCGAGACCCTTCATATTCATGAGAACACAGCCTATCCATCACTAGAGACCAGTGACATCACCGAGACCCTTCATATTCATGAGAACACAGCCTATCCATTCACTAGAGACCAGTGACATCACCGAGACCCTTCATATTCATGAGAACACAGCCTATCCATCACTAGAGACCAGTCACATCACCGAGACTCTTCATATTCATGAGAACACAGCCTATCCATTCACTAGAGACCAGTGATAAAGTTGATTTTTTTCTTGAACATCCACTCCCTTGACTGCAGGGAAATTATTAAAATGATTTCAAGGGATTGTCACTTTTGAATTAAAACTCCAGTTTTGTTAAAAAAAAAAGAAAATCACATATTGATTACTCTCAGTTCCATACAAACCTCACTTTAATTTCCTGTCTGAAAGACTTCAGTCATCATTAATGCCCTCTCCTTCTGTTGCCCACATCTTCTGGCACATTAGCTTTCTGTGCCATAAACCATTTTGTCCCCAAGCATCCTATAAAAGAACACATGCTCTGCATCCCTTTACACGTGCATGCTCCCTGGGTGGTGCAGTCTTTAACTGTGCAATCTGCTGATTGATTACAAAGCAAGCAGCTGAACAGCAGATAGCACAGCTAAAGTCCTCAACACTCAGTGGCTAACAGGGAGAAGCATGCACATCTAAAGGGATGACATGGATGTGTTCTTGCAAATAATGCTCCTGAAAAGCAGACAGTGAGGAAGGGTGCTGTAATGCTTGTAGGAGCCTGCTGGTCTCTTCCACCAAATTCAGCACTAAGAGCAGCAAACCTAGGGATGACGTCACTGGGTCTCAAAAGTTATTTCTTGAAAACAAAATGATTCGATTTAACTGCGTGTTGAGCGAGGGATAAAGGAAGGTCTTCTATGTGTACTTTTAATTCAGTTTTCATTTTTAGTTAAAGCCAGCAGCGATTTTCTATGATAGCCAGAATAAAAAAGTATTTTCAATTTGCAACCCTGGCAGTGGTATCCAATGTGCAGACATAACGTCCCACCACCCTGATCTTCCCTGTTATTGGTTCATTGCTTTGACCAGAAGTCCACTCAGAGCTTCAGGGTAGTCTGGTGACATCCCAAGCAATCTTCTGAGGTTCACCGCACCGGATCTTCATGAAATCACTGCAAATTGTTGTATGTCTGAGATTATGCCAGAGGTTCCCAACATTAGAACTCTTCATTATACCAAAGGCAAGTATTATCTAACCCTAAGTTCCCATGCATGCGCTTTTTTTGTGCGCTTGGCGTTTTTTCAGAAAAGTACTACAGTCCAGTTAACATGGTTTCCTAGGGAACACGTTCCCACCTATGCGTTTTTCAGCCGGTGCGTCTTTGGAATAGGGTCAGGGACATTTTTCTGCAGCAGATTGCGTTTTGCGTGTAATAGACTTCTTAGGAGTCGCACCAGAACCGCACGTGTTACATTTTTGATGCGTTTTTTAATGTGTTTTGCGTTTTGTGGTGTTTTTTTTTTCCCTTTAAAAACACTGTATATAAGTGGTTCTAAGGAGCTGGCCGGGAAGAATATAGGTGGTTCTAAGGAGCGGGCCGGGAAGAATATAGGTGGTTCTAAGTAGCGGGCCGGGAAGAATATAGGTGATTCTAAGGAGCAGGCCGGGAAGAATATAGGTGATTCTAAGGACTGGGCCGGGAAGAATATAGGTGGTTCTGAGGAGCGGGCCGGGAAGAATATAGATGGTTCTAAGGAGCAGGCCGGGAAGAATATAGATGGTTCTAAGGAGCGGGCCGGGAAGAATATAGATGGTTCTAAGGAGCGGGCCGGGAAGAATATAGATGGTTCTAAGGAGCGGGCCGGGAAGAATATAGATGGTTCTAAGGAGCGGGCCGGGAAGAATATAGGTGGTTCTAAGGAGCGGGCCGGGAAGAATATAGGTGCTTCTAAGGAGCGGGCCGGTAAGTATATAGGTGCTTCCAAGGAGCGGGCTGGGAAGAATATAGGTGGTTCTAAGGAGCGGGCCGGGAAGAATATAGGTGGTTCTAAGGAGTAGGCCGGGAAGAATATAGGTGGTTCTAAGGAGCGGCCGGGAAGAATATAGGTGGTTCTAAGGAGTAGGCCGGGAAGAATATAGATGGTTCTAAGGAGCGGGCCGGGAATAATATAGGTGGTTCTAAGGAGTGGGCCTGGAAGAATATAGGTGGTTCTAAGGAGCGGGCCGAGAAGAATATATTCTAAGGAGCGGGCCGGGAAGAATATAGGTGGTTCTAAGGAGCGGGCCGGGAATAATATAGGTGGTTCTAAGGAGAGGGCCGGGAAGAATATAGGTGCTTCTAAAGAGCGTGCTGGGAAGAATATAGGTGGTTCGAAGGAGAGGGTCGAGAAGAATATAGGTGATTCTAAGGAGCGGGCCAGGAAGAATATAGGTGGTTCTAAGGAGCGGGCCGGAAGAATATAGGTGGTTCTAAGGAGCGGGCCGGAAGAATATAGGTGGTTCTAAGGAGCGGGCCGGAAGAATATAGGTGGTTCTACAGAGCGGGCCGGGAAGAATATAGGTGGTTCTAAGTAGCGGGCCGGGAAGAATATAGGTGCTTCTAAGGAGCGGGCCGGAAGAATATAGGTGGTTCTAAGGAGCGGGCCGGGAAGAATATATTCTAAGGAGCGGGCCGGGAAGAATATAGGTGGTTCGAAGGAGCGGGCCAGGAAGAATATAGGTGGTTCTAAGGAGCGGGCCGGGAAGAATATAGGTGGTTCTAAGGAGCGGGCCAGGAAGAATATAGGTGGTTCTAAGGAGCGGGCCAGAAGAATATAGGTGGATCTACAGAGCGGGCCGGGAAGAATATAGGTGGTTCTAAGTCGTGGGCCGGGAAGAATATAGGTGCTTCTAAGGAGCGGGCCGGAAGAATATAGGTGGTTCTAAGGAGCGGGCCGGAAGAATATAGGTGGTTCTAAGGAGCGGGCTGGGAAGAATATAGGTGGTTCTAAGGAGCGGGCCGGGAAGAATATAGGTGGTTCTAAGGAGCGGGCCAGGAAGAATATAGGTGGTTCTAAGGAGCGGGCCGGAAGAATATAGGTGGTTCTACAGAGCTGGCAGGGAAGAATATAGGTGGTTCTAAGTAGCGGGCTGGGAAGAATATAGGTGCTTCTAAGGAGCGGGCCGGAAGAATATAGGTGGTTCTAAGGAGCGGGCCGAGAAGAATATATTCTAAGGAGCGGGCCGGGAAGAATATAGGTGGTTCTAAGGAGCGGGCCGGGAAGAATATAGGTGCTTCTAAGGACAGCCACCGCGTCCTTGACAACTGATGAGTCATCAGCCATCAGTGGGGTTCCCACTCTGATGTAAGGACTCTGATGTAAGGACTCTCACTGCAGACTCTGGTGTAAAGGAACCAGAGCCACAGTCCGGGCTGAATATTGTGCCTGGGTTTCGGGCAGTCTGAAACCCAAACATATGATTCAAAAAAGTGAAGTGACAGTGGTGAGCGGAGAGTGGAGGGCCAAAGCCTGGAGGTTGCAGAGCTCTGTGACGTTTCGCCTGAAAGAAAAGCCCTGGGTGCAAGAGCCTCAGGAAATGGCCTGGGCGGCCGGATTCGGCCCGTGGACCTTGTGTTTGACACACGTGCTTTAGATATTGGGTTGTGTAACGGCTGCTTCCCCGATACAAAGAAAACAGGTAAAAGTGCATCTCATGATTTCCGCAGATGTCCTCATCCTGGTCTTAATTTGGAGCATTGGCGACATTTGGGACACCAAGTCATGCAGAAGCTCCCACATAGAAGATTCCCAACACAGAACCATATACTTGGCGATTCTCCCATGTTGGTGATCAGCGTTCAGTGTTTGATGTCAGTGTGCACTACGAAGCCGCATCAATTAAACAAGCACAAGGCGGATATTTATATACACACTATAAATATTCATCAATCACGCCGCTTGTCTGAACAGCAAAATACTCGAACCCACTGTGACTCGCTGCAGTGTTAAAGTGAAGGTACGGCGTGTCCTCAGGGTAGATTGTGAACGATTACTGCAATGTTTATCTAAAAGTCAATTTTAATGTGACTCTCACATTTTTACATGCTTGGTCTTCCATATTTTCTATTCTGTATATTATAAATAGAGATTTCAGATTGGCCAGTAGAGGGAGCTCTCTATTTTACTCATTGCTTAAAGGGGGCCTTCACTCACTTTTTCTTGTTCCTTCCATGTCGCCCCTTCTCACCAATCAGCAACAATAGGGGTAGAGATACCTATTTTCGGCAAAGCTCAGCCAGCTCCTTTTTTTGCCTGTTGGAAACCTCCTAGGATAGCCACATCATGCATCTTAGGAGGCTCGGAGGCTATGTAGGATAAATTGCGCATGCGCAGTGCAGAGTAATCTGGAGGCCAGCTCTTAGAACCTGGAAGAGCCAGCTGGCCTCTTGATGATGTCACAAGGAAGATGGCAGCGCAGGACCCGGCATGTGGCAGCTTTTGGCAGGACACACCTGGATAGGGTTTGTTAAAGGAGTAAATATGCTATTATAGCTCTCAGGGCTTTTTTTCTCAGAGAATAGGTGCAGGAACTCTCTCTTTTGGAGTTACCCCTTGTCTCCACCCCCTACCCACCTCTGAGCACCATTCCTTGGTTCCACCCCATACCCACCTCCGAGCACGATTCCTTGGTTCCACCCCATATCCACCTCCGAGCACCATTCCTTGGTTCCACCCCATATCCACCTCCGAGCACCATTCCTTGGTTCCACCCCATATCCACCTCCGAGCACCATTCCTTGGTTCCACCCCATACCCACCTCCTAGCAACATTCATTGGTTCCACCCCATATCCACCTCCGAGCACCATTCCTTGGTTCCACCCCATATCCACCTTCAAGCACCATTCCTTGGTTCCACCCCATATCCACCTCTGAGCACCATTCCTTGGTTCCACCCCATATCCACCTCCGAGCACCATTCCTTGGTTCCACCCCATATCCACCTCCAAGCACCATTCCTTGGTTCCACCCCAAAGCCACCTCCGAGCACCATTCCTTGGTTCCACCCCATACCCACCTCCGAGCACCATTCCTTGGTTCCACCCCATACCCACCTCTGAGCACCATTCCTTGGTTCCACCCCATACTCACCTCTGAGCACCATTCCTTGGTTCCACCCCATATCCACCTCCGAGCACCATTCCTTGGTTCCACCCCATATCCACCTCCAAGCACCATTCCTTGGTTCCACCCCATACCTACCTCCTAGCACCATTCCTTGGTTCCACCCCATATCCACCTCCAAGCACCATTCCTTGGATCCACCCCATATCCACCTCCAAGCACCATTCCTTGGTTCCACCCCATACCCACCTCCTAGCACCATTCCTTGGTTCCATCCCATATCCACCTCCGAGCACCATTCCTGGGTTCCACCCCATATCCACCTCCTAGCACCATTCCTTGGTTCCAAACCATACCCACCTCTGAGCACCATTGCTTGGTTCCACCCCATATCCACCTCCGAGCACCATTCCTCGGTTCCACCCCATATCCACCTCCTAGCACCATTCCTTGGTTCCATCCCATATCCACCTCCTGAGCACCATTTCTTGGATCCACCCCATATCCACCTCCCAGCACCATTCTTTGGTTCCACCCCATACCCACCTCTGAGCACCATTCTTTGGTTCCACCCCATACCCACCTCCGAGCACCATTGCTTGGTTCCACCCAATACCCACCTCCGACCACCATTCCTTGGTTCCACCCCATAACCATCTTCCAGTACTGCCCCTTTTAGGGAATACAGAACCAAGTAACATTTGTGGTACTAAGAAATTTGTATGAAATTTGTTAATGCTAGTAAGAAAAGCAGTAAAATAGATCCCCTGCAGCCAACAACATAGACCCCCCAGCAACAATAGATCCCCAGCAACATCAACAGATCTCCCCACAGACAGCATCAATAGACCTTCCAGCAGCAAGCTACAATAGACTGCTCCCTCAACAGTAGATCCCCCTCTAGGCAAAAACTGACACCCCCAGCAACTCTAGATCCCCCACCAGCATAAATATATATTCCCAGCAACAATAGACCTCCCCTGCATAAAAAGATCCCTTCCAGAGACAATAGATCCCCCCAGCAGCAACAATAGACTTACGCAGCAACAATAACCCCCCACACTCAAAAATAGATCCCCTCTAGCAACAATAGATCCCCCCAGCAGTCAGCATAAATAGACACTGTAGCATAACCCGGCACCCCTTACAATCACATACATACAGTGCTGGAGATATTGGAGGTGCCAGAACTGCGTTTCCCTGCGTTCCCACCAAAAAAAAAAAAATCCCTGATAGCTCTACCCAGTGGACAGGGTAAGATAGGATTAAACTCAAAATTTACCTTGAGAAGGGGGCATGAAGTTCCCCTTTAATAGATATCAGCCACACAGGGAAGGTCTTGTTTTTAGTGAGTTGACAGACTCATAGACATAAACTGGGAGAGTGGAGCAATAAAGTACAACCACCACCTAGAACTGCAAAGCAGGAAGCTGAGCCGGGTGTGTAGTGAGGGAATATCCACATCTACATATATATCACAAACTATACATAGAAAAATAAAAAATAAAACACTCCAAAATACCAATATGTATCAAGCCGATCTTTTTACTCCAAAAAATATCAAAAAAACAGAGAGAAGAGAGCACTAAGAGAATGGCAGGTGAGAGGAGAGAAGATGGGGAATGGAGGAGAGGAGGGAGAGGTGAAGAGGAGAGGAGGGAGAGGTGAAGAGGAGAGGAGGGAGAGGTGAAGAGGAGAACGGAGAAATGGAAAGGGTGCAATGGGGTAGGCAGAGGGAAGAAAGAAGGGAGAGGAGTAAGGGAGAGGAGAGAGGGGTGATGAAGGAGAGGAAAAAGGAGAGAGGGGTGAGGGGAAAGGAGAGACGATATGGGGGAGAGGTGAGGAAGTGGACAGAGGGGAACAAAGAAACACAGCAGAGAGAGATAAAAATGAGGGGAGAGAGAGGGGAAGAGGAGAGGAGTGGTGTAGAAGAGAGGAGATTAGGAGAGGAAAGGGGAGAGGAGAGGGAGGGGAAAGAAAAATGAGTTGGGAGAGGAGGGAGAGGAAATGAGAAGTGAAACAGGAGGGAGAGGAAAGGAGAAGAAAAACGAGGGCAGCAGAGAGAAGGAAAGGAGAGGAGGGAAGAGGTAAAATAGATGAGGGCAGAAAAAAGGAGAGTAAAAGAGAGATGAGAGGAGGTTAAATGAGAGCATCTTTGAAGAGGGCAGGGGAATAGAGGAGAGGGGAGGTGAGAACAGAGGAGAGGAGGATAAGAGAAAACAGGAGAGAGGAAAGCAGGAGTGAGGAGAGGATAAAGAGGGAGGGGAGGGGTAATATAAAAGAGGTGAGACAAGAGGAAAGTAGAAGAGAGAAGAGAGGTGAGAACAGAGGAGGGGTGGAGGCGAGGAGAAGAAGAAGAGGGGACAGGAGAGGTAAAATAGAAGAGGGGAGAGAAGAGGAAAGTAGAAGAGAGAATATGAGAGGAAGGTAAAAGAGAGAACCTTAGAGGGAGGCAGGGGAAGAAAGGAGAGGTGGGAAAAAGGGAGAGGAGAAGAGAGGGGGTCAGAGGTGAGGCGAGGAAGTAGAAGGCAGGGGAAGGGAGGAGAGGTGAGAACAGAGGAGAGGAGGATAGGAGAAGAAGAGGGGAAGGAGAGCGAACAGAGGAGATGAGAGAAGAAGAGGGGAGTGGAGAGGTAAAATAGAAGAGGAGCGTAGAAGAGAGAAGATGAGAAGAAGGTAAAGGAGAGAACCTTAGGGTTGGGGGCAGGTGAAGGAAGGAGAGAGAACAGAGGAGAGGAGTGGAGAGAAGAGAAGAGGGGACGGGTGAGGTAAAATAGAAGAGCAGAGAGAGGAGAAGAGTAGAAGATGAGAGGAAAGTAAAGGAGAGAACCTTAGAGGAGGGCAGGGGAAGAGAAGAAAGGTGAGAATAGAGGAGAGGAGAAGAGAGGGGGCCAGAGGTGACGAGAGGAAGAATAAGAGGGGAGGGGAGAAGTAAAATAGAAGAGGAGCGTAGAAGAGAGAAGATGAGAAGAAGGTAAAGGAGAGAACCTTAGGGTTGGGGGCAGGTGAAGGAAGGAGAGAGAACAGAGGAGAGGAGTGGAGAGAAGAGAAGAGGGGACGGGTGAGGTAAAATAGAAGAGCAGAGAGAGGAGAAGAGTAGAAGATGAGAGGAAAGTAAAGGAGAGAACCTTAGAGGGGGGCAGGGGAAGAGAAGAAAGGTGAGAATAGAGGAGAGGAGAAGAGAGGGGGCCAGAGGTGACGAGAGGAAGAATAAGAGGGGAGGGGAGAAGTAAAATAGAAGAGGAGCGTAGAAGAGAGAAGATGAGATGAAGGTAAAGGAGAGAACCTTATGCCGCGTACACGCAATCGGACTTCTCATCGGAAAAAGATATGCCGGCTTTTATGACGGGATTCCGCTCAAGCTTGCCTGGAATACACGCGGTCACGCAACAGTTCGCTGAAATTACGACCGTCAAGAACGCTGTGATGACGTACAACACGACGACGAGCCGAGAAAATTAAGTTCAATGCTTCCGAGCATGCGTCCAGTTGTTTCTGAGCATGAGTAGGGATTTTGTGCGTCGGAATTGCCACAAACGATCGCATTTTTGGATAGGAACTTTTCCCGACCGAAAAATTAAGAACCTGCTCCCAATCTTTTGCTGGCGGGAATTCGGCCAGCAAAAGTCCGATGGAGCGCACACACGGTCGCATTTTCCGATGATAAAAACTCTCATCGGTCTTTTGCGGGCCGAAATTCTGATCGTGTGTACGCGGCATGAGGGTTAGGGACAGGGGAGGGAAGGAGAGAGAACAGAGAAGAGGAGGGAAGAGAAGAGGGGAGTGGAGGGATAAAATAGAGGAGGAGATAGAAGATGAGGGGAAGGCAAATAAGAGAACTTTAGAGGAGGAGAAGAGAGGTAAGAGCAGAGGAGAAGAGAAGAGGTGAGGACAGAAAGAGGAGAGGAGAGGAGAGAAGGTCCTCCTGGTTGATGCATTTTATAAACTCTCCGCGGTCTCTCTTTCTTTGACATAGCAGACAACTTAGAGCTTCTAAATTCCTCATATAACGTTGACATGTTCAGCCCACGCATGCGTCATAAAAAAAGACGATCCCTTTAGGCACCAGACATAGGTATCAGGAAGATTCTTGCACCATCCAGCAGAGGTCACTGTCTGAGGACACATACAGGCCGGGCAATTCATGTTATGGCCGCCGGCAGTATTGAAGGATTTTGCCATATTGTTCACCCGATTATAATACTAGAAATATTTATGAGATTCTCCATTTCCCGGGCAGGAATCTCATTCCACAAATAGATTAAAGATCTTATAAATAATGTCAATATCTTTACCCGGTGACAGGGGAGGGATTTAGCAGCCAGGGGGGAGCTCATAGGTGTATTTTAACCCTTTCATGCCTAAGCCTATTTCTGACATTTGGTGTTTACAAGTTAAAATCCATATTTTTTGCTAGAAAATTACTTAGAGCCCCCCAAACATTATACAGTATAACCTATGATTACGAGTATAATCCGTTCCAGGAGAATGCTCGTAATCCAAAGTACTCGCATATCAATGCGAGTTTTCCAATTGTAGTCAATGGAAACGAAAATAATTAGTTCCGCATTGACTTCAATGGGATGCAATACCGCACGTGGCCAGAGGCGGGGGGGGGGCGCCGGAGAACCTCGGAATTGGCCGAAAAGGCCCGAGAGAAACTTTGACTGACCTCGGCGAACCTCGGAAAGACTCCGTTCCCAAGCCTTTCCAAGGTTTTCCGAGGTCAGCCGAACTGTCCTCGGGCCTTTCCGTGCATTTCCGAACGGCGCCGATCAGCGACTTTCAGCCTCCGGCGCCCCCCCCACCTCAGGCCAAAAACGATACTGCACACCGCTTTTGGCCTGAATCCTGCTCGCTTTGCGAGACAACACTGGCAAACCGAGTTAGGGTTTTTAGAAATACAGTGCTCGGTTTGCGAAACGCTCGTTAACCGCGTTACTCGCAAACCGAGGTTCCACTGTATATATTCTTTTAGCAGAGAATCTAGAGAATAAAATGGCGATTGTTGCAATATTTTATGTCACGCGGTATTTGTGCAGTGGTGCTTTGAACACAACTTTTTGGGAAAAGGGTCATTTTCATGAATTTTTAAAAAAAACAAAACAGTAAAGTTAGCCCAATTTTTTTTTGTATAATGTGAAAGATGATGTTACGTCGAGTAAATAGATACCAAACATGTCACGCTTTATAATTGCGCGCACTCGTGGAATGGCGACAAATTACGGTACCTAAAAATCTCCATAGGCGACGCTTTAAGTTTTTTTTTTATGGTTACCAGGTTAGAGTTACAGAGGAGGTCTAGTGCTAGAATTATTGCTCTCGCTCTGATGATCGTGGCGATACCTCACATGTGTGATTTGAACACCGTTTACATATGCGGGCGCGACTTCCGTATGCGTTTTCTCTGCTTAAATTGTGTTTAAAAAAAAAAAATTGTAATCACTTGTATTGCTGTCACAAGGAATGTAAACATCCCATGTGACAGTAATAGGAGGTGACGGGTCCTCTTTATAGAGAGATCTGGGGTCTATAATGAATGTAAACATCCCATGTGACAGTAATAGGAGGTGACGGGTCCTCTTTATAGAGAGATCTGGGGTCTATAATGAATGTAAACATCCCATGTGACAGTAATAGGAGGTGACAGGTCCTCTTTATGGAGAGATCTGGGGTCTATAATGAATGTAAACATCCCATGTGACAGTAATAGATGGTGACAGGTCCTCTTTATGGAGAGATCTGGGGTCTATAATTAATGTAAACATCCCATGTGACAGTAATAGGTGGTGACAGGTCCTCTTTATGGAGAGATCTGGGGTCTATAATAAATGTAAACATCCCATGTGACAGTAATAGGTGGTGACGGGTCCTCTTTGTGGAGAGATCTGGGGTCTATAATGTATGTAAACATTCCATGTGACAGTAATAGACGGTGACAGGTCCTCTTTATGGAGAGATCTGGGGTCTATAATGAATGTAAACATCCTATGTGACAGTAATAGGAGGTGACAGGTCCTCTTTATGGAGAGATCTGGGGTCTATAATGAATGTAAACATCCCATGTGACAGTAATAGGAGGTGACAGGTCCTCTTTATGGAGATATCTGGGGTCTATAATGAATGTAAACATCCCATGTGACAGTAATAGGAGGTGACAGGTCCTCTTTATGGAGAGATCTAGGGTCTATAATGAATGTAAACATCCCATGTGACAGTAATAGGAGGTGACAGGTCCTCTTTATGGAGAGATCTGAGGTCTATAATGAATGTAAACATCCCATGTGACAGTAATAGGAGGTGACAGGTCCTCTTTATGGAGAGATCTGGGGTCTATAATGAATGTAAACATCCCTTGTGACAGTAATAGGAGGTGACAGGTCCTCTTTATGGAGAGATCTGGGGTCTATAATGAATGTAAACATCCCATGTGACAGTAATAAGAGGTGGAAGGTCCTCTTTATGGAGAGATCTGGGGTCTATAATGAATGTAAACATCCCATGTGACAGTAATAGGGGGTGACAGGTCCTCTTTATGGAGAGATCTGGGGTCTATAATGAATGTAAACATCCCATGTGGCAGTAATAGGGGGTGACAGGTCCTCTTTATGGAGAGATCTGGGGTCTATAATGAATGTAAACATCCCATGTGACAGTAATAGGAGGTGACAGGTCCTCTTTATGGAGAGATCTGGGGTCTATAATGAATGTAAACATCCCATGTGACAGTAATAGGGGGTGACAGGTCCTCTTTATGGAGAGATCTGGGGTCTATAATGAATGTAAACATCCCATGTGACAGTAATAGGAGGTGACAGGTCCTCTTTATGGAGAGATCTGGGGTCTATAATGAATGTAAACATCCCATGTGACAGTAATAGGAGGTGACAGGTCCTCTTTATGGAGAGATCTGGGGTCTATAATGAATGTAAACATCCCATGTGACAGTAATAGGCGGTGACAGGTCCTCTTTATGGAGAGATCTGGGGTCTATAATGAATGTAAACATCCCATGTGACAGTAATAGGAGGTGACAGGTCCTCTTTATGGAGAGATCTGGGGTCTATAATGAATGTAAACATCCCATGTGACAGTAATAGGAGGTGACAGGTCCTCTTTATGGAGAGATCGTTGGGTCTAAAAGACCTCCAATCCCTCCTTTGCACTTCAAAGTATTCAGATCACCGAAAACGAGGATTCTGAATACTGTATATTTTTTTTAATCCGGCGCCATTGGCAGCCAAGTAAACGGGAAGTGACGTCGTGACATCGCTCCTGTGTTTACAGTCAGGAGACTGGAACGAAGCCGCTTTCGGCTTCGTGCCAGTCTGTGGCTAGACGCCGGAAGTGGCGGATCGTGGATCGGGTCTCCCGCTCCTCCGGTCACTGCCAGGTGTTTTTTCACCTTAATGCATAGGATGCACGAGGGTCATGGAGGGAGCTGAAACTTCGAGTTGCCAAGAGACAGCCAAGAATCCTTCAGGATTTAGAGAAGATCTGTAAAGAAGAGTGGACCAAAACCCCTCCTGAGATGTGTGGAAACCTGATCACCACCTACAAGAAACGTCTGACCATCATGTAAAATACACCTATGATAAAAATTATAGACCCTTCATTTCTTTGGAAGTGGGCAAAACTTACACAATCTGCAGGGGATCAAATTCCCCCCACTGTATGATGCCATCACGTCAAAGACTTGATCTTCACTCTATAGCCAAAACTTAGTGAATTCCTAACCATAACCTATAAGAGCTTTCTGGACGTTCCAAAATCGAATCATGGAGTTCTGGTGTTTCCGGTGAATGGCTATGCACAAAGCCAGCTCCATAAAGACATGTCTTGACCAGTTTGGTATGGGCATCCCTCCAAATGATGGACGGTTTGCATGAAGGTCCCTTTTTGGTTCCACCATGACTTGCACAAAACTAGCTCCATAAAGACATGATTTAACCAGTTTGGTGTGGAGGAACTAAAGTGGCTTGTACAGAACCCTGGCCTCAGCCCTTCTGAACACCTATTGGATGAATTGGAAGGCCAGTGGTGAACCAGGCCTTCTCATCCAATATCAGTAGCTGAAACTAAACACCTCTGGGAAGAATTGGAACACTGATGGTGATCCAGGTCTCCTCATCCAACATCAGTACCTGACCTCAACCCTACTGAACACCTTTTGGATTAAATGAATTGCTAATGGTGAGCTAGGTCCTCTGCTCCAACATCAGTACTTGACTCCAACCCAACTGAACACCTTTGGGATGAAATGGATCACAGACGCTAAGTCAGGTCTTCTCAGGGTCATGGAGGGAGCTGAAACTTCGAGTTGCCAAGAGACAGCCAAGAATCCTTCAGGATTTAGAGAAGATCTGTAAAGAAGAGTGGACCAAAACCCCTCCTGAGATGTGTGGAAACCTGATCACCACCTACAAGAAACGTCTGACCATCATGTAAAATACACCTATGATAAAAATTATAGACCCTTCATTTCTTTGGAAGTGGGCAAAACTTACACAATCTGCAGGGGATCAAATTCCCCCCACTGTATGATGCCATCACGTCAAAGACTTGATCTTCACTCTATAGCCAAAACTTAGTGAATTCCTAACCATAACCTATAAGAGCTTTCTGGACGTTCCAAAATCGAATCATGGAGTTCTGGTGTTTCCGGTGAATGGCTATGCACAAAGCCAGCTCCATAAAGACATGTCTTGACCAGTTTGGTATGGGCATCCCTCCAAATGATGGACGGTTTGCATGAAGGTCCCTTTTTGGTTCCACCATGACTTGCACAAAACTAGCTCCATAAAGACATGATTTAACCAGTTTGGTGTGGAGGAACTAAAGTGGCTTGTACAGAACCCTGGCCTCAGCCCTTCTGAACACCTATTGGATGAATTGGAAGGCCAGTGGTGAACCAGGCCTTCTCATCCAATATCAGTAGCTGAAACTAAACACCTCTGGGAAGAATTGGAACACTGATGGTGATCCAGGTCTCCTCATCCAACATCAGTACCTGACCTCAACCCTACTGAACACCTTTTGGATTAAATGAATTGCTAATGGTGAGCTAGGTCCTCTGCTCCAACATCAGTACTTGACTCCAACCCAACTGAACACCTTTGGGATGAAATGGATCACAGACGCTAAGTCAGGTCTTCTCATCGAATATCAGTACCTGACCTCAACCCAACTGAACTCCACAGCCAACACACCTTTGGGATGGAAAGAATTTCCAATGGTGAGCCAGGTCTTCCCATCCAACATCAGTACCTGACCTCAACCCTACTGAACAACTTTGGGATTAAATGAATTGCTAATCTTGAGCTATGTCCTCTGCTCCGACATCAGTACTTGACTCCAACCCAACTGAACACCTTTGGGATGAAATTGATCACAGACGCTGTCAGGTCTTCTCATCCAATATCAGTACCTGACCTCAACCCAACTGAACTTCACAGCCAACACACCTTTCGGATGGAAAGGATTTCCAATGGTGAGCCAGGTCTTCTCATCCAACATTAGTACCTGACCTCACAAATGGCCACAAATTCCCCCAAACAAACTCCACATTCTCTTATGGGAACCCTTCCCAGAAGAGTGAAAGCTGTAGGCGCTTATAGTCTCAAAAGGGAGGCAACTCCCTAATGCCATAATTGCCATGGTTTTGGAATGGGATGGCCAACAACAAACTCATATATGCTAGATGGTCCTTTGTACACAAAATATGTATGTGAGCAACAACGATCTGGGTGTGGGCAGAAGAGTGTGGTTAGCACTCCTGCATTGCAGCACTGGGATCCTAGGTTGGAATCTTCACCATGGCACCAGCTGCATGGAGTTTGCATGGCTGCCCTGTATTTTGCCAGGGTTTCCTCCAGGTACTCCAGTTTCCTCCCACACTTCAAAGACATATTAGTAAGTTAATTGTCTCCTGTCTAAATTAGCCAAAGTATACAGTATGTATGTATGTGAGATCGGGACCATGGATTGTAAGCTCCTTGGGGGTGGAGACTGATGTGAATGTACGGTATGTATGGTGCAGTTATGTCTATGAGTACGTCATCGGACAAATTATATTTATTTCATAGTATGAGAGGTAATCGATCGATTAATATTAAAGATAAAAGTTCCAAGATAGAAAAAGAGAAAAGCTTTCTATATGACAACATTGTAAGGACAATGAAACAATCGTAAGAAGTCTTACCAATGGTGGACAATTTATAACGTGCGTCCTGCTGGCCGTCACACAGCGCCAATGGCTTAGACATACACTAGATTACCAAAAGTATTGGGACGCCTGCCTTTACACACACATGAACTTTAATGACATCCCATTCTTGGTCCGTAGGGTTCAATATTGAGTTGGCTCCGACCTTTGCAGCTATAACAGCTTCACCTCTTCTGGGAAGGCCGTCCACAAGGTTTAGGAGGGTGTCTATGGGAATGTTTGACCATTCTTCCAGAAGAGCATTTGTGAGGTCAGGCACTGATGTTGGACAAGAAGGCCTGGCTCGCAGTGTACGCTCTAATTCATCTTAAAGATGTTCTATCAGGTTTAGGTCAGGACTCTGTGCAGGCCAGTCAAGTTCCTCCACCCCAAAATCGCTCATCCATGTCTTTATGGACCTTGCTTTGTGCACTGGTGGGCAGTCATGTTGGAACAGGAAGGGGCCGTCCCCAAACTGTTCCCACAAAGTTGGGAGCATGAAATTGTCCAAAATGTCTTGGTATGCTGATGCCTTAAGAGTTCCCTTCACTGGAACTAAGGGGCCAAGCCCAACCCCTGAAAAACAACCCCCCACCATATTCCCCCCTCCCCTCCGCCATAATCCCCCTCCCCCCACCATAATCCCCCCTCCACCAAATGATTTGGACCAGTGCACAAAGCAAGGTCCATAAAGACATGGATGAGCGGGTTTAGGGTGGAGGAACGTGACTGACCTGCACAGAGTCCTGACCTCGACCCCATAAAACACCTTTGGGATGAATTGGAGCGGAGACTGCAAGCCAGGCCTTCTCGTCCAACATCAGCTCCTGACCTCACACATGCTCTTCTGGAAGAATGGTCAAACATTCCCATAGACACCCTCCTAAACCTTGTGGACGGCCTTCCCAGAAGAGTTGAAGCTGTTATAGCTGCAAAGGGCGGAGCCAACTCAATACTGAACCCTCCGGATTAAAGCCTCGTACACACGATCGGACTTTCTGATGGGAATTGTGTGATGACAGGCTGTTGGCGGCAAATCGGACCGTTTGTACGCTCCATCAGACAATTGTCGAATTTTCCCGCCGACAAATGTTGAATGGCAGGTTTTAAAATTTTCGGCGGACAAATGTCTGTTGTCGGATTTTCCGATCGTGTGTACACAAGTCCGTCGGACAAAAAAGTCCAAAGTACAAACACGCGTGTGTGGGAGCAAGGAACGAGCCGGAAGCGGTCGGTCTTGTAAACTAGCGTTCGTAATGGAGAATTAACATTCGTGACGCGGCAAATTCTGAAATCTGGAAATGCAGCGCACAATTCTCTTCTTCTTTATGGGAGAATAATGAAGCTGCTTTGCTGGTGATAATGATGGAGTTTTTGCAAACAGATTTTCAAAGGCTTTTTTTTTCTAGTGATATCAAGAATAATATTATTATGTTTTTTTTTTTGGGGGGGGGGGGGGGTAAGTTACCACAACACCATTATTATCCCGGAGTTTTTAAGATCAAAGATACAACTATGTTGGTTTTCCTTGTTAATGTTACATTGTATTTGTTTAAATGTAACTTCCGACTCCCAAACTGTCATTGGAAGTAAAACACACAGCCAAGTATTATTCTACACTATTTGTTTTTTTTGTGCATTAAAAAAAGAAAACAAATAAAATTAGACATGAAATCTGCCAATAGAACTTCACCAAAAAGTGTATTCTATGCATCCAAAAATATAGAAAATATAACAAATCAAATCATTATTATTCAACCAGAACAATAAAATAAAAGCCTCATGCATGTGTCCTGCTTCTTAATATAGGGGGGTCAGCAATGCCAAGAGTTGGTGAAAGCAGAGGGGTCCGTCATCCGGAGATAATTAATTATAAAAATAATAATAATAATAATTATTATTATTATTATTATTATTATTATTATTATTGTTATTATTATTAATACTAATAATAATAATATTATTATAATATAATAATAATATTATAATAATTATAAATATTAATTAATTATAATAATAATGATATTATAATAATATTAATAATAATTATTATAATTATTATAATTTAATAATTATTCTCCTGGAGCTCCCGCAGCAAAGGCATATGACATAATTGGTCACCATTAATAAAGCAACCAATTTTTGGTCCAAGAAATCCTCCTCCTCCTGTTCCTGGACTGGACTTGGGTCAAAGCAATAACTCCAAGGCCAATAATAAATAACATGTTATCTCCTCCGATTCCGCAACATGTCTGGTTGACGAGCGGCCGTTCAGAAACGAACTGAAAAGCGCGAACTGAAAAGTGTGAAATGAAAAGCGCGAAATGAAAACCGCGAATCAACACTCACCAAACTTCCACTAACACGAAATTAGAAGGAGCCCAAAGGGTGGCGCTAAAGAGATGAAAAAGCACATAGTACGTCACTACGTTCGTGTTTGTTGGCCGACAATTGTGTGGCCGTGTGTATGCAAGACAAGTTTGGGCCAACGCCCTTTGGTTTTGTTGGCGAACAATCCGATCGTGTGTATGAGGCTTAAGACTGGGATGACATTAAATTTAAAGGCCGGCGTCCCAATACTTTTGGTAATATAGTGTAGATAATAAAATAATAATATAGGAGAAGATTTAATGGTATTGGCCATTGTAAGTCCATAAAAAGTGACTTTTCTTTATTTCTATATTTTAGGAAGAAACTATTTTTACGAGTTCAATAACATCAGAACTTGTCTCCAATCTTTGTATCTTTTACGCTTTATAAATCTTATTGCACCAGGAAGATGTGTTTTATTGTCTCATTTTATAGTATTTTTCGCACTGAGAATTGTTGCAAAACACGCCGTGATTTCTGACATGTGCAGCTCCGGGTGACGATAAAATATAATTTACCGGAACGATCAGCTACCCGGGACTGAAATCTGGATGGCCACTGAGTTCTTTTAATACTTGTGTGATAAAATTATTGTGACCCGTTGCAAGAAGGGCTTTCAGAGTGCCGCTGGGCAGGGCTGCAGTCACCTAACTCTCCTCTAGTCCAATGGTGTCAAAACTGCGGCCCTAGGGCCAGATGCAGCCATTTGCCTGCTTTTATCCATTGCCATTGGGGCACTATTCAATCCACTGACACCAATGATGGGGCACTATTCCTCCCACTAATACCAATGATGGGGCACTATTCCTCTCACTGACACCAATGATGGGGCACTATTCCTCCCACTGATACCAATGATGGGACACTATTCCTCTCACTGACACCAATGATGGGGCACTATTCCTCCCACTGACACCAATGATGGGGCACTATTCCTCCCACTGATACCAATGATGGGGCACTATTCCTCTCACTGACACCAATGATGGGGCACTATTCCTCTCACTGACACCAATGATGGGGCACTATTCCTCCCACTGATACCAATGATGGGGCACTATTCCTCCCACTGACACCAATGATGGGGCACTATTCCTCCCACTGATACCAATGATGGGGCACTATTCCTCCCACTGACACCAATGATGGGACACTATTCCTCCCACTGATACCAATGATGGGGCACTATTCCTCCCACTGACACCAATGATGGGGCACTATTCCTCCCACTGACACCAATGATGGGGCACTATTCCTCCCACTGACACCAATGATGGGGCACTATTCCTCCCACTAATACCAATGATGGGGCACTATTCCTCTCACTGACACCAATGATGGGGCACTATTCCTCCCACTGACACCAATGATGGGACACTATTCCTCCCACTGATACCAATGATGGGGAACTATTCCTCCCACTGACACCAATGATGGGGCACTATTCCTCCCACTGATACCAATGATGGGGCACAAAGAGGGATAAAAGCAGATGAAGGGATTGTCGGGGGAGTCCTGTGATCTCTGTGAGGTAATAAATACCTGGAAGTATTACACTTTCTATGCTGCACTTAACATGAAATATCTGTTGGCTCCACTGTAAATATACGATCGCCATATTTTTATCCTGGAGGTATAAATCGCGCTTCGCTTCCAGCGTGTACTTAGCCGCCATTCCTTCCTCGCGTTTTCTACATTACATCTTGTCCGGCAGCCAGAAACGTTCCCCGGGATGGAAATGAGATCCGTCCCTCAAATCAGCTGAAAGGATTTTTATGGATGCAGTAAATCCAGACATCTCCGCTCGTTCTCCGTCCCCCGATCGATAAGAAATCTAATAGGATTTTATGCCTCTTTGACTTTTTCTCATCTCGCTTAGTGAGGGGAAATGTCTGCCTGTCAGCGCCAGTCACCGCCAATGATTGACAGCGACTGACGCTGCGCTACGCGGACCCCCGGGGGTTTTGTCTTTTTACGATTCCTAAGCAATCCAATAAGGGCCCATTGATGATGCAACCAATCAGAGTTTAAAGAAGAACTCTGCCTTCAAATCTTTGTTTTTGTTCTGACCCCAGAAGATAAAGTACACGGGACAGTTTGTGGGCTGTTCTTACATGTCAGCTACAAGGTTAAACAGGGCGTCCCATCCCCCCCCCCCCCCCTTCTCATCCAACAACGCAGCTAGCAAGGAGAAGGCCGCTTCATAACCTGTACATGTCTCAGCTCCAAACAATTACCTGACAACCTGCAGCAAGAGAAGAGAGGAAGGAAGGAAAGCTGACATGGAGGTCACCAGAGCTTCACAGGTTGTCACTGGAGTCCTCTTCCCCTCCTCCATGATGACATCACGGAGCTGGTGGATGTTAGAGACCTTGCGCTCCTCCACCTTCCGTTTGAGGATGTCCCACAGATGATCAATAGGGTTTAGGTCTGGAGACATGCTTGGCCAGTCCATCACCTTTACCCTCAGCTTCTTTAGCAAGGCAGTGGTGGTCTTGGAGGTGTGTTTGGGGTGGTTATCATGTTGGAATACTGCCCTGCGGTCCAGTCTCTGAAGGGAGGGGATCATGCTCTGCTTCAGTATGTCACAGTACATGTTGGCATTCATGGTTCCCTCAATGATCTGTAGCCCCCCAGTGCCGGCAGCACTCATGCAGCCCCAGACCATGACACTCCCACCACCATGCTTGACTGTAGACAAGACACACTTGTCTTTGTCCTCCTCACCTGGTTGCCTCCACACACGCTTGTCACCATCTGAACCAAATACGTTTATCTTGGTCTCATCAGACCACAGGACATGGTTCCAGTAATCCATGTCCTTAGTCTGCTTGTCTTCAGCAAACTGTTTGTGGACTTTCTTGTGCATCATCTTTAGAAGAGGCTTCCTTCTGGGACGACAGCCATGCAGACCAATTTGATGCAGTGTGCGGCGTATGGTCTGAGCACTGACAGGCTGACCCCCCACCCCTACAACCTCTGCAGCAATGCTGGCAGCACTCATACGTCCATTTCCCAAAGACAACCTCTGGATATGACGCTGATCATGTGACCTCAACTTCTTTGGTGGACCATGGCGAGGCCTGTTCTGAGGGGAACCTGTCCTGTTATACCGCTGTATGGTCTTGACCACCGTGCTGCAGATCAGTTTCAGGGTCTTGGCAATCTTCTTATAGCCTATGATAGCCTTATGTAGAGCAACTATTCTTTTTTTCAGATCCTCAGAGAGTTCTTTGCCATGAGGTGCCATGTTGTACTTCCAGTGACCAGTATGAGAGAGTGAGAGCGATAACACCAAATTTAACACACCCGCTCCCCATTCACACCTGAGACCTTGTAATACTAACGAGTCACATGACACCGGGGAGGGAATATGGCTAATTGGGCCCAATTTGGACATTTTACTTAGGGGTGTACTGACTTTTGTTGCCAGCGGTTTAGACATTAATGGCTGTGTGTTGAGTTATTTTGAGGGGACAGCAAATTTACACTGTTATACAAGCTGTACACTCACTACTTTACATTGTAGACAAGTGTCATTTCTTCAGTGTTGTCACATGAAAAGATAGAAGAAAAGATTTACACAAATGTCACTGAGGGTGTACTTACTTTTGTGAGATACTGTGTGTCTCAGCTCCCAACACTTGCCCAAGACAAGCTGCAGTAAGAGGAGTGTGGAAGGAGAGGAAGGAATGAAAGCTGACATGCCCCCCCCCCCCCCGCCCCTCCCCTGTGGCCATCCGACAACACAGCTAGCAAGGAGAAGGCTCCTTGATAACCCCATGCTTGTCTCAGCTCCAGACACTTACCCAAGACAAGTAGCGGCAAGGGGAATACAGAAAATTGGAAAGCCGTCATGTCGTCTAGGGTTGCCATCTGTCCGGGATTCACCTGGACAGTCCCGATTTTTGAACCATGTGTCCGGGTTTCAGGCAGACTGAAACCCGGACACATATTCAGACCAGGTTGTGGCTCCCCAAGTAACCCAGATAGTCACACACAAATCTGTTGCCGTCCGGGAGCTGCGGGCGGATGTCTGGGGGCAAGTTTGGCATCACTGGGGGGGAGGGGGGACAGGGCAATGATGTCAGCAAGAGTAATTTGGCCACACCCACCGTTCACTGCAGCCACACTATGTACTACTCTCCTCGGGCATCCAATGGTGTCCCAGGCCGCTAAAGTGTTCGGGTTTGGCTTGAAGAAAGGTGGCAACCCTAATATCGCCCCCCCTCCCCCTCTTTCCCATGTGGCCGTCCAACAACACAGCTAGCAAGGAGACAGCTGCTTTATAACCTATGCTTGTCTCGGGTCCAAGAACTTGCCTGCGACCAGCAACAGCAAAAGGAATGAAATGGGGCAAGAAGCTGACGATCATCAGCTCCATCTATTGGCCATAATGCACAACTTTCCTGATTCACTCTAAAACTGTATGAACAAATAACATTCGACCCGGAGAGACAATCACCCAATCGTTTTCGGTATCGTCCCCATTCTGCACAAAACAAATGTACGTAAAGTTTCAGGTTATGGAATTTAAAAACAAAAACTGAAAAAAAAAAAAAAACGCCCCGATATAAATAGGTGAACGGCCGGATCTCCCTGAGCGGCGAGAAGCAAAGCGTC